>OX276412.1:20907281-21234781 GCA_946251805.1 Cybosia mesomella
AGTTCTATAGATATAGTACTTGTTTATATACAAATACACACTTACGTTTTAAATCGTTTCTCAAATTTGTTGATGGATAGATTCCTAATTTCATTAGGAAGCTTGTTGTACGAGTAGTTACCCTGGAATGAGTTACGAATCTTGCGGAGTCGACTTTCACAAACTACAAGATTGAATGCTCTGCTCGTTACCTGGTGATTCTGTTGTCTACAATATGACAATAAATATGAATAATATCAACTTAATATTCATTCAAAGACCTACTTTACGAATCGATATCATAAAACTAATAACATCCAATATTTCCATTGTAAAACTACCCTAAAAACCAACCCTACCAATGAAATCGATATAAATAAAATACGCGATACCATTGTAGTGTTAATTATGACGTCATAGATCAACCCTCCACCACACAAAGTATTAAAAAGTCGTTAAAATATCAGCGGGGTCTAAGAGGCTCCGAATAGATAAAAACTCAATAACTCAAACAAATGTGTTCCGTTCAGCCCGTTGAGGTATTATTCAAAGGCTTAAGGCGGAGGAAGTATTAGGTGTCACACGTAATAGTTACGATCGTGAGCGGGGGCACGGGTGTGTTTCCATTAACACACGAGATTCGTAAATGTATTGAGTACCTATAAAAGCCGTATAAGCCAAATCCAAAGGAGGAGAAGTAGAAAGCAGACTCCTGGCCCCGAGGTGCAAGTTTAGGACGCACCTAAGAACCAATACCGCGTATTATATATATGATAATATATACAATATGTGTATCTTAGGACTTAGGTGTCATCCTCATACAGTGCAATCGATACCATCGCGAACCAAGCGGTTTGGTGACTCCTTTTTTTGTCGGACCATAAAGCACTTGAACGCTTTACCCACTCACGTGTCCTTCTACCTACAATCCTGGGCTCTTTAAGCGGGGCGTGAAAAAATATCTGTTGAGGCCGTCTAGGTAGGGGCCACCATTCTAGGGCCAATCTCTAGAAACCCTGCCAGTGGCAGTAGTTATGTCGGACTCGAACCGACCAATACTGCACGCATCGTCTCGGGTCTTTTGCCTTATTTGCCCATCTTACACCCGGATATGAATCCGAGTGTAAGGTGGGCAAATATAGGCATTTTTTTATAACATAACTTGATTTTAGCCCAGTGATGGGCGATAGCCCAGTGAATAGCGGCGATAGCCCAGTGGCGTACGTAACGGACTGCTGAGACGAGGTCTCGAGTTCGATCCCCAGTCGCCCCGGGCACACACCCCTGACTTTTCGTAGTTATGTGTGCATTAACAATAAATGTTAATTATCGCTCGCTTAATAATGTGCCCGGTAGATGGCAATAAGCTCGCCCCCTATTACATTGGGACCTTAACATAACTGGCGAATCGTGGGTGTTACACCTCTGCCTACCCCTTCGGGGATACAGGCGTGATGTTATGTTATGTTATGTATAACTTGATTTTAAGGCGTATCAAAGTTTGGAGGGTTAGCTAGTATATTATTATTGTAATACACGATATCATTTATACAAACATTTGAAATATCACAAATATTATTCAGAGATTTAAAAAACTTTCACACTGCAAAGAAGAAAAATTAAAAACACAATATATTTTTCTCTAAACTTTTTTTCCTCCTGGGTACTGTAGGTTACAAAAAAGTTACTGCTCCTTCGTACACAGTTAACGAATGCAAATAGCATAACTGGCGAAGTAAACAATTTTAAACAAGCCCTACTCTTATTATTACTTTAAATATTGATAAGTAAGTAAAATAGTAGTTGTAGTACTAGTAAATAAAAAATCCCTTCCCGCAGGGGGAACGCACAGGTAGATTTCGTGAAGCAATTAATATTACTTTATATAGAGAACTACGGACTTTAAACAGTTTAATTTTTTTTTCTCGAAAACCGTAACTTTTAGCGAAAAACTTTTCAGACATTTATTTTAGACTTAAAAATGGCCTATCGATTAAAAATATTTTCGACTGCAAGAATGTTCACCGGTTAGAAGTTATGATTTTTTTCCCGAAAAATTTTGGTTTTTCCCCCCTCCACTTTTAGTTAAAGTTTTAATCTTATAGGTTTTTATTAAAAGTTGTTGGTATTCATGTATACTATGGGATTAAATTAGAACGGTTCGAATATCTTTCATGGAACGTGAAATTTTGAGGAAAAACTGATTTCACAAAAAGTGAGGCCCTAAGCCGGATTCCACCCGTTCACGAACTTAAACTAAGTTTACACCCAAGCAATTTTTGACCGCAGTTTGAAAGCGATCGGGGCAAAAATGCGACCGTGAGAGTGCCGCAAATTTTGGGAAGTGGAACCATACATACATATATATATATATATATAAACTTTTTGACCAGTGGTCATTTCGGACTCAGGGGGTCATAACTAGACCTCCTATGAAAATTTTTTTTTAAATTCGACAGTAGTCATAAAACCAATAGGTAGATCGATTTCATCGAAATCTACCTAAATGTAAGTACATTTAGGTCAAGACATCAAACTGTAAAATACCAATCAAACTGACCAGTATTTTATGACATGTTGTAGGAACTTACCGAAGTACTTGGTTACTGAGTATTTTACTGTTGGCAATAAAAAAAATTAAAATAGATTTAAAGGAAAACAAAATGATAAATAAGCTGTTATTCTCATTTCATATTTACTTGACGTGCCGTAAGGTGTAACGCGCACGCGTCCCGGCTAACAATGGTCCATACAAACGCAACAGGACCACACAGCCACGCTGCCTCCTTATAATTATTTGAAACGCATTCAAACATCACCTATAATGGGTGATGGAGTCTGTACGTCACAACGTTCAAAAGTCGTAGGTAACCAATATTAACCAATAATGCGATTGTGGAGGACGAGTAAGGGTTTTACTCATTTATTAGTAGGTAGAGCGTTTTAATGCTACGCCACAGGAGGTCGCGGGTTCGATTCTCGCATAGTGCAAATATTTTTATGCATTCGTACGTCTATTTGCATTGGTCTAGGTATGGTCTAGGATACACCTCATCTGCTAGTTGGTGTTCCTGCTGAACAACGGATGAGGCTCTGGTTCTGGTTTTCCTCCCGGGGTTGGGAAGTCAAACGGTATTGCTCTCGTAAAAATCAAGAAACTAGTCAAAAATGGACCGCGACCCGAAATGTTCGCCACAGCCGGGAAATCAAAAGGAGGATAGTAATGCACTGGTCTAGGTGTTAACAAAATGTATTTACAAAAAAAATGTAAACTTATCCACATTATAGAACACATATTACAAGCTAAACCTAATTTGGATCTCGATATCTCATTGTAACTTGCCGTAGAATATTCACGTAATGTTCCGTACATATCAAACTTGTTGCTGTTTGAAACCCTAAGGGCCATTATTATGAGCTTGCGGCCATCTTGAACTTTTCAATTTGCTGTTTTAGTTGTGTTTACATGCGCACAACTTCTTGCGCTGTAACTTATCTTTAATATTATTTGAACATTGTTGCCCTTACACACTTTTTCCATTATTATTATTGCCATGTAACAGTTCAGAATAAAATATAGTTCGCTTATTGAATTGAAGTTGTGTATAATCTACAAAGTGCAGCTACACTGAGCTTAAAGGGCGACACATTGACACGAGTGTGTAGGCGTTTAAACAAAAATGAGTAAAATAATAAGGATATTCCGTATCCACGATGCAGAAAGTCAAAGAGGACATCTCAAGCCAAGGAGTAACTGAAAAGGAGGTTACTGAATCGGGCCCTGGTTATAAAATGATGAGATGCACGAAGCTCGCTTCTTTGGCTTATGGAAATAACTTAATTCATAGAAAATCATAAAGACCTACTTCGCAAAAATTGCGAGTTTTTGTCTGATGACGGTAATAAAATTAGACTGTAAATCGGTAATTTTGACAATAGGCAAAAAAAATATCGCTCCGTAAGAGAGAACTTTTTCAAATAACTATTGAAAAAGATTTTTTATTGGTTTTTAGGATTCCGTTGCCAAATGGCAAAAAAACGGAACCCTTATAGATTCGTCATGTCTGTCTGTCTGTCCGTCCGTATGTCACAACCACTTTTTTCCTAAACTATAAGATCTATGCTGTTGAAACTTGGTAAGTAGATGTATTCTGTGAACCGCATTAAGATTTTCATACAAAAAACAATAAATTTTGGGGTCCCCCATACTTAGAACTTAAACTCAAAATTTTTTTTTTCATCAAGCCTATACGTGTATGGTATCTATGGATAGGTCTTCAAAAATGATATTGAGGTTTCTAATAGCATTTTTTTCTGAACTGAATAGTTTGCGCGAGAGACACTTCCAAAGTGGTAAAATGTGTGTCCCTGTAACTTCTAAAATAAGAGAATGATAAAACTAAAAAAACTTCCAACGAAAATTGGTTTCAACGAGATCTAGTAAGTAGTTTTTTTTAATACGTCATAAATCGTAAACCGCAGTTTACCTTTCATTCAATCAACTCAAATATAAAAATTCAGAAAAAAAATATTATTATGTTACTTGCTGCTACGGAACCCTTAATGGGCGAGTCCGACTCGCACTTGGCTGCTTTTTTATGTCTTATACAAAATATCTCATGATTAGTATATAGACATACAAAAAGCAGCCACAATACCTATCACAGTTAGTTCTTACAATCAATTGAACTCAATTTCATTATCACAAAAAAATATGATTATCCGACACCTTTCCTATATCACGTGACCTTTTTTTGTGTCACACAAAATGCGTTCATTATGGATGACGCTGTTCCTCTCATAAACATGTCATCGGCGCTATTGGGTCTGTTGGCCCGGCGAGCGGCGAAGGGTTGAGTCGAACTATTTATTTTGATTTACGACGCGAGCCTTTGTAATGTTAGCTCTGAGACAATATTCCTGATGTATTCGTAGAGAGATTCTTAAAGACAATAGAACCGACATTGTAATAAAAAATAAATAATAAATACTCTACGACATTCTACACAGCGCTTTCTAGACCCAAAGTAAGCATAGTTTAACTAGCTTGTGTTATGGCTTCCAGAATGCGGATAAACATACTTATATACTTTTTTCTTGTAAATACATGTTATACATAGAATCCCCCAGACCAATGCAAATAGACATATTTAGATATATTTGCCCTAAGCGAGAATCGAACCCGCGCCCCCTGTCGTAGCAGTCGAATGCACCACCGCTACGCCACAGAGGCCGTTGTATTTGAGTTAAGTTTGAATCATATGTTATAATTATTCAGGGTCAATATTTAGGTCAATATTTATTTAGGGTGTATTGGAAATGACTTGTAGGGCGTAAATGGCGTGTATTGGCTTGCAAGTAAGGTTTCTCCTGCAGGCCGGTACACCTGCTGATTGACGGACAAGGTTTTGGCGCACAGAGACAGCTCCAGACAGAAGGGTATGAGACGCATGAAGGGCTTAGCTAAGTGACATTTAATACCATTTTTTATTTACCATGCGGTCACTACAACTATCGAATGAGCAATTCGGACCTATTCCGGGAACATCTAAATTCATTCAGCCGTATTTGCGTCAAAGAGTAACAAAGAAAATTAATCTTCGCAATCAATTTTATTATAAGCTGAACAGACTACATATAGGTATGCTCCGTGATATGCTGGCAACACTTCGATGGGAAGCAGCTACCAGTTTATTTGGGTTATTTGGTCTCCATCAGGGATAGTCACATTTATATATTCGTTATATACTGTGTAAGCATGTCTACTGTTTTAAGCTACGATGGGATTGACATATTCGTAACGGATATAAATTCTTAAAATAAAGAGAGAAAATAAAACGGTTAGGTACAGTGGTTATGGGGGTGCGACTGGTTGGATCACCTCCAAGTTTGGTGCACCCTGGGCAACGTGGGCGATGACGCATCATTGATTGCTCCTCTGGAGTAGCTGGCGTCAACGTCAACGGCCAAGCGTCTGACCAACCGGCCCTTTTCAGGGCCAGCTGACCCCATTGCACGAGGGGGTCGGGGTATGCCGGGCCTCCAAGGCCCGCGGGGGTGGTCGCTCCAGGTACCCCTCTGCTGTTATCAGAGGGGACACTGTGAATGGCCCAGGGTCAGTCGGGGTGCGAGGGATATGCTCTATGGGTAACCTTACACCCCGGCGTCTGTAGACCCGAGACGGCGTGCGGTTTTAGTCGGTTCAAGCCCGACATAACCGCCACCGCTGGCCGGCGGGGGGTATCCGAAGGGATTTCCGCACATATAAAAAAAAAAAGGTACAGTGGTTATGAGGGCACGCCCCAATAGCGGCGGTAAGGCCCATCATGGAGGATTGGCTAGAGGCGACACGGAAGCCTCTCGTACCGATTGACGCAGGTGATCTCCGGGAAGGGGTGCTTCGGGGACCACCTGCATCGGATCAGGAAGGAGCCAACGCCTGAGTGTCATCACTGCGACGCGACGCTGCACACGCTGGCGGACTGCCCGGCGTGGGAGGCGCCGAGGCGTGACCTCGTGGCAGCCATCGGGTGGGAGTCCTCTCGTTCGGCAGCATGATTGTGGCAATTCTGCGAGCATGTAATGCTCGCGAAGGAGATGGCGGAGCGCGCCCGGGAGAGATTTAGAACTCTCCCAGCCCGCCGAGCCCGCAACTTACTCATCGCAGGCGACTCAGGCGCCGGAGGTCGCTTAACGACCTCCGTCCTCCATGAGCGCAGGCCTGGGGGTGGCAGGTAAGGCCGCCTGTCACCCCAGCAGAAGCAGGCTGGGACGGTGGGGCGACTAGCGCCCCTCCCCCAAACCGGGGCAAGACGGGGACACCGTGGTTCCCAAACCCGAGGGTGCCATCTCGAAACTGGAGATGGCCCAGGGTCAGTCGGGGTGCGAGGGATATGCTCTATGGGTAACCTTACACCCCGGTGTCTGTAGACCCGAGATGGCGTGCGGTTTTAGTCGATTCAAGCCCGACATAACCGCCCCCGCTGGCCGGCGGGGGGGTATTCGAAGGGATTTCCGCACGAAAAAAAAAAAGGTACAGTGGTTATGTTAGACCAATTTCATTCGTTTGTGTCCGTCCGCCCTCGTTCTGTTGGTGTACACATTCAAATACTTGTAAGATTGAGGCGCCGAAGACATCCAATGATATACTGCTTGACTAAGCACCTGTCTACTTACTTAAACTTATATACTGCGACTTCACTATAACTGTGCATTTAACTGTAAATGTTCCAAATTACAAATTTATTACAAATTTGGAACATTTACAGTTAAATGCACAACAATGCACAGTTAAATCCATAATGATTTTGGTGTACAATAAAGAATTATCTATCTATCTATCTATAATATCTAACTAAAATACCTAATCTATAATATATAACTGTCATAACTATAAAGTCTAACTACAATAACTACATCTAAATGCAATGTAAATATGGAGAAAATAGCCTATAGTCATAAATATTTGTCTCATGCGCTATTGAGAGCATGTTGCTCACATTATCGACAATCACAGCCGTCATTTATCAAGAGTTATAACCGATTTGAATAATATTGTAACTAGAGACCGTGTAAAATCAATTACGAGTGGGCAGCGGTGGAAAATTTCATGTAGTGTAGTATCGCGCACAGCTTCGTGCGAGGGATTTTGTCCCTGGATTCGACGCGTGAGTTGCATGAGGGACGATACAGACGGGTCGTTTTACATTTATGAATATTCATATTTATGAAGGGGAGCTTATAAAATTTTAACAAATATTCAGATAGCTAATTTTTATTCATTTTTCGCTGCAGTGTAACAACACGTATGTGGGTAAATCATATCAATATCAATTTTAAAGTACTCAACCACTTGGATTGAATTGGAAACGTTTGTATAGTACAGGAAGATACATCGGTCCTGCAAGTGTTATCCGGGGCTAGACTAGGGGATATGAACAGCTCTACAGACAAACTAAAACAGAGTGCAACGTATAGTAACCGATTAGGGTGTACACTAATGTAAACTCAAACCAGCCCACATGGAGGGAACCACTTGTGCTAGACAAAACATAATTAAATATACAAAACCTTAGTTATATATTCCGACACGCCCACCCCATCGTCGGCACTGATGGGGTGAAGCCCGTGTAGGTTTCCACACGCTAAAAAAATTAAAAAAAACTTCACATTAAAACAGTAAAGCTGGCTGAATACATTTGCCCAACATGCGCCAATATTGCCCGCAGAATGTCTATATTACAACTTCGAGTTCATTGTTCTGATAATAGTTGAAGTCTACTGTGGCGTACATCAGACAACGCAGGCCCAACGTGTATAGCCGGCATTACATCCTCTACAGTAACAACATGTCGATAGGTACTTAACCTTACAATACGTTTACAAGCAAAATTGATAACCGATCACAATAGCTACAAGTGCATGAACTGATGAAGACAAATTGTTACACTACTTACGAGAGTCGGGAACTGCGCGAGATCGAGCAATCGTGTATCATCGGTGATCTTCGGCACATTAGCGGCCGTAAATCATGCGCTTGTTACACTAATGATCGTATTGAGACATACTGAATGCGTTGTAGTAACCGTGGATGCAATTTACTTTGTACTTATCGATGAAGATTATTTAGGAGAAAATCTCTGTTAATCTTGTAGAATATACTGCTTCTGGGCTGTTTGGTCGTGATCCATAGGAAACCTGTGTTCCAGACGTTTCGTCAATCACTGCGGTCGACATCTTCAGTGGGCAGGTCCGGGCGCCGACGAGTGCGGAGAACTCTCCTCGGCGGCGATTTTTCTGCGACCCGACCTGTACCTCCGGACCTATACCACTGAAGATGTCGACCACAGTGATCGACGAATCGTTTGGAACACAAGATTCCTATGGTTCAAGGCCAAACAGCCCGGAAGCAGTATATTCTTCATGCAACGCCGGCCGTGAAAGCCTTAAGATCTGTAAATCTTAATAAAAATAAAGCAGTTTGCGAGTGAGATCAGTTCGTTGTGATCATTGGCGACTTTTAAATGGATAGCAAGGCGCACGTGACCACTCTAGCGTTGTGGACGCGTTTATGCTACGGTGAATCTTACCCTCGTGTTGGTGTGAGTTAGCCTGAAGCAGCTATTTTCTAGAGGGACCCCGGTGTAGACAACCGGGACTAGCCAACTGCAAGCCAGTGCACCTGGTGATTAACGGACGAGGGTCTAGCGCAGGTTTTCCTTTCGAGGTTAAGTCATATCAAGAGAAAGAGTTAGAGGGGGACCTCTAGCTCCAAAGTTCAGACGTCAGATGCAACGGGGAATAAGACTGTGATGAGGATGACTAAACATTCTATTTTCTGATACTGTCGGAAGTTTACGCGAATGTCACACATTGAATAAAACTATTTTTAACGGATTCTATCGCGATTTATTTGATGATATTTTATATTTAACATTGATCCCGACGTTTCGGTTGCTTTTCAGCAGCCATGGTCACGGCCAAATACGAGTACAATAAACTTCATGACACTGTGAGCTCATTCTGCGTAAATACTAACACCAACAATTCAACATAGTTCGGGTATTTCCAGATAACTTACACTTCAAACTACAAGACAACAACCATATTTAGTCTCGCCGTGACCATGGCTGCTGAAAAGCAACCATGTAAAATATAAAATAACATCAAATAAATCGCGATAGAATCCGCTAAAAATAGTTTTATTTCATTATATTTTCTTTTTAAATTTAACTTTAAATTTAGCTAACCTGCCCCCTTTTCGTATTGCCCAACCGTACCGTGACCACGCGAGTTCGTATTAGTCCACACATTGATCGTGACACGTTACGACTGTGATTACAACTGTTGTCAAACAGAATGATGCCCCTGAATGAACTGCATACTTGATCTCCTCTGACTTCCAAACTCAGTTTAATTGCAAAATGGACTTCCCTTTGGAATGAGTCCAGTAAATTAAAGGGAAGACACTATGCCTCCATACAAACTGACATTCCAACCAAACCTTGGTTTTACAATTTCCGAGAAGCCAGTAAAAGAGCGAACTCGGTAATTTGTCGTCTGCGTCTAGAACATGCTTGCACTAACGTATTTCTGGCAAAAATCAGGATCAGGGACAGCTCTCTCGGGGCCATCTCGAAACCGGAGATGGCCCAGGGTCAGTCGGGGTGCGAGGGATATGCTCTATGGGCAACCTTACACCCCGGCGTCTGTAGACCCGAGACGGCGTGCGGTTTTAGTCGGTTCAAGCCCGACATAACCGCCCCCGCTGGCACGCGGGGGGGTATCCGAAGAGATTTCCGCACGATAAAAAAAAAAAAAAAAAAGGGACAGCTCTCTCTGTGAGTGTGGCTTAGATGAAGGCACTACAAATCATATATTCTTTGAGTGCCCAAGAATGAATGGATCTTTATATGATATACTCCCTACTGAACGTATCCCTCGACCCATAAATTTTAACTGTCTTCTGACATATACTAATTCCCCACTCATATATTTGATCTGTAACTTTATTAACTTAAATAATATTTACTTGTAGAATTGTGTTTGTTTGCCTTAACCGCTAACCTGTGTGCTTTAATGATGTTTCTTTTGTTCAGGTACTCCAACATACTACATGACACTCGGCCTTTAATCCTTATTGTACTCTTCTCTCTTCTCTTGTACACTCACGAAACTTTGATCCTTAGTTATATTACCTCAGACCGAAACTTTATAACCCATTCTGAGTAATTGGCGGAAACATCGGAATCGCCAAAAAAAAAAAAGTTATATTACCTCAGACCGAAACGTTATAACCCATTCTGAGTAAGTGCATCAATGGTGCTGGCATATGATGTATGTGCAGGCGAAAGGCAGTAACGCGATTTAGCAATCTTCTGTGATATGTATGCATCCATACTAATATTATAAATGCGAAAGTAACTCTGTCTGTTACGTTTTGACACCTAAACTTCTGAACCGATTTTGATGAAATTTGGTACAGAGATAGACTAGAGCCTATAGAGCTATATTTTGCAAAAAAAATGAAAATTATCGATGATAAGGATACGTCGGTTAATTAAACTGTAACGAAATGTTCACCGGTTAGAAGTTATGATTTTTTTCCCGAAAAATTTTGGTTTTTCCCCCCTCCACTTTTAGTTAAAGTTTTAATCTTATAGGTTTTATAATTAAAAGTTGTTGGTATTCATGTATACTATGGGATAAAATTAGAACGGTTCGAATATCTTTCATGGAACGTGAAATTTTGAGGAAAAACTGATTTCACAAAAAGTGAGGCCCTACCGTCCCCTTAGGCCGGATTCCACCCGTTCACGAACTTAAACTAAGTTTACACCCAAGCAATTTTTGACCGCAGTTTGAAAGCGATCGGGGCAAAAATGCGACCGTGAGAGTGCCGCAAATTTTGGGAAGTGGAACCATACATACATATACATATATATATATATATAAACTTTTTGACCAGTGGTCATTTCGGACTCAGGGGGTTGACCCCCTATGAAGAATTTTTTTTTAAATTCGACAGTAGTCATGAAACCAATAGATCGATTTCATCGAAATCTACCTAAAAACGATAACCGACCTCCGCGCAGGCGGAGCCGCGGGTATCAGCTATGTAAATATAAAACTAACAAACACATATATTACACAATACTGAGTCTGTGTTTCTGGCTAGCTATACCTTGGGAGTATTCCTCTTCAAGTCTACAGTGAACTGGTTGCTTCTAACTAGCGTGCTCCATCGTCGACGTCTAACGCAAGCCTATTGATTGTAAAAATAATATTAAACAATATTAATAACCGAAATTACTAATACTCTTCCTATCACATCCAGCTAAGCTAAACTGCTTATAAATATTGCTTGCTGCCTATAAATACGCCAGTGACTCGGGCCTCTACATCAGTCGCCGCCGAGGAGAGTTCTCCGCACTCGACGGCGTCCCGACGTGTACCACTGAAGAGGTCGACCGCAGTGATCGACGAAACGCCTGGAATACAAGTTTCCGATGGGCCACTGCCAAACAGCCTGGAAGCAGTATATTCTACATAAACTGCTTGTGTTAGGAGTCGTTGACATCGCTTGTCTAGTGGCCAGGTTCCGAACCCAGGACCTCTCGTAAGACTGATTCCTTAACCACTGAGCTACCGAAGCTTCTCAACGTCGTGGACCATTTTATAGCAAAATACTAGATGATGACCGCGGCTCCGTCCACGTGGAGTTCTGCTCCCAGTCCTGTTACCCATGTAAACCTATTCCGGGGATATAAAGTAGTCTATGTTGTATTCCAGACTATAATCTACCTTTATACTAAATTTCAGCCAGATCCGTTCAGTCGTTAGAGCGTGATTGAGTAACAAACATCCTTACATTCTCACTAACTTTCGCGTTTATAATATTAGTAGGATTAAACTGTAAGTTCGTGCATTCAGTTTCGTAATAAACCAACAGATAATGAAGATTTAACACTACACAACGTAGATATAGCGGGCTCAGTGCCGCCTGCCTAGCCCTAATCGTGGATCGTAAATAATCAAATTAATCTAAGATTAATATATCACAGATAAATCGCAAACTAATCACAGGTTTATTAAAGTTGGTCAGTTAGTTTGAATTTGGTTCTATATAATTTTACTATCTGATCCCATCCTGATCCCGTGGGAATATCGGGCTTAAAAGTAGTCCTTGTTGTTTTTAAAATCGGTTCAGTAGTTTCAGAGTTTATATGTTACAAACAAACAAACCTTTCCTCTTTATAATATCAGTATAGAAGTAGGTAGTAGGAATTTGTGCGTAGAACTTACGCGGGTGAAACTGCGTGGCGATGCTAGTAACCAATAAACGTGGTAAATATTTCAAATACAGTATAGGAATTTTTGTTCAAATATAATGTGACAATGTTTAAATATTCGAAATTACACAATTTCTTTATGTATTTAAAAAGTAATTAACGTATCTATCTATATATCTACTAATAAAATGAAAATGTCAATTAGTTGTCTGTACATTGGAGATATTTTTATATAGATATTAAAAAATTGTTGGTTATGTTAAATGATCCCAAAAATATTTATTGTCTGTTTGTCTGTTTACCTTGTTCGCGATGGATGCGAAATCTACTGAACAGATTTTGATGAGGTTTTTTTATTAGACTTAAAATTTACCGTATGTTTGATTGCAATTGATTCAGTAGAACCGAAGATGTGACCAAAGACGATAACCGACCAGCGCGCAGGCGCAGCCAATATAAACTAGTACGGTGATAAAATAATAGAGGTAAAAATGTTTTATCTTGTTTTAATCATCAGCTCGGAGCCCGGGGCCCCCTTACTCCCTCTACTCCTCCTTGTCTTGGTAAGAGAGCGATTTTCTTTCTGGACTGCCATCTGACCTTCCAACCGCGAGAGGGAATCCTGGGCTAGAGCCTCGTCCGCCAATCAGCGGATGCACCAGGTTGCAGGTATGGCTTTCTTTCCTCCAAAGGTTTAAGTGTGGCCCCATACACGTAAACAAACATAAAACATAACTTCACGCCTGTATCCCCGAAGGGGTAGGCAGAGGTGTATTACACACCCACGATTCACCAGTTATCTTACGTGTCTTGAACGATCTCATCTCGTGTGTGCACGAGTAGGCGAAAGAAAAATTCCTGAGTGAAACCAGGCTTCGCCGTTAGTACATATATGAGTGACTACTTATTTGTGCTGGGATTATAACTACAATAAAGTGTTAAATGTAAAATAAACAAACGGGGTGGTTATGTCGGGCTTGAACCGACTAAAACCGCACGCCGTCTCGGGTCTACAGATGCCGGGGTGTAAGGTTGCCCATAGAGCATATCCCTCGCACTCCGACTGACCCTGGGCCATTCGCAGTGTCCCCTCTGATAAGAGCAGAGGGGTACCAGGAGCGACCTCCCCCGCGTGCCTTGCAGGCCCGCCATACCCCGACCCCCTCGTACAATGGGGTCAGCTGGCCCTGAAAAGGGCCGGTTGGTCAGACTCTTGGCCGTTGACGTTGACGCCAGCTACTCCAGAGGAGCAATCAATGATGCGTCATGGCCCACACGTTGCCCAGGGTGCACCAAACTTGGAGGTGATCCAACTAGTGGCACCCCATCCAACCAGTCGCACCCCTCCAACCAGTCGCACCCCGATGCGAGTGTCAACTACACACTTATGACTATAACTTACAACATTCAAGAAATTTGCCATTTTACATTACGAGTATATTGTGATTTAACCCGCAGTTTTGTATAAAGATTGCTTAAAAACTGTATCCATTAAAAATTTAAAAATAAAAAGTGGTCAAGTGCGAGTCGGACTCGCCCGTTAAGGGTTCCGTAGCAGCAAGTAACATAATAATGTTTTTTTTTGAATTTTTATATTTGAGTTGATTGAATGAAAAGTAAATTGCGGTTTACGATTTATGACGTATTAAAAAAAAACTAATTACGAACGAAGTTTACATAGTAATGTACAAATATATATTTTTTTTGTGTGTGAGTCTTAATGCGGTTCACAGAATACATCTACTTATCAAGTTTCAACAGCATCATAGTTCTTATAGTTTTGGAAAAAAGTGGCCGTGACATACGGACGGACAGACAGACATGACGAATCTATAATGGTTCCGTTTTTAGCCATTTGGCTACGGAACCCTGGCTTAATTTTTATTTCATCGTCATTATTCTATATACTATAGGTTAATGACGATGACGAATGATGAAAACTTAACAAGTAATAATTACAAAAGTTAAAAGAAACAATTACGATACTTTTCGAAAATTATTATTTATAAACTGCTACTTGACCAAGTTATATTTTGTTCCCTCATAAAATAGCTCAAGTCTATTGCCGTCAATGGGCACATTTCTAAACTTCGTGGTTTTACTGAGAATTTCTAATAGAAAAACTTCATAACATTTTGCTCGAACCGAACATCGAACCCAAGAGATCACGACACAGACATAAGCGCAAACTTTTTTCCCAGTGTATCCTCACCGTAAGTCATTAACACTAAAACTTTTTTGTAACAAAAAGTGGTCACCTTTTATCGTAAGAATTAGCCATGTAGTCGCGTCGAAAACTATAAACATGTCATGAGCCGTATCTAAGTCAATAAAATGTCTGACGGATCGCTACCGACGCGACGAGAGTTGGAGCAGATAGGTGACAATAGGAGCAAACCCTATTAGGGTTGTGTAACCTTACTTAAAGTATGTACCAGTGACATTATACTTATTTTATTGAGGTATAAGTTATTGTTCACTAACGTGGCAATTGAACATTACATATTTGAATTTCGTGACACTACTGCCAGTTATTATGGTTTGCTTGTGCAAGTGCTGAATATTTTGTTTATTTATTGAAACATATTTATTGAAATATGTTAATAATATTTCAGATTTATGGTTTGTTGTTGAGAAAACGGTTTGTGGTTATCGTGTTATTGCTAACAGTAGTTGGTCCTACCAAAATCTTTGGGGCCCTAGCTAACCTCACCTGCAAGTCGGTACTCCTGCTGATTGATGGACCAGGTTCTGGCGCAGGCGCACCTCTCGAGGTTCTGATAATGTAAACTGACGCCCAGGTAATGGTAATAGAGAAAACAGACAGTAAAGAGACACTAAAGGTTATAGTGCTGTTTAAATTCAACGATTAACCTAGCCTCAATTAGCGTAGGAACGAATCAGATGGTGAATGCTCTGTAATAAGTAGTATTATAAGAATGGACTTAGACTGAATTATAGGTAATATATTTTTTTTTCAATTACTATAATTATAGCAAATTTCTTGTATCAGCCCCTACGCAGAAAAACCAACGTATACTACGAATACTAGTATTTGAAATTTACGATAAACGGATGAGATAATCGAGTAAGAAATATTTATCAATTAATTCTTAATAATAAAACTTTAACAAGGTTAATAAATATTAGCGAACAAAGTAATAACTATTTTATTATTTTGTTTAGAATTCATTAATGAGTAATAAAATAAGTAAACAGATTACCATACTTAGTAGCAAGGAATTAGAATTGCTAATTGTTCGACCACTATAAACGGAGTTATAAAAACGCAATGATTTACGGCCGATTCGACAGTCTGCTGTCAGCAAAGTTAATGGAGATTCGAGTTTATTGAATGAGATGTAATATGATATTACATCATTAGGTACTAGTGCTGGTTAGGTGGCTTGTGGTGGAAACTATCAATACCTGATTTTAAATTTCGTATTAATTTCGCCCAATGATTCAAAAATGTTAAAAATATTTACATATTTTCGTTGTCATGAGTTTAATTTCAGTTAAATTTAATATTTAAAGGCTACAAAAAGATAAATAGAAAAAAATCAGCAAAGTTACGTTATTACGTATTTACATGATAAATAGGCACAATAAATATACCTACACATTTACACACATAAAGTAACATAACATAACATAAACTCACGCCTATATCCCTGAAGGGGTAGGCAGAGGTGCTAGCACCCACATTTCGCCAGTTTATGTTTAGGTCCCATTTGTTTAGGACAAATTCACTTATAGTTTTGTTCCATGAGCGTTCTTTTATCCCCATCCTAATATATCTTTTAGTTTTGGAAAAATATTTCTCAAATAAGTACAGATAAGTACCTGCTTCCCATGATGTAGGTACGACTTTGAGAGAGGCGTAGTAAATAATTTTTATGTAAATAAAAAATAATATAATAAATAAAAAAATATTGTGAGTGGTAGAGCAACAGTCATTTTGGCCGTTGCATGAATGGGCCGACTCGACCGGGGAAGCACCACCCTCTCACAGAATATCGACGCCAAGTAACAGTATTTGAACTGTTGCGTTCCGTTTGGTGAGTGAGAGTGCCGGAGCCCAAACTCCTTTCCCATCCCCTCCCAAACTCCTTTCCCACCCCCTCCCAAACTACTTTCCCATCCCCTCCCAAACTCTTTACCCATCCCCTCCCAAACTTCTTTCCCATCCCATTTCCTTTACAGGGTCGGCAGCGCGAGTGTGACGCTACTGGTGTTGCACACGTCCATAGGCCGCGGTAACCGCTTCCCATCAGGTGGGCCGTGCGTTTGTCTGCCACCTTAGTGGTATAAAAAAATAAAAAATTGTTTGAAAAATTAATGTTTTTTGGTTTGAAGGCTTCAAAATACAATAAATATTAAGTATATGTAGTGAATGAATACTAAACCAAAATTATTTACACCGAATTAAAACACCTTTTTGGTTTGATTTATATTACCAAACTTATATTATGTTTATCTCAGGCTATAAATGTTATTATTCTGACATTTTATCAAGCGTGATAATGTGACTGTGATTATTCAAACATTTATAAATAATTAAGTAATACCTTGATACGTTACACATGTGAAGAATGTCGTAAAATATTGAAAAAAAAAAGTACTTGTACAAATGTCCATATTTATGTGTATAATGTATTTGTGGAATCGGGACATAAAGATTTAAAAAACTGAGCTTCTGATATAAATGATAATGAATTTGTTTGCTTTCAGGGCATTTTGAAGCAATAAGTACATTAATAAAATAAAATAAAATAGTGTGCGCACAGCCCTGCGACGCGTGGTGACGTCACGAAGGGTCCGAGGTATTTGTCACTTGTCGCTTTGTGTTGCTCCCATTGTTTCTTCACAGCTATTTGTTAACGAATTAATTGGAGCGAAGTTTTTAGATTATCGGCAACTGATACCGGAGGTGTTTAGTGTGAATCTAATTATTATTTATTTTTAAATGTTCGATTTTATTTGAAAGGGAGAGTTTTTTTATGACAAAGAAATGTGAAGAGCTCTTTATATTTTTTATTTTATTTTGTTTGTAGAGCACGTGGGAAGTCTTTAAAGTTGAACTGTGAGGATGTTTCCAAGGTGTTTACTGTTCTAAAACTTCATCTTCAAATAATGGCGCCTAGTATATTAAACCGACCCCGTCCTAAAGGATTGTTGGAAAAACGACGGTTTCTGATAACAACTGATGATGAATGATCTCCCTGCTGTGGTTTTTCCAAGCAAATACAATATGGGGTTCTTAAAGAGGGGCATGAGAATGTTTTAACAGGGTGTGACGCCCTTGGTGTTGTACACGTCCATAGGTCACGGTAACGGCTTCCCATCAGGTGGACCGTGTGCTTGTAAGGGGTATAAAAAACTGCAGGTATCACCAAGTGATTAGGCCTTCTATAATTATTTTTTATTTTTTATTTTATATGATAGGTACAGAAACAGACTGGGGTGTGTGTTGGGTAACCTCCTTGAGGTATCCGAAGGGATTTCCGCACGATAAAAAAAAAAAAAAAAAAAAAGGTACAGAAACAGACTCAGGCGCCGGAGGTCGCTCAACGACCTCCGTCCTTCAGAGCGCAGGCCTGGGAGTGAAAGGTGAGGCCGCCTGTCACCCCAGCAGAAGCAGGCCGGGACGGTGGGGCGGCTAGCGCCCCTCCCCCAAACCGGGGCAAGACGGGGACACCGCGGTTCCCAAACCCGAGGGGGCCATCTCGAAACCGGAGATGGCCCAGGGTCAGTCGGGGTGCGAGGGATATGCTCTATGGGCAACCTTACACCCCGGCGTCTGTAGACCCGAGATGGCGTACGGTTTTAGTCGGTCCAAGTCCGACATAACCGCCCCCGCTGGTCGGCGGGGGGGTATCCGAAGGGATTTCCGCACGATAAAAAAAAAAAAAAAAAAAAAGGTACAGAAACAGACAACAGATTGAGTGTATACACAATGTTACTACAAACTAAACAACTTTTGTAAATATGATGTCCACTTACACCTGTACACAGCATTTCAGTGGCATCTTCGGTGCTGGTTTACTAATTATTAACTAACTTAAGTATCAACTAGTAGGAGCCATACACATACCAAATTCAATGACAAAATAAAAGATGTTATTCAGGCGGCATGCCTGCACCGCCTATATCTTTTTAAATTCATAAAAGCTATTATGAAAAATATCCACAGAGCGCACACAGAATTATAATACTTGCACATTCTAGCGAGCGGACCGTTGTGGAACTTATTGTTGTTGCTTGTAAAAATAAAAATAAAAAAAGCGGCCAAGGGCGCGTCACACTCGCCCATGAAGGGTTCCGTAGCAGCCAGTAACATAATAATGCTATTTTTTACATTTTATATTTGAGTTGATTGAATGAAAGGTAAATTGAGGTTTACGATTTATGACGTATTAAAAAAAAACTACTTACTAGATGTCGTTCAAACCAATTATCGGTGGAAGTTTATATGGTAATGTACATCATATTTTTTGTTTGTTTTATCATTCTCTTAGTTTAGAAGTTACAGGTGGGGGGGGGACATTTTACCACTTTGGAAGTGACTCTCGCGCAAACTATTCGGTTTAGAGAAAAATAATATTAGAAACCTAAAATATTTATAAGTGAACCCACTCCTAACACAAGCAATTAAACTTAGCTGGAGGGGTTACGGGGAATATTAGTAATTTCGGTTACTAATATTCTTTAAAAAAGAAAAAATATAAACCTCAATATCATTTTTGAAAACCTATCCATAGATACCCTACACGTATGGGTTTGATGAAAAAAGAAAAGATGGTGTTCTGATAATGTCGAGAAAATGCATTAGGTATTACTCCTCCCCGCTTAACGACCTCCGTCCTCCATGAGCGCAGGCCTGGACCCATCCGTAACGAAAATCAAGTGAAATATTAATCAGTTTGGTTCTGAGATAGTCACTTCATTGCCAGTGCAGAAGGCGTGTGCATTTCCAGAAGACAAAAATGAAACAGTCAATAACTATTTATACACGGATATTCTTGCGTGAATGGATGCGAGAGAACCCGACTACTTTGTCTGCTATAACATCGGTGCCTTCAGTCTCAGATGCCGTCGTGACCAAGTATTTTACATTCTCTCATCTCTGTCACGAAAAATCGATTTTAGTTCGAACTCGCGATTAAAAGTCCACTTTAACTACTCATAGTGAATACTGCGCTCAAGTCCAGCTGTTTCGTCAGTTATTATTGATGTGGACACCTACTCCAAATACCTCGTTTTATCAAGAAATATGGTTAGCTGTTACATCAGTCAGCACATTGCTCAGCTAGTTGGTACACACCTCGCAGTAGGTTAACAGTAGGATTGAAATTGAGCATTTGTACAATAATAATATAATTCGTTTCCCTTTTACAAACACATTGCAACTGCTCTAGCTCTGTTGTAGTTAGATAAAGGAACTAGTCGGTTGATGTAAAGTCTGATATGGTAGCTGTTTCAAAACCAGATACAAGGTGTTCACGAATTACTTGTACTGTAGACTGTGGGATGTCGGGACGACCAATCTAGTATTTAAATGTCATTGATTTTGAGTATGTGTCGATAACAGCATGCCTTTGATATAATCTTAATAACAGGAAAGCTTGCGGAAGGCCAGTGCGTTTATGTCCTAACTGTGCTTACTACGACTGTAAAAGATAAAAAGCTTATAAGAGTTAATTTCTCAATCATTGAAGAGACCAAAGCAAGTTTTTATCCTTTTACTCCACGTATGCAGTTAAGTTATTATAAATTTCTCTAAAATAATCCAGATTGTATTTACAGTTTACTGTAATGGCAATGACATACAGAAAGACAAATTGTTTATGATTGTTAGATGTATTTGAGAACGCTATATTCTTTAAAAACGTTTTGCAACTGGGTAAAATTATCGCTTGCTCAGCCTCTGGCCGTTATTCTCGCTTTGGAAGTTTAACAAAAATACTGGAATTCTTTCTTCACCGTGCTGTAAATAAACCTATATTAGTGCTTGAGCCGTCATGTTGGTGCACTTTAGTGAACATTAGCGTCATGTTGGCTCTGAATTGTCAGGCAAGTTACATGTTTTATTATTTAAGCTAACAGCTTAAGTTTAGCAGCTAGTGTAATGATTTTATTGGTATGAAATTTTATAGGTAACGAATTGAATATTCTAAATGCAATAATAGTTGACCAGTATTTGGTAAATGTAATAGTAATGATACTTGTGAAATAAGTTTTTGAATGAGGGGTGTCAATTTCAGTGTGGTACTGGACGGTGGCGGTAGATAATTTATAATACTGTAGTGCATTTGATAAACAAACTGCAATAGTATTTATTTTGTTAGGTGCTTGTTTTGAATGCTTTGTTTCGATATGTAGAGTATTACTATTGCTGGCTGGCTCGAATGGGGAAGTGTAGCCTTCTTTAATATGGGAATTAAGTTTCGGTGTGCTGATTTCTCAATGGTGTGTCAAAATGCTTAACTATCTTCTTTTCTTTTTTCTCATTCTCCTCCTATGCTTTCCTATATACCAGTAACTATAGGGATATCATGAATTGGTAACCTTATCAACCTCTCTAAAGAACTCTGGATTTATCCAACATTGATGGTAAGAATGTACCATAGCCTTTTCACCTATAGAGCTGCAAAACTACGAATCCAGGCATCAGTCAGACCTAATAATTATGACTTACTCCTCAGACATTTTCACTGCTGTGATTCCTGGAGAATACTCAGACAAAGTTAAACTGTTTTGGGACCAGCACCGAAATTACTCGGAAGTAGATTGATGGAGTTGGAACTATCAACTGGGCATGTTTACCTGGTCGGTTAAAAGTCGGATGGAGTTCAGTTCCATCAATCGCCTTATATGGCACCCTGAAGAAAAGATGGGATCGCCCTTGTATCTACTTCGCCTTGGTCCACGCGATATTACAGTATCTAAAAACTTACCAAACATATAAATTTTCGGTCATTATTTTTAAATTTACAAGATAAATAAACTATCCCACGCAGCCATATGTCTTTGAGAAACTTTTCTAATAATGAGACATAATTGACATGGGCTCATAAACAAAATAGCGGCTACACTAGCCTGCCCTGCGGCGTCGCTCATTACCGAGCTATTACTGTGTCATTGTGTCTCTCCGTCCATTCGCACGCAACGTTAAATTGAACTTTAATGAATAATAATAAATTGTATGTTGAAATTATAGGGAGTACTTCTTGGAATGTATGAGGGATTTGTAAAGAGATTGCTCTAAGGTCAGGAAATTATTATTTGTTTTCTTTACAAGCTTATTTTGCTTCACGTGTTCTTAAAGTCGTTATTTTAAGTCTAAGCTTACCTACGAGTAAGCCTACTTTTCGGCGTTCCCGACGTTGAGTTGAAATGTTTACAAACTTTTAATTAACCCAGAATGTTTGTATATTAGTCTGTGAAGATCGCATGATCTCAGTTCCGAGTTGGTAGAGCGGGCGGCCATCTGTGATCGTTCGAGCCATTGATTGATGACGTAACGACGCCTGCGCAGTCATTACGTTCCCTTAATGATATCTAACATGGTATGTATTAGATTACCACTGACGGAACTACGAGAATGTTTCAAGGCTTATGTTACTAAAAGACTCACTATTTGATGAATTGTATTACGAGGTTTCCGAAAGTGTGGTAGCTTTGATTCCTGCGGGATATAGGCCGTACCAAGATCTTCGCGGCTCAAGTCCACCTCCCCTGCAAGCTGGTACATCTGCTGATAGATGGACGAGGTTCTATTGTAGTGAGACGGCAGTCGCTCACATAAAAAACAAGATAAAACAAACTGTGGAAAGAGTTGGAGTGCAGACTCCGGGGTCAAAGTACAAGTTCGTAATGCAAGCGGGATTAGCGCACCGATAATGATGGAATATTCACAGTGAGCGGGAATTGAACCCGCAACTTCTGGTTTAGTAGTCAGACGCTAAACCACACAGGGCATACTGGTTTATTTATAAAGGTAATTCACGGATATTGCCGTAATAAGTAATTAATTAAACCTATAACACACATTTTAATGAAATTGACATCTTCGCAGTTTCCAGCGAACAATTTAAAAGTCGTGTCATTGAGCTCTTGTCAGCTTTGTAATTAATTAAAACTACCTTATTACTTTGAAATAAAACTATTTTTAACGGATTCTATCGCGGTTTATTTGATTCGCGTAAACTTCCGACAATATCATACCTTATTACTTTATTAGTTTCTGAGATGGGTCCAAGAAAATTAGTTATTAATTTGTTATTAACTTATTATGATTTTCATATTTCACTTAATCGTTATTATGAGATCCTGACTACAACTTGGCTTGAGTTTCTTTCTTTTATATTGTAAATCCGCGAACAATAGTGTGGGTTATATGTTCACCAATCTGTTAAATTACTTATAATTTGTTAACTTTTTTAGCATGAAACTGTTTTTTGTTCCAAATAAATAACATAAAATAAAAATAAAAATAATTATTGACAAAATTAGAAGGTGTTCTAATAGTAGTTATATAGTCATAATAGTAGGTATACAATTTACAGTCCTTACGTGTTATAACTGTCCCTCCAATATATTTTCCTATCAGATGTCAGTGTTCCCCGGCGCTGACCCGCGCATTCCTGGGCTGCCGTGAGCGCCCGCAATTAACCTTGCTAATGAAATATGTATGTATTTAGTGGAGTCTAAGTAAAGGCAATTACCTCTGCGGTGTAGACAGCACAGGTTAGAAATAGACTACATATTACGTTTGAATTTAATTGTTAAAAAATCTCAGTATCAATATACACCGATGAAATTGTTAATACTTCTCAGCCAGGGGAGTAGTGGATAAACATTTTTAGGGATTTTCTTTAGAAAAGCCCTATTGCTAAGGAGTTGTCGTCGACGTCGTCGTCGTCGACGTCGTCGTCGTTGCCAATTTTCTGTCACGGTTTTGGGTATGAAGGAGATGAGCTATCGAGGTGCTGTTTTCGGTAATAGATTCGTGCTGGGGTGAACCATTGCAAGATAAAAAAAAATCGAAAAAAATCGCAAAATCGAAAATCCCTTGTATTCGGCTGAGCTCGTCTCAGGAATTCAACTTGTTTTTACTATGTGTGCGTCTCAGCTGGGGGCGTACCGGCATGGGACCCTAACGGCTAGACACGGAAAAAGCGCAGGTGAGGAGCATTTTCTGCTAACCGCTTTGCATGAGAGACTTAATGATAGTAGAAAAAACTCGTGAACTATGTAAGGACAGATACAAATGGTGGGCTTTTGGATACGCCTATTCCTGAAGGAGAAAGGTATGAGTTTGTATTTAGGCCGTCCGCTGCCTTGAGCGTGCATATAGCGCAGGTGTATGTTGTTGTTTTCCTTCACGGGCTGTTTCATGTAAATTCATCATTACATATCATTATATATTTCATTACCCTCTACATTGCGTGTCAGTAACAATTAGTTCAATGAGGCTACAGTGTGTCTGCACCAGAGCACTATCGGTGAAACAATAACTTGAGTAATATTTCACTGGCGGAGCTCGGCGCGGGAGCTCCCACTGTCTCTATTTGTCACTATTTGTTGGCAGTAAACGTGACACAAGACACTAGCTGTGGTGATAGGGTTGTCTAAGAAATAAGTTTATTTTATGAGACGATACTTACACTTCTTAATACACAAGCACAAGCAGCGTGTCCCGGAGATGAATGTGCTGCGATGGAAGTGCGGAGTCACACGTAATAATCGCGTGTGGTAAGTACTCCAACATCCTCGGCAGCCTCCATGTCCGTGACATAGTAGATAAAATGAGGAGGAATGGTGAAGTCAGGTTTTGCGGCAGCAACTATGTGGGTAACAAATGTCTGGCCATGGCCAAAGAAGTATTGGCTTGACGTCGTAAGGAATGAAATGCGTGCCAATGGACTCACTACCATGGAAGCCCAAGAAGACCGTGCGAAGTGGAGAAGGAAAAGCAGGGAAGCGGACCCCGGGCTTCGAGGTGTAGGCCTCGGAAGCGACCGGGACACAACGCTAAGACGATCATGACGTTTTTTTTTCTATTTAGGACACGTCAATTTGACTTCACCTCGCCTGATGGTAAGCTGAAGGTAAAGTCTCAGGAAAGAGGGTCACCATTACATACACGTACCATGTTAACAATGGTGGCACTCAGCTTGACGGCCTTATCAGAAGAGGGTTGTCGTCGCAGCACCGCGTGACGACAGCAGTGCGGCGACCACAATCCCCCTGCCCGGCTATGCACTTGCTGACCCCTGAATGCAATCAAACCCAAATTGGATTACTATGGAGGGTTTTTCGCAATCGTGCACGGTGGTACCCACCCTGCCGAATTTTGTGACAAATTTGTGTCATCAAATTTCTACCACCAGTCAGTATGTTACTTAATATTTATATTTATACTTTGTGAAAACTAACAAATAACAGACAGTGTGTGAGACAGTTGTTAGCTCTTAGCAAAACCGTTCTTCACTGAAGATGTGGTGGGGTGTGACATTCAAACTGTTAAATAATGCAATTTGTTTGTCAATATGTTATTTTGAAATTAGTAGTTCTGTACAAGAATATGCATATTGCTTATTACTGCATTCAATTTGTTATTTGTAAATTGTTATCTAGCCATAGACTTATTGGCAACGTCTTGGGACAACGCTGGAGCCATCTATGTTGCTGGAGGATTCCGGTTTCCCAGGATCTGACCAGGTAGCTCAGTTGGTCAGAGTATTGTCTGTAGAAAAGAACTAGTCGCAGGTTCAAATCCCGTTCTGAATGTTGACTATTTTAAATTAAAATTTATAGGAAAAGTTAGCATCATAATTGCTTAAAAATTTCAATGAGGTAATTATATTATTTCGCTATTTCACTAAACGACAGTGGCAACCCTGGGCCGCGCAGCACTAGGCCGGGCCGAGCGGGACGCGGAGCCACTGCTCGTGTTTAGTTACAATGTATATTATTTCACCTATGATTAGGTACCGTCAGCAGAGTAATTGGATGACAAATTATGCTTAAACATAAAAAACATAATATTTTTTTTATCTTATTTTCATGATGGTTTGGAACCTTGATTTCTATTAAATAAAAGAAGCGGCCAAGTGCGAGTCGGACTCGCCCATTAAGGGTTCCGTAGGAGTAAGTAACATAATCCATTTCATAATGTTCACTCTTGCATGTTTGATAATAAGATAGATATATTTTGTATCATGATTTTACTTGAAATAAATTGAAATTGAAAATTGAAATTGAAATAATAATGTTTTTTTTTTTTATATTTTAGTTGATTGAATGAAAGGTAAATTACGGTTCACGATTTAAGACGTTTTAAAAAAAACTACTTACTAGATCTCGTTCAAACCAATTTTCGTTGGAAGTTTATATGGGTTACGTACGTTCTCTTATTTTAGAAGTTGCAGGGGGGGGGGACACATTTTACAACTTTGGAAGTGTCTCTCGCGCAAACTATTTAGAAAAAAATGATATTAGAAACATTAATATCATTTTTGGATACCTATCTATAGATACCAAACACGTATGGGTTTGATGAAAAAAAAAATTTTGAGTTTCAGTTCTATGTATTTATATACCCCCAAAATTTATTGTTTTTTTTTCTATTTTTGTGTGAAAATCTTAATGCGGTTCACGGAATACATTTACTTACCAAGTTTCAACAGCATAGTTCTTATAGTCTCGGAAAAAAGTGGCTGTGACATACGGACGGACAGACAGACAGACATGACGAATCTATAAGGGTTCCGTTTTTTGCCATTTGGCAACGGAACCCTAAAAACATACCGCACTGGAGTGGCGATATGAAGGTGATGACATGAAGTTCGTCGGCTTGCTCATAGAACAGGTGATCAGAACAATGTAATAAATTGACTGTAGATAAACTGTACCTAGGCTGTGTTAGCTCAACTCTCTTTTTTATCTATGTTCGCGACTGTAACCTGTATATTTTCCGGTTTATGGTTATATAAAGACTTATGAAAAACTTAAGAAAAATGTCTCTTGTCTACTGTGCTCCTCCACCTGTAATATCGAGGACCTATTTTAGGAGTCGACCTTACGAACGAGAGATCCCGGGTTCGAACCCTTGTCATTACACTACAGACGTGAACCCACTCCTAACACTAGCAATTTAACTTACCTGGAGGGGTAAGGAGGATATTAGTAATTTCGGTTACTAATGTTCTTTAAAAAAAATTTAGGGCAACCGACATCGCCTGTGGTTGTGGCCAAGCGTTGGGTTGACAAAATCTAGCAAGAAGAAAATAATGTTAACCATTGACTCGAAGAAGGAGACTTACGAAAAATTAAGGAATAGATTATTAAGAAAAAAAAGTTGCATCGTAATTTAAAAAAAGCTGAAAGAGTAACAGCTTTCTGTATTTTTCATTATAGCATAAACAAGAAGCATTATTCAGCTTCAGCTTCTTTCTCAAAGGGGGTACCATAAACGTGATTAAAACATCAAAAATGCGATAAATACCCTTTAGTTTGAATTTAACATTTTCTGATTGTCCGAAACCTTATTCTTCATCGACACAATGGCTAATAAATGTTCTCTAGATTTTGGCTCTCTAATACTTTGCCACACCCACAATGTTGTCCGTTGCCCTACACAAGTCCTCGATAGTAGCTACAGGCGGAGGGGCAAAGTGGGCAAGAGAACAAATGCGACATGGACTGGGTTGGAGCTCCGCAATTGCCGGGCATTTGCGACAGATTCGAAAACCAAAAATAACATACAAACATACATAACTTCACGCCTTTATCCCCGAAGGGGTAGGCAGAGGTGTATTACACACCCACGATTCGCCAGTTATGTTTAGGTCCCAATGTAATAGGGGGCGAGCCTATTGCCATGTACCGGGCACATTACTAAGCGAGCGATAATTAACATTTTTAATACACACATAACTACGAAAAGTCAGAGGTGTGCGCCCGGGGCGACTCGGAATCGAACTCGAGACATCGTCTCGGTAGTTCGTGACGTACGCCACTGGACTACCGCCGTATTACATTATTTACCAAACATACATATTATTTACCAAAAATAAGGTAATGTAAACAAAATAGAATTCATAAAATCTGAACCAATTTCAATTAAAGCTCAGTCGGTCAGAGCATTCCCCCTGTAAGGGACTGGTCGCGGGTTCAAGTCCCGTCCTAGATGTTCTCTTTTTCCGAACTAAATCTAAACCAATTTACATTCGTTTTTATGTTGACGGTACAGATATTAGGGAAAGCTGCGGTCTGTGGCTGAAACAGATCCTCTCCTAACGGCGCGGCGGAGTTGGAGGCTGTTGTGAGTAGAGGACTGCGTGTACTTCCCCTTCCTCCTTGAACATTAACACATTCACGAGCCTTCAGCGACAGCCTGCGCGAGAGTCACTAACGAATATAATTGTTACGTGCCGTTCACACTTAGTAGGTACCTAGCCTATTCTTTGATTAAATTATTTTGAAGCATGTCTTGGTTATGCAGCGGTAGCAATCCCTGTGCATCAGGTTCCATTCTGGGGTTAGGCAAAAAGTTATTAGGTATTTCTGTGTAGTCAACACCTTAGCTATTAGGGCGGATGGATACCAATATAGGTTTGCCCCAATAACCAACTGAAATTAGCACTGCGTAAACGTTTTAGCATTTTATGAAAAAAAAAAACTTCACGCCTGTATCCCCGAACCCACGATTCGCCAGTTATTTTTAGGTCCTAATGTAATAGGGGGCGAGGCTATTAACATCTACCAGGCACATTACTAAGCGAGCGATAATCAACATGTTTTATTTTAGCATTTTATATTATTATATAATTACTATGATAGCGTTAATTCCCGTAAACATAGTTGTATAAATATCAAATACTTATGAAATGTATTTCCGCTAAAAAGTCGAAATATCATTAACCATGATATGAAATATGTTGAACAGTAGGTACACTAACACGGGGTGTGTGTTGGGTAACCTCCTCGAGTGTCGCTCCGATTCCGATCCCGCCGCAGTCCGGGGGGAACGGAATCGGAGCGGCCGGTACACCCTGGGCGGCGGTCAATGGCTTCCCCTTCACCCCTTCATAGGGTTGGCATTGATCGTCGGCCAATACCCAACGTGGCGGGAACACATCGCTCTCCGTACTCCTCTGCTTTCAGAGGAGACAGGATGAGCGATGCTGTTAGTGGTGAGATGGCCCAGGGTCAGCCGGGGTGCGAGGGATATGCTCTATGGGTAACCTTACACCCCGGCGTCTGAAGACCCAAGACGGCGTGCGGTTTTAGTCGGTGCAAGCCCGACATAACCGCCCCCGCTGGCCGGCGGGGGGGTATCCGAAGGGATTTCCGCACGATAAAAAAAAAAAAAAAAAGGTACACTAACACACAGTGTGAACTCGCCCTTAATCAAGGTACAACCATTTGCGCTGTGTAGCCATTAACTTTATATATAACCGCCAATAACAACTTAAACGAAGAAAGCAAGCAATCGGCAAATTGGGTTATAATGTTGTGCCAGCTTTTATTGCCACTTATTCTGTTATATCCTGCCTGGCACCCACCGTTATACATTAACAGCATAGCGGCTTGTTTCACCTATTGCCATCAACCCGACATGTTTCCAGATTGAGAAGTTACCAATAGAATGTAGGTATTCTGTAGTTGTAACACCTTTTTTTTTAGCGTGTGGAAAACCCCACGGGCTTCACCACATTGGTGACGACGATAGGGTGGGCGTGTCGGAATCGGACCGACTAAAACCACACGGTGTCCTTCCCAAGTGTCCATTGCCGGGCACCCCGGGTAAGCCCTCGAAAGCATCACCCCAAAGTTACCGGCGGACTTTGGCCGCCACCGCGGCCTCGCCTGGTGGGGTCGGGTTTTATCCCGCGTCGGTGAGTTGGCAGGCGCTGACCAGTATTTTGAAGTAGTGGCGCTAGACTTGAAATCGAAAGGTCGCAGGTTTGAACCTCAGCAAATACACAAGGGGCGTGAACCCAGGAGTGGGTATACACGTAATTTAGCTGGAGGTATTAGTAAATTATATATCAATTATTTATTTATGATGTATTTTAATGTAAAGATCGTTTTAAAATTTGTTTTTGTTTAGCAACTTCTGAGGCTGACTGTACACTGGTATTGCCTATCCCTTTATTACTTACGTAGCTATAGCAATAAGCATCAACGGTTATTTCGTCGAATAAACGTTGTAGTGCAGCCCCAGTGCTTGTCTCCTCTCTCCTCATCTCTTTTTAGCGATAAGTCCGCCATTTGTAAATGTGTTGATTAAGTTTTCCATACATGCATATGCTGATTAGTCTACAATAAAGTTTATATCTATCTATATCTATCTGACTGTCCAGCAGTTCCTTCAAAGGAACTACTGAGACAATTTTTTTTTGTGTTTTAGACCTGCGATTTTAGACATGTTATAGTCTTGGTGACCGGCCAAGACTATAATCAGGTGTGTTGCAAGAGATTGATGTTTGGAGAGATAGAGCCACTGCTCCATTTCCCCTTAGTAAGGCAGCACGTCGGCTCTCTTGAGTCTTCTAATTGGATTTGCCTGCAGAAGCATACTGGATAGCGGGTTAGGATGAGTTGTCAAGCGGTCCTTGTAGTTGGATGAATATCGTTTTGCTGCATCCAATATGGTTTTGATTTCCAGATACTCGTGAATTTACGAGTTGCGAGCATACCAGGGCGCCGAGGAAAGTACCCTTAGAATATTGTTTTGGGCTCTCTCCAGGCACATAATATTTGATTTGCTGGCTTTGGACATATGGAGTCCAAATCGGTTTTATTATGGAACAATATCGGTATATTGTTCCATAATAAAATCAAAATCAGCTTGTTGGATAGGGATAAGGCAGACTGTCTGCCGAGGAGCTAGAGTAGATTTTTAAATATATAAGATTGATTTCGTTGCTCTTCGTTTTTATATGGTCTTTCCATGTCATCCTCCGGTCTAGGTGAAATCCAAGGTATTTGACGCGGGTTCATTGCGGCAATGTGAAACTGAGACAAATCCGTCATCGGATCACACCACGCAAGTCACGAATCCTCCAAATATTCCATGCGCCATAATGCTATTGAATAAATAGATGTAAAACTAATAGAATACATATTTTATCTATATTTCATTACTTAGTCAGTTTTCAGCATTCATTTCCAAGTCCACAATATTAGGTCACAGTCTGACGGCCGAGAAGTCACGGGGACTAGAAACGCGATGTTATTACAAGTAAATAAATGTTTTAATTCCCGTTAGACTGAATGCATTAGACCATTGATACCCAAACTTTTCTATTATCGACCCCTAGGGGTTGACAATAAACTACAGCGGGTATCGACTGGATACCCACATAGGTGAGTGATAATACTAATTTTATTGTCCGCGATAGTGAATATGATGACAGTTGACTTCCATTTAGTGGAGTAGTGGAGTGATTAATTTCTCAGCTTGTACCTGAAAATGTAACAAAAGACCGAAAACGATAGTACTGTTATGAGGCTGCCTGCATGATAGGTAGCCAATGGCTGCTGGGGTTCCTGTAAAATTCCTTCTTAGGGTATAACCGGGGTCCCCTACAATAGGCTTCCATAACGGAACTGTTATTTTGTCGTAGGTTTTGTAAACAAACTGATATTATTTATCAAAAATTAGTTAGAAATTAGTCAAAAATATATTTGAAGTTAATGAATACAAGACAGCCTCCACTTATTTTATTATTTTTCTGGGAACTTCTGGGGTTTTGCTGGAATAAAACTCAGCTATAAGTTAAGATGGATAAAATTCATTAGATTACCGAAGTTATAACATTTATAATATACGTATAATAAAGAATAAAGTTTCGCTCTTCATTCTACCCAAAACTAAAAACATGGCAAGGGGTCTGGACGAAAAAGTTTGGGAGACTCTGCACTAGACTGTGTAGGCGATAACTTCAGATGTTTATGTTTGCATTATCCTTGTCTCACACATCAAAATGACAAGATAATCAAAACTAATTGCTATCGTAAAATATAGATAACGTCCACCGATTCCTGTTAAAGATATAAAAATAAATTACTTAGTAATGAAATAATTCAATATGCATTTAGTACTTTACTGCTAATAGTGTTAATCAAATCGAATGTCTTTATTGGCTTAGGTCACAAAGTAACACTTATCAACGTTAAGGTTAGTAAATAAATATTCTAAGATTACACAGCTCCATCTAAATCCAGTACAGCTTGTAATAATGTGGGTTTTAGAATGAACTCTAGGATAATGTACTTTTATACGCATTAAAATAATATAATAATAATAATAATAATATAATAATAATAATAATATAATAATAATAATAATAATATAATAATAATAATAATATAATAATAATAATAATATAATAATAATAATAATATAATAATAATAATAATATAATAATAATAAATTTATTGATACAAAAGTTTAGTTACAATCATTTTGACATCAATGTGGTGGTTAATATTTTTGAAATGATGAGTACTGATACCCAAACTAGGCTAATGCCTGTATTTTGGGAGGCAGTGTTCTACAGACGTTGCGTAATCAACAATTGATTGTCACTGAGCGGCGTGCATACAGTTGCTTCGAAGTAAGTATTAATAAATTATAAATTTATTATCCATTAATATGTTACTGATGTGTATGTATGTGTGCGTGTGCGTGCGTGTGTGTGTGTGTGTGTGTGCGTGTGTGTGTGTGTGTGTGTGTGTGGGTGTGTGTGTGGTGTGTGTGTGTGTGTGAGTGAGTAAGTGATATCTCTTTTTTATAACATAATCCTAAGAATTAAAAAATTATTTTCACATAAGTTTATCTCAAGTTATACTTTTTCTTTTTAAAGAGTACTAGTAACCGAAATTAGTGTTCCCGCCAACCCTTCCAGCTAAGCTAAATTGCATTGTTCCCGTTGAGTAACATCAGTTTGTGTCATACGGTTACTCAATTGGGCAAAAAATCCCGAAAAGTAACACTGTAAATCATTGCAATAGTTTTTTTTCTCAATAATTGACACTATAATCTTTGTATGTAACAGGGTAGCATATCTGGACGAAATATCCCAAAAAGTTCCAGAACTTTATAACCCGAATTGCACAGATTTGTCATTGCACTTCTTTCGCACTTCTTGCCTCGCTCGGCTTATATTCCAAAAACAAGTAAGTGGGTTAGGTTAGGTTATAACTGTGACCCTAACAGCCGGAACGCCTTGAATGTGTAAGGAATATTATATATTATTAATATTATATTAGTTAATCGTTACATTTTGTTGAAGGCGTATTTCAACAATGATTTTATTACAAAGAGGTGTTACTTAACGAGAATACAAGATTATCTTATGTTACAGTGTTACCTATAGGGGAAAAAAAGGTTTCAATAAATTACAGTGTTACTTTTTGGGTTTTTTTTTTCAATTAAGTAACAGTGTGACACCAACTGCTGTTACTCAACATGAACAAACCGCTAAATTGCTTGTGTGAGGAGTGGGTTCACATCAGCGATGAAATGGCTAGTATTTGAACCTGGGACCTCTTGATCGTAAAGCCAACTTTTTAACCAGTAAGCTATCGCCGACGATCATTTGTAAATTTGATCCTGTGTGCTGAAATGTTTTTCCCTGTTTGTCCATACCTATACCTTCATCGCGTTAATTACCGTGCCATTGTTCTAATCTCGGATGAGCGGCCTTCGAGTTGTCCTCAGCACGATAGTCCCAACGAGCGCCTTCTCATTTAGCGAATGTACAGTTTCTGAGAATTCAAGGATTTTGAATAAAATTTTCAAGCAATTAATTTGCTAACTTTCATTCATTATTTGTTTCCAAATCCAGTTCCAGTTCCATCCTTCGTAGCTAGAAGACCGGGTAACGGGTTTATTTTCAGTTCACGATACACCTTTGCAGTTGCTAGGATAACGGCTTACCAACAAGTGGAACATGTATTGGTTTACTACCTTAGTAGTACGTCAACAATGGTTAATTTTATTTAACTCAACCATGAACTAACAACGTAAACATTTCATTGTTTTGTTAACCTTTGCTTAGAATTACTTAACATTACTTGGAATAACGCACCCAAGTACTGAGGTAAGTAATAATGCAACATTTTCTTCTATACAAAACTAGCGGCGCGTCCCGGCTCCGTTCGAGTAAAATCCTAGAAAACATCTATAACGTAAAAATATCTAAGGCAAGATTCACGCACTTAGTATTGTAAATCATCATCAAAGTTGCATGCGAGACGTTCACTTCAGAGGCCAGGGTATCCTTTTGGGTTGACTTATACGGCTTTTATGGTAGCGACTGCTGTCTGACCGCTCAATCCCGAGAGGAAAGCCCTTCCAGGAGGAAGAGGATGGCTTAGACCTCCAAGATCTTGTGAGGGCCCCAAAAACACAATAAGCATTGTACATAAATACTAAAAATCTATTAAGTCGTCACGCTCATAGAAATGAGTGTAGAAAAGTAAAATCAAAGTTTTTACTTAGATTTAAGTAGGCAGGTGGACTCTGCGTACAAAAGACATCAACGCGTTCGGTTGAAGTTTTCTCACCTGTACTGAAAAAAAAAAAAAAATTATTACCTCTTCCTCTCCGTTTACTGCTTCGGTGGTGTAGCAGACATTGAGCTTGTCCGAGGTCTGAGGTCTTGGGTTAGAGTTGCAGATCGTGCTTTTTTGATAAATATTCCCGTGGGACCAAAACCACATAAAAATGAAATTGAAAATTAAAAAAACCTCAATATAGCTAAAAATACCGACTACAGCTTGGCAATTTCATGCATGAGGCTCCCATGGTTCATCCATGGAAACGTTCGCGCGAGACGGCCGTCAGGTTACCACTCCCCCTGCATTACAACCCTCATCCCGCGCGAACCATGGGAGTGTCCACGCTGGAATTTGTCAAGCTATAATTCACTTTTCAGACAAAACAATAAAATCTAAATCGGTTCACCCGTCGGGAGCTACGATGCCACAGACAGACACGTAAAACTTATAATATCCCGTTATTATTGCGTCGGGGAAAAAAATAACGTTTGGATGTGCCGGTGCCGGTGCTAGGCGTATATACGTCTAGTGTCTTGTGCTAATAATAATAAACATTCCAGACAGCCAGTTAAACCCAAGCTAAAAAACAGATCTTATTATATTTATGGGCAGCAAGATGAGTCACATAAAAAAACCATACATTTTTAACGGTCATCTCTTAACCGTGACGTCACAGCGTACATATACCATAATCTGTGGTGCACACAGATTTATAGTATATAGCTGACTCGAGGTCCGGAGTCAGCCTCAAATCAATTCTACCTCTAACTTACAAAATTAACATAAAACTTATTAAGTTTTTAGGAAAAAATAATTAAAAACTAAAATTTTATCTCGTAAATCCTAAACTGGGCTATATTTTTTACGTTTTGCTATTTCGGAACCGCTAGGAATCTGCTAATGGGAGTTAAATCATCGTTAGGAAGAATGTTCGGTCGTTAACAAATTCTAGACGCCGGTAACAAAGTAAAAAATAAAGAAACCACAACATGGCAGACCGCACAGCGCGACAAACGGATACTATACACATAACATACATATATTATGATTCACTCAAACCGCATAAACTTCAATTGTCAACTTCGGGCTAAAAGTGGGTTTATGAAGCCGCAACAAGATTCAGGCACTTCAGCGTATAAGTTTACCTCCTCTGCAAGCCGGTATACCTGCTGATTAACGGAACAGGCTCTGGCGCAGGTGCATCTCCTTGGAGCGTCAAACGGCAGTCGCTCCCGTAAAAGCCAAATAACCCAGATAAAGGATTTGTAGGAGAGTCAACTCAACAACAACTGGGAGTCAAAACTTTGAATGCAACCGGGTCTAACGCTTTGATGATGGTGAAGAACGTGTAGAAATGTGTATGGTGAAGCCGCCCGGCCTCAGCAGGTCTGACAGCAAAACACCGGACGGCATGGCTCTGGTCCTGTGGAAAAGTAAATAAATAAATATTGTAGGACAAAGTACACAACGCCATCTAGACCCAAACTGAGCAGAGCTTGTCATATGAGTTCTAGAATGCGGATAAACATACTTAAATACTTTTTTTTTTGTGAATAAACACATATTATACATAGGAACACCCAGAAAAATGCAAATATTCATATTTACACCGAGCGGGAATTGGACCCGCAATCTTTGGCTTACCAGTCGAATGCACTACCGCTACGCCACACAGGCCGTCAAATGACAGGTGCCTTTTGTGGGATGCCACGTGCAATAGCACTGTCGCTCTGAATCACCTTAGTCGTGCTGTTCTGTCTCCAGTAGCTCCTGCCGAAAACGCAGCTGTCAGAAAACGGGCAATGTATGTGGCTTTAACGAAACAATATTCATTTGCTGCTTCGTTTGCGGTCGGGACGATGGACAGTTGGGGTGCAAAGGTTAGCCATCGCTATTCAGCGGGGCAATACAGCAAGCGTAATGGGCCTTCGCACTAGGTACGGTGAGGCGAGGATCAATAAATTAGACCTTATTATTTCATTTGACTAGATTATATTCGTTAGTATACGACCACATTATAAAATTTATAAAACTATTATGGTTTACAAATCAGTTTTGATACAAAGAATACGTTTTTATGATCATTACTAACAAAGCACCTTTTTTTTTTACGTGTGGAAATCCCTTCGGATACCCCCCCGCTGGCCAGCGGGGGTGGTTATGTCGTGTCTCGAATAAAACCGCACGGTGTCCACCCCAAGTGTCCGTTGCCGGGCACCTCGGGTAAGCCCTCGAAAGGATAACCCCAGGGTTGCCGGCGGACCTTGGCCGCCACCGCGGCCTCGCCTGGTGGGGTCGGGTTTTATCCCGTTTCGGTGAGTTGGCAGGCGTGTGTAGAGCACACACGACACGCCTCCGCCACGGCCTGCTTCTGTAAGGACGGCGAGTCGGCCAACTGCCGTTCTCAGGCCCCGATCATGGAGGTCGGTAGTCCCGGGCGTAGATGAGTCTGCGGCGCCCTCCCCGCAGACTAACAAACTAACAAAGCACCTAAAGTAAACATTTTAGTTTATTAATTTGTGAGAAACTTAAGACGTAATGGAAACCTTGTTTGTAACAAGTACCCCCCCGCCGGCCAGCGGGGGCGGTTATGTCGGGCTTGCACCGACTAAAACCGCACGCCGTCTCGGGTCTTCAGACGCCGGGGTGTAAGGTTACCCATAGAGCATATCCCTCGCACCCCGGCTGACCCTGGGCCATCTCACCACTAACAGCATCGCTCATCCTGTCTCCTCTGAAAGCAGAGGAGTACGGAGAGCGATGTGTTCCCGCCACGTTGGGTATTGGCCGACGATCAATGCCAACCCTATGAAGGGGTGAAGGGGAAGCCATTGACCGCCGCCCAGGGTGTACCGGCCGCTCCGATTCCGTTCCCCCCGGACTGCAGCGGGATCGGAATCGGAGCGACACTCGAGGAGGTTACCCAACACACACCCCTCTTTACAAGTACCTAAACTTAAGCAGTAATTGAAAAATACCGCTAGCGGATAGTCTTATATCTCTAGGACGTCCACAAAAGTTCTTTTATACGTTATCTGAGAGATCGAGCCCAGTGCTGACGTCACCTGGGCACTACTGAACAGATTCTGATGTTTGATCTTTCAATTCTACTTCGGAAGCGGTTACCGCGGCCTATGGACGTGTGCAACACCAGTGGCGTCACACTCGCGCTGCTGACCCTGTAAAGGAAAGGATGGGAAAGGAGTTTGGGAGGGTATGGGAAAGGAGTTTGGGCTCCGGCACTCTCACTCACCAAACGGAACGCAACAGTTCAAATACTGTTACTTGGCGTCGATATTTTGTGAGAGGGTGGTGCTTCCCCGGTCGAGTCGGCCCATTCATGCAACGGCCAAAATCACTGTTGCTTGACTCTACCACTCTAGATAATTATTATTTTTATTCTTTTAGATATTTATTATTTTTCTTCGATTCTTTACATAATTATAATTTTTAATTCTTTTTTTATTTTTTTTATCTTATTATTTTTATTTAGTCTCCTTAATTGATTACAATTTATGTAGAATGTGAAACTATTGTGAGCTATTTAGTTGATAGTAGGAGCTGACTTCAAATATTCTAAAACAACTACTTGATGAAGGAGCGCCGGTAGCTTAGTGGTTAAGGAGTGGATTCTACGATCCAGAGGTCCCGGGTTCGAATCCTGACCATCACACTACAGACGTGAACCCACTCCTAACACAAGCAATTTATTGAAATAAAACTATTTTTAACGGATTCTATCGCAATTTATTTGATCTTATTTTATATTTTACATTGATTCCGACGTTCCGGTTGCTTTTCAGCAGCCATGGTCACTCAATTTAGCTTAGCTGGAGGGTAATTTCGATCATCAATATTCGTTCAAAAAAAACATTATGGTAGCTCATCATTCTCACAGTGATTTCCCACTTGTGTCCAAAATGTTCTCTTTGGAGCGCTGAGGGCCACTTATTGCTTCACATTGGTGTGTCGGTTTTTCTGAGAGCGACTGCAATCTGACCTCCCAACCCCCAGAGACCTGCGCCAGAGCCTTATCCGTTGTTCAGCAGATGCACCAACTAGCAGCTGAGTTTGACTCAAGGGTATTGACAGGGTCCTGCGCAAACACAATCATTACATTAATCCATATTTTTTCTTTATGTTTTCTCTCCGGGCGTCCAACCTGAGACCTCACGATCAGCAACCACACTCGCTGCCGCTGCCACCTATAACTCACGCGGCATAACACCAAGGTTGTATTTAAATCAATATCTAAATGCTCTCCAATAAACAGCGCGTGTGTATTTGTGCTGGGGAAGTTATCTGCTCGTGTTGGAAGTTCACAGATGTGCTGTTTCTAGACAAACCGCATAGCGACGCGACGGCACCTAAACGTATGCCACTTAACAATATTGAAATTGGTTTATCTGCAAAATGTCTACTTATATATTATTTTTATACTTTTAAGACCTTTTTCTGATTAGTCAAAGCAGTAGCGGTGTGACATCAGCACGCTAGGCATTGTTATTTTTTCTTTAATGTGCACTCCGTCAATTGACTGCCTCCTCGCTGGATGATAAGAAGCTAGGGTCAAGTCCAGAAGATACGGGCCACTATTCCAGGTGCTGTCGATTATAAAACGGTGACCCTTACCTTGACGACCTCGAAAGATGCGCCAGATTTTTTACGCCCCGTTTAAAGAAGTCGGGGTTGTAAAAAGGAGAAAACATGTGTGTGGGTAGAGCATGCCAGTTCTTTACTGGTCTGTGGTTCTGGGCGCCTAGTAAAGTGACATTCCATTACTGGAATCACTTCAAAGGGAAGCTTCAAAAGTTTGAAAGGTATGGGATAGAAATCATTTGTCGACATATCACGTGTAACAAATAATGTCATTTCCATACATTACACACTACATATACACTAGTAGAATGTCACTTTGTCTACAGGCCTCGAACCCTGAACCGCTCCGGTATCGAATGCTTGCTAAGCTTTTATGTTTCTATGGAGCGTTTAAAAATCCGATATGCCGATATTAACGACTACATTTAGTCAAAATGCATAAACTGACGAGATTTATACATTGACCTGATAACCCAACTGACAAATTGGGGATAGTAACTAATTAAGGATTTTAATTAAATTGACCAATAGCAGAAACTGACCAGTTGGCAAAAATGATAAATTAACAAAACTGTCGAGTAGATAACTAACTCAGCACCTCTACTCGCCACCCCCTCCCCCCTCTTCTTGGGGGTAAAACGGGACACCGTAGTTCCCAAACCTTTGAAACCAAAGATCAAAAGCCCCGGCTGCGAGGGAAATGCCTTATGGCCACGTTAAACCTCGGCGTTAAAAACTCGTCGCTGTCCAGGGGGGGTCTCCGAGGGGAGTTCCACACGGAAAAGGGTCCACTCTGCTCCTCTTTTGCATAATTTGATTTATCTTGGTTTTTAAGGGAGCGACTCCCGTCTGAACGAACAACCTCAAGAGCAAAGCCTGCGTCATAGCCTCGTCCCGCAAAGTAATAGGAACATATTCATAGAACACGTTTCAGTACCTCACTGCAGCAAACACATGAATATTGATGCATTTATCTTGTGACAGCAAAATCAATCCATTCGCGTTCCGCCCCGACATCCATAATTACGCTCTATTTATAGAGCCTCCGCGCGCCCTCATTAACATGCCTCGCATTCTATAACCTCCTTTCCGTTTATCGTGAAAAGCATATTCTTTACACAATTGGAAGTAAGAATGGAAGGCACGAATGCTTACCCTCCATATTGGTGAGTGTTATTTTGGACCTAAACCCACTTTACAGGTAGTTGAGTAACTGTAACCGCTTTACGAGTAATGCTTTTCATCTATTTCGTGTTCTGTAGCAGGTAGTACGCCGTCACGATCGCTGTACCCATTTACCATCAGGTGGGTCGTATGTTTACTTGGTGCTTTAGTATTTTAACTATTTTGAGTTCATGAAACTCATCAATGTGATTAATAAAACAGTACGGCTCGCAAAGAAAAAAATCATGAATAATGTTCTGCAATATTGCCCAAATTCGCTATTGATGGGCATGAATGGCTAGTTTTCTATATTTTGGTAATAATACTACTTTACAATTGTTAATTTATATAACTAAATTGAAAATTTTAAATTAATAATGTTTATACTATTATTTATTTATTTTTATTTAAAAGGTGTGCACACAAAATAATATCATTATAATCTATGGTGTATGTAATGGTGGCCCTCTTTCCTGAGACTTTACCTTCAGCTTACCATCAGGCGAGGTGAAGTCAAATTGACGTGTCCCAAATATAAAAAAAAAAAAAAAAAAAAAAACTAAATTGAAAATTTTAAATTAATAATGTTTATACTATTATTTATTTATTTTTATTTAAAAGGTGTGCACACAAAATAATATCATTATAATCTATGGATGGTGGAAAGTATAGTAAAATGGTACTGCTTATTTCTTTAAGAAATTTCTTCCAGCAGACCGGCTAGAGGAGATCGTGTCATTTTTCGTATGAGTTAAATTAACATCCATAAGATGAAGTGTAATTTTTAAGAAAAATATTTGAATAATTGGTATTCAAGCTTGCTCTTGCGTGTAGTCCAAATGATAAAACGAGATAGCTATACCGTTTGTTTGTGCTATTTTGTGACGTCACGTGTCCCCGGCTAGGCTGCTACTATCCATGCATATGTATTTTATTTGAAGTACGACACTCGATACGAGCATTGAAAAGTAATACCATACTTAATGTATCACTTAAAAAATTTCGTATAAGTGCATTTATCAATTTATTTACGACTAGCTGTTGCTCGCGGCTCCACCCGCATGGAATTCTGATCCCGTTCCAGTTACCCATGGGAAACTATCCCGGGATGAAAAGTAGCATATGTGTTATTCCGGACTATAGTCTATCCCTGTACCAAATTTCATCCAGATCCGTTCAACCGTTTTTGCGTGAAAGAGCAACAAACAAACATACATACATACATACATCCTCACAAACTTTCGCGTTTACAATATTAGTAGGACAAACATTTCCATCATATTTTCATTACATATGTGTAACTCTAGCAGTTTTGGAAGCGCACGCCAGAATAGCTCGCAGATGGTAGATTTTTTCCTACTTGCTTGACACTTATCCATATATACTTACACATATGAAATGCCCACCCTCACGCAAAAACCGCGCCTTGTCGTGGAGTTGCGGATACCAGCTCGCGAAACCATACCATACCATACCATACCATTGACACTTATCGTCATATTTTGGACAATTCACACAATATCTTTATAAATTGTAGCCTATGCGTTATTCTGATGGAAGCGTCGGTAGCTTAGTGGTTAAGGAGTCGACCCTACGATCGAGAGGTCCCGGGTTCGAATCCTGGCCGTTACACTACCGACGTGAACCCACTCCTAACACAAGCAATTTAGCTTAGCTGGAGGGTTTAGGGGGAATATTAGTAATTTCGGTTGCTAATATACTTAAAAAAAAAAAAAAAAAAATTATAAGCTATATTATTGTAAAGTTCCATTAAAATCTATTCAGTAGCTTTTACGTGAAAGAGTAACAAACATCCATCCATCCATCCATCCATACTACCAAAACTTTCGTATTTATAATATTAGTAGGATTAGTACGGAATTTGCATATGACTTATCCAGTTATGATATGAGTTCAATATAACTTTTTCTATGTAGAGTTCGCGTGTAAAACATATTACCAAATAATGTACAAATGACTACATTTGTACATTATTTGGTAGTATGTTTAGTCAGTAGTAGTTTGATAGTGTGCCGGTTCAATATACGATACATAAATTAGTAGTAGTAGTTTGCCGTACTGAAAGAAACAGCTTTTTTAATAGATATACTCTTCTAAGGTCAAATTAAATGTTTCATTATGTACTTACAGATCCTAAGATATTGTCGCAACTCTATCTTTATTCGACGTCATTATTATACTTTTTTATTTTTTTATATATTTAGGACACGTCAATTTGACTTCACCTCGCCTGATGGTAAGCTGAAGGTAAAGTCTCAGGAAAGAGGGTCACCATTACATACACGTACCATGTTAACAATGGTGGCACTCAGGTTGACGGCCTCATCAGAAGAGGATTGTCGTCGCAGCACCGCGTGACACCCACCGGTCCCACTAGTGCTGCGACCACACTCCCCCTGCCCGGCTATGCACTTGCTGACCCCTGAACACAATCAAACTGAAATTGGATAACTATGGAGGGTTTTTCGCAATCGTGCACGGTGGTACACTTTTTTTTTTTTTTTATCGTGCGGAAATCCCTTCGGATACCGCCGGCCAGCGGGGGCTGTTATGTCGGGCTTGCACCGACTAAAACCGCACGCCGTCTCGGGTCTTCAGACGCCGGGGTGTAAGGTTACCCATAGAGCATATCCCTCGCACCCCGGCTGACCCTGGGCCATCTCACCACTAACAGCATCGCTCATCCTGTCTCCTCTGAAAGCAGAGGAGTACGGAGAGCGATGTGTTCCCGCCACGTTGGGTATTGGCCGACGATCAATGCCAACCCTATGAAGGGGTGAAGGGGAAGCCATTGACCGCCGCCCAGGGTGTACCGGCCGCTCCGATTCCGTTCCCCCCGGACTGCAGCGGGATCGGAATCGGAGCGACACTCGAGGAGGTTACCCAACACACACCCCATGCACGGTGGTACCCACCCGGCCGAATTTTGTGACAAATTTGTGTCATCAAATTTCTACCACCAGTATTATAACGCACTATTCTTTTAATGCACTATTATTTTGTGTTATAATTATAACGGCTCATTAATAATTTAGTATTAATTACACTAGGCTAATAAAGAGCGGCATCTCCATGGTATAGGCAATTATAAATACTTAATAAGAGAGTCAATAATAAATAAACAAATGAACATCATCAGGTCATATGTCATTGTGTTTTGTATTTTTGGTACCAGTGTTGTCTGAATCTGACACGTGATTCAGACAACACACTGGTCAGCAATAGGCACACAAGAGCGGTGTCGTGGATCAACTTCATCACCGTCTCTAAAGGTTCCCGAGCATGCAGACGAGATACCGGCCGCCTCGCGTCTCGTGGTCAGTGGATGCTGCGGTCCCGGTGAGAGCGGTCGCGTCGTTCTGAGTGACGTACGGAATCTTTCGTGAGTGACGTGCTCTGTGGTTTTCGTAATGAGAAAAGTTTGTAGTCTCGTAGAATTTTACTGTTAAATGTGTGTGATATCATTTTACTTCTCGTGATTAATTTGTTGGTAAGTGTTTAATGTATTTTAGAATATAACATTTTTATATGAAAAAATATTACACGCATGAAGAACTTTGTTTTAATAAATAATCTGGTTAAAAACAACGGTATTCATTTCACGTTTGTTTCAGCGCACCTGCATTCATACTTTGATAGCATAATTAACTGTAAACATATGAACTGACTCCAATTTCATTTCGGACTTCGAAATGAAATAAGTTAAATAAACTGAATTATGTAACTTCTTCTGAAATGTTAACTTTTCTGTAATTCTGTAAATATTTTTTCGTTTTCTTTTTTCTTCAAAGTCCGGGTTTCATTCAATTTAAGGGCGGTGATATGTGGTCGGTTCGTACAAATTTGATCGCAAATTTTGTACACAATGACAATTTTTAAAATTTAGATATTTTTTGTATGATGTTTGATTCGTACAAACCAAATTGATTAGTGTGCGATTCGACACCTTTATAAAAATGTGGTAGCGATTCGCACCTTTTGTCTTAGGTATCGGTAATAATTTTGGCAGATATATTAAACCTTAAAATTAAGGGTCTTATTGAACCCTTTCAAGTATTCATCATGTTTTTCTTTAAAGAATATTAGCAACCGAAATTACTAATATTCCCCCTAAACCCTCCAGCTAACCTAAATTGCTTGTGTTAGGAGTGGGTTCACGTCAGTAGTGTAATGGCCAGGATTCGAACCCGGGACCGCTCGATCGTAGGGTCGACTCCTTAACCACTAAGCTACCGACGATCATCATCATCTAGCGTTAGCGGTCGTCACCTCGGAGTCCAGGGTCCGCTCGGAGCCCGGCCTTTTAAGTATTCTACGAATTAATTAGGCTTCCTGTATAATTAAGACGATTGTTTAAACTGACAACGATATATACATCGTAACCTTGTGTACCGTGTATGCATTGCGTTCCGTTTTTTCCATTTTGACAGATTTTAATGTCGCATTATCATCTTTGCAATTCTACACAAACAATTACTAGCATGTTAAAGGTAAATACAGGACATAACTGATTTTGAATTGGTGGAAAACATGTAGAGCACGCACTTTTTATTTACCGGGTAGGTAACAATTTTGCATTACTTAACTTTAATGTAAATATAATGTGTTACACTATTCCTTTTATAAATAAAATAAAGCTGCTGATCTCAGAACGAGATGAAAAAATTGCGATGAGTATACTGTACACTGTACATACTGGAAAGTGCACTGATTGGTGTCTTATTCGAAATCGATAGACAATATTTGAATACAGTCAGCTGTAAAAGTAGTTTAAATTACATGAAACAAATGGGACAAAAATCGCAAATTTCATGGTTTCAAAAGTTCCATATGGAACTGGCTACGTTGAACTACTGGGAATAAATCGTGGCAACGCTTTGAATTTATTTTGGACTTAAACTAAAATCTATACTAATAATATTGGCGATAAAATTAACTATTGACCTAGTTTACATTATATGTAACATAAATGTAACAAAAAAACTGTTTTTAATAACACAAACATTATGAGTGTCATAAGTGTATTATTAACTTATGACATGTCTAAATAAACTTACACGATATGGACGAGTCATAATCTTACACATCAATTGAAACTAAAAGGGTTCGAAACCGGCCCAGTACCTACCCTATCTGAAACGAGTTGATTCAAATTATTCTTATTTATTTACCCCGGGAAATCTACCTTCCACATAATGCCTGGTCACCAGACGTACCATCAATTACTTATTTTTTACAAAACAGAAAAAAATCAAATAGGAAGTTACAAAGCATTCACCGAGCCTTCTTCCAACTCAGTAGGGTCGGCTTTTTCAGTCTAATAGTCTTCACAATCCATTTGGCGATATTGAAGTTCTGTAGTTAGAGCAGTTGTCGGAATTTTTAGGCCTTCAACGATCCCTAACGACTGCCACAGATGTTTATAAGGCAACCGGGGCCGACGGCTTAACGTGCTCTCCGAAGCACAAAGGGGTCTCCAATGTGTCAGAAGAATGGTCACCCACCCTAATACTGCCTTGGGTAGTGTTGAACTTTGCGATGTGTTAACCTATTTGATCATCACTTAGCCATGAAGTTACAAATTATTGTAATTCAATATTTACTAACATTCTGGGATACACTATACAGCTCCATCTATAGGGTGTTCTTGGGACACCGTCAAGAGCTTCAGGGCCCAAGCCAACCTCACCAGTAAGCCGACACACCTGCTGATTGGTGGACGAAGCTGTGACGCTGGCTTTCCTCCCGGGTTCGGGAAGTCAGACGGCAATTGCGCCGATAAAAGCCGTATTAGCCAAACCAAAAGGAGGAGCAGCAGTAAACGGACCTCGTATGCAACCAGCGAGAACGCTGAAATGATGACGATACTCCACAGCTCTATTTGGACCCAAATTTAGTATAACTAATGATAAAATTTAGTATAACTAATGATAAAAAATTTATACCTTCATAGTGGGTCCGTTGAATTAGTTTGAGCTTCTTTGTGTAAGATCGTGATGCTCTGATTTCGGTTCCCGGATTAGGTAAATCTTACTATCAGCACCGATACTGTAAATTACAGTGTCAAAGGCATAATATGACCTTATTACTTTTAAAAATGCGAACGGTTGACTGAATGAATGTTTGTTACTAAATCAAGTGAGAATGTCTTCCCGGATCTGACTGAAATTTAGCACAGAGATAAATGACATAGATGTCTGTAATAGCATATAATAAACAATAATAATAATAAATAAGTATTCTACGACATTCTACACAGCACGTTCCAGACCCAAAGTAAGCATAGCGTCGGTAGCTTAGTGGTTAAGGAGTCGACCTTACTATCGAGAGGGTTCGAATTCTGGCCATTACACTGCCGACGTGATCCCACTACTAACAAAAGCAGTTTAGCTTAGCTGGAGGGGAATATTAGTAATTTCGGTTACCAATATTTAAAAAAAACTAGCTTGTGTTATGGGTTCCAGAATGCGGATAAACATAGTTTTATACTTTTTTTTTGTAAATTTATACCCATTATACACAGAAACACCCAGACATTTTCCCAGACATATTCATGGATACAAATATTTGCACAGAGTCGAATGCACTCCTGGGAATGTGTTCCTGTGGGCTAAGGGAACGCAAACTACGGCGAATTTTTACATAACGTGCTTCGTTAACAGCAAAACGACAATAGATCTACGTAATTTTCATTTTTTTTTCGTGCGGAAATCCCTTCGGATACCCCCCCGCTGTAAAGATAGCATTCGTGTTTCCTTCTTCCTACAGTCGCGGGCCCATTAAGCGGGGAGTGAAAAAGTATCTGATGAGGCCGTCAAGCTGAGGCCCCCCATTGTAGCATTATCGCTGTCTGTAATGGTGACCCTCATTCCTGAGGTTTCACCTTTGCCATCAAGCGAGGTAAAGTCACACTGATGTGACCGTTATAAGAAAAAAAAATTGTGTGAAAAATTGCAGTCAAATCCATTCAATACTATTTTTTGTCGCATTCATAATATTATTAGCGTTTTTAGGGTTCCGTTGCCAAATGGCAAAAAACGGAACCCTTATAGATTCGTCAAGTCTGTCTGTCTGTCCGTCCGTATGTCACAGCCACTTTTTTCCGAAATTATAAGAACCATGCTGTAGAAACTTGGTTAGTAGATGTATTCTGTGAACCGCATTAAGATTTTCACACAAAAATAGAAAAAAGACAATTAATTTTGGGGATTCCCAATACTTAGAACTGAAACTCAATTTTTTTTTTCATCATTCCCATACGTGTGTGGTATCTAAGGATAGGTCTTCAAAAATTATATTGAGGTTTCCAAAATCATTTTCTTCTAAACTGAATAGTTTGCGCGAGAGACACGTTCAAAGTGGTAAAATGTGTCCCCCCCCCCCTGTTACTTCTAAAATAAGAGAATGATAAAACTAAAAAAAATATATGATGTACATTACCATGTAAACTTCCAACGAAAATTAGTTTGAATGAGATCTAGTAAGTAGTTTTATTAATACGTCATAAATCGTAAACCGCAATTTCATTTTCATTCTATAAACTCAAATATAAAAATTAAAAAAAAAACAAGACTGTCCGACTCGCACTTGGCCGCTTTTTTTGAACCTAGTTCGATTAAATTCAGTTTAATTTAAATAAAAATCTAAACAACGTGTAAGAACTATGCAAGTACCTTTTTTTTTCGTGCGGAAATCCCTTCGGATACCCCCCCCCCCGCTGGCTTGAACCGACTAAAACCGCACGCCGTCTTGGGCCTTCAGACGCCGGGACTATGCGAGTACCTAACAACATACGAACACATTTTTTACAATATATTAAAGTTAAACGACCGTATCGGAGTAGCGATATATTGATACTAGAATATTGTATTATTTTAAATCAAAATATTTTATTAACAGAAATACATTTTGTATCTGTTGCTAAAAAACGTAGTTTTTCTTTGGTCGTGGCTTATACAGGTACCCTAAATAACTCTCAACCCGGCAAAGGGCGGCCTAGGCATACGTATCTCTATCAGATCGAGGACATTTAAAGAAAGGTCAGGTCAAGAGTATCCGCGACCGGTGAGCATGCATGAAAACAAATAAGAACGTAGAAGAAGCGAAAGGTGCATGCAAGGATCGTAGCAAGTGGAAACGTGTGGTCTCTGCCTACCCCGTTGGGAAAGAGACGTGATTGTATGTATAACTCTCAGCCGACTTTTACGACTTGCCCGGGAAGCTGAGCAGCTGACGCATTCTGTTCTTCTCTCATTCCCGGCACAGCACGGCAAATATTACATTTGCGGTGTCAAGTAACTCGTACAATAACCAGTTCAATAAAATAGCTAAAGTCTGTTTAATAGTTGAGTGTAGTAGTGAGTAGTAGTTTTTCAATGAATTAAAAAGCCTCATTCACGCGCATTAAATTAAGTAATTTGTTCATATACATAAGACAAAAAAAGAAAAACGAAAATCGGATTAGCCGTTGAGGAATTATCCCGGTTAGAAAAAGTCCTGGGAAATTGCTTCGCTCAATTTTTGCAACAGCAGAATGAATTTGCAAACCTAGTTTATTAGTTTTAATGTTGCCCGCGGTTTCACTCGCGTGGAATTCTTTTCCCGTTCCCGCTACCTATGGGACACTATCCCACCACCACCACCTAAATAACATACACAATTCCACCAGATATTATTTTATTATATCTCAAAAGGTTAAGACAGCGTTTTTGTTGAAAGCTCCCAAACGGCTTATTTTTATCCGACACCTCCAACAAATATCATTATATTTTAGCCAATATATCCAAAAAAATTACAGATTATATACTAAAACCTTCCTCAAGAACCAATCTATCCATTGGTGAAAACAACATGAAAATCGGTATAGTAGTTTTTAAGTTTATCGCGAACAGACAGGCAGACATACACGGCGGAGGACTTTATTTTAAAATATGTAGTGATTCAGTGCTTTGGGTGCCTAATTATATTTAGACACGCATCGCATTTTGAGTGACCATAAATTTCTCAGAACACATTTAGCAAATGGAATTGAAAAAAATATTTAAATACCTTTTGGAGGACAGAGGCAAATAGGATAGTGATCACTGCCTGCTCCAGAAGGGCCATGTTGGTACATCGATTGTCACTGTTATAGTTTACATGATCTATTGCAAAAATATAAAAATGGCATTAAAGAAACGTTGCACTCGCGGTTAGTTTATTGTGATGTTGAATCTATATATTGCTAATTATTGCTCACAGTTCAGCCCGTATGTACTTCTGATCCCGTTCTCCTAGGAGTATAAAAAATAGCCTACGACCAATTCTCAGTCCTATCAAATATATATAAAAAAATAAGATACGGTCAGGCCGTTCCGAAGGAGTTCGATAACAAACTCTCTCACAAGATTTTTACATATTAGATAAAAGGTAATATTTGTTCGCGAACCTAGGAGTATAAGAAAGTTGAATAATAGAGGTACGTAAAAGCGTACATACTTCTAAACGTTTTATGCTCAGATAGTACTGAGAGCAACAGTTATATCTTTAAACATTTTTTTTTTTTAAAGAATATTAGTAACCGACATTACTAATATTCCCCCTAACCCCTCCAGCTAAGCTAAATTGCTTGTGTTAGGAGTGGGTTCACGTCGGTAGTGTAATGGCCAGAATTCGAACCCTCTCGATCGTAAGGTCGACTCCTTAACCACTAAGCTACCGACGCTTCACATATGACCGTGAAGCAAAACGTCCGCAATTTCTAAATAAGTAGAAGGTATTACAATAAGTAAACCAAAAACACACGGTTCTATAAATAGTTATTATCTATCTGAGATCCATTTGGAATATATCTCGATGCAGAATCAAACAGTCGTGACCGGCCAACAGTCGTATCTACATCTGTCCCACCCGAACACGAACCCGGGACCTCGAGGTATCGCGTTTATGTCTGTTATGCCGGCTCAAACCTTATTGGGATAGCAAGGAACTACGATAGGTACTTAATAATTTGTCATTCCGATACAATCAAAATTGTTTTGAAATTTTTGAAATTTCCTCATATCCCAGATATAGGTTTGTTAAGATACATTTGGTTTTGTGAAAGTCTAGTTTGAAATGTATTTCTTAATATTCCCTCTCTCTTTTCTCTCGGGGTGGACAGAGACCAACTATCTGGTATTTACTTGTACTTACACACTTTACAAGATTACTGTACTGTCATCAAGTCTTCCGAGTGAGCCCTCTGGTATCAGGCGCTTCTATTCTAGCCTTTTTAGGGCTCCGTAGCCAAAAGGCTAAAATCGGAACCCTTATAGATTCGTCATGTCTGTTTGTCCGTTCGTATGTCACAGTCACTTTTTTCCGAAACTATAAGAACTATGCTGTTGAAACTTGTTAAGTAGATGTATTCTGTGAACGGCATTAAGATTTTGACACAAAAATAGAAAAAGTATAAATTTGGATTCTTAGAACTGAAACTCAAAATTTTTTTTTCATCAAACCTTTTAAAATTTATGTTGAGGTTTCTAATTCCATTTTTTTTCTAAACTGAATAGTTTGCGCGAGAGACACTTCCAAAGTAGTTTAATATGTGCCCCCCTGTAACTTTTAAAATAAGAGAATGATAAAGCTAAAAAAATATATGATATTCCACCGAAAATTGGTTTGAACGAGATTTAGTAAGTAGTTTTTTTTTATACGTCATAAATCGTAAACCGTAATTTATCTTTCATTCAATCAACTCACATATAAAAATTTTACTTGCTGCTACAGAACCCTTCATGGACGAGTCCAACTCGCACTTGGCCGGTTTTTTTTTCAAGATATCGTCCATTTGATTGTTATTTTTTCTAAGAGTATTACCCCCTACTGATTTGCCTCATACACTTAGTGTCTCAGTACTCATTTGTTCTAATGCCCTTTTCCTCAACATAAACTTCTTCAATGTTCACTGCATCCTCTTCTAGGCCACTTCACTTCCGTACTAGCACAAGCATTAACCAACTAGCATTTCTCTAAATATACTGCAGTTGTATGATTTTTGTACTAACGTGTGTATATATTTGAGGGGTAGTTGGAAGTATACTAACACCCACATTCCACAAACATCTTTTACTAATCTATGGGAGCTTGCCGAAGGAGCTGTCTAACAGGGATTATAGCCGCAGGCCGGGAGCCCCGTTAAAACCTAGAATACAAATACGCAGGACGACAGGACTCTATATATTCATGATTACTATCTAAATCGCATTAAACTAATCTCTGAATACAAAACAAGCTATATATTAAACAGAGACACTAAATTGACAGAATATTTCATAGCATTTATATTAGCTATATGTGTGTTACGTTATCTGTGCAATGATCCACTGAGCGGACTTTAGTGCGACCAATTAAAATTTTATGGATCATTTAGTTGCAAATATGCGGACGTTATGAGATTTATTCACATTTTATTTTCGAATCTATTAAAAGTTAAGCTGTTACGAAATTGAGTGATCGGACGTCGATTAGATAGTGATGCACGTCTTCTGTGGAAACAGCCGTCAACGAGCAATGAATTAATTAGAAATGAGTAATATCACAGAACTGTCGCGCTTTTCCTCTCTCGCTGTTTTGTTTATACCACTCAGATGGCAGACAAGCACACGGCCCATCTGATGGGAAGCGGTTACCGCGGCCCATGGACGTGTACAATACCAGGGGCGTGACGCCCCTGACTCGAGCTACCGACCCTGTAAAAACCTTCTAATGCCCTTCGTGAAGAACCCCATATTGTAGTCGCTTGTGAGAACCACAGCAGGGAGATCATTCCACAGCCTGAGGGTGCGCGGAATAAAGTGTCATATGTGAGGTAGCACGATCCTCTCGCTGCTGGAACGTTTCTTGTGCAAATAGATAGACTATAATGTCTGATCATGTTTATTACAAAGATATATGTTACATAATTTTCTAAAGAATCCTGGTATTGCATAGAATGACTAGTCATTTTATGTAATACCTATATTTGATATCAGAAATATATGCAACACGTATTGTACGTCTGTTGGTGGGTGTATGGAGCGCAAGCCAACCTCGCCTGCAAGCCGGTACGATGGGGAGGCGCTGGCGCAGGCTGAGGCTCAGACGGCAGGTGCTCCGGGAAAATCCAAAGTAAACCAAATCATAGAAAGAACGATTATAGGAGAACGGACCCTTGAACCGAGAGGGGCGCTCACACGAAATTAAGAATAATACATTAAAAAAACACGTTTTTATAGAAAACCTAAATTTTTTATTTTAATAAATTTAAATTAAGAATAGTGTTAAAAATTTCAATAAATATAAATTAATAATAGTGTAAAAAAAATGTATTTCATTTTTTAAAAAGCGTGGGATGCATGGGTCAATAGATATAAACATTTTATTGACAGACATGAGTAGAGTGATTATCATCTTGATAATATCTTACCACGCTTTTTCTAAAATAAAATAGATTTCTTTTCATAGGCAATTTATACAAAAACTTGGCAAATTATATTATATAGTAAAACCCTCCTCGAGTACCACTCTACTTATTGGTGAAAACAGCGTGAAAATCAGTGTAGGAATTTTTGAGTTTATCGCGAACAGACAGACAGACGCGGTGGAAGACTTCGTTTTATAATATATAGTTATATACTAAAACCTTCCTCGAGAACAACTTTATCCATTGGTGAAAACAGCATGAACATTGGTGCAGTAGTTTTGAGTTTATCGCGAACAGACAGACCAACAGAGACAAAGACAGACGCGGCGAAAGATTTTGTTTTATAATATGTAGTGATAATAATTCTCCCATACGTGGTTTTATGATGACTCTATCCAAATACTAAGAATGTAAAATGAAATTGCCCGTATGAAGTTTTTCTTTCAAATTAACTATAGTCAACATAAATCTCTTAATTCGAACTGTTGATTTTGTAGCTTGTCAAACATTTCTGCAGCAATTCCCAAGAATTGATCAACTGGACTGAACAATTATCTTCTTTTAATGAACAAACGATAACCAAACAGTTAGAGCAGTCATCACGTGGAAAATGGATGCGATCGATAATAAACTCACAGCACTTTATACCGCGGGGCTCCAACGACAAATGAACATGAAGGCCCGGCGCGGACTGCTCGCTCCGCGTCTCCGCATAATATGGACGACTCTTATCGTTTTTACACTTAATTATAGCTATTTTAATTTGTATTTGCATATTGAAATCTATGCAGGATGGCGTTAAAACGGTTAACGTAAATAACTGTTTCTATTAAATGAATTCAATAAATTTTAATCATAAAAAAAACCGTGTGATTTTGGTGATCCATCCAGCCCATATCTTATCGTGTGTTGTACAAGATCGCGAAGGGTTCTGCTGTTCTGATAGTAGACATACAGCGCACTAAAATAGTCCGTTGACAGCAATAAGATCGGCTCCCTATTATGTGGAATCTAAAACTTAACAAAATTATAAGGTTTTTATAGGGTCCGTGGTAACTTCTTCCCATCAGGTGAGCCGTGTGCTTGTCTGCCAATTAAGTTGTATAAAAAAATCCGAAGTATATAAATACTCAATTGATATCGACAATAAGTCACAAACATATTGTTATGAGTACGGAGTATCGTTGATAGGAGAGCTGGAGGCCTCGCCACCTTCCTCCGCCCATACTCCTTCTCCTCTGATCCCTCTCAACTCTCTTCTGTAGCTAGTAATGCGCGAATAACGCCTTGTTTCATGGGCCGCGGAAACCGGACACGCAGTATCATAGCCTGACCTAACTCCATCATCAGATCACTTCGACTGTCGTCCGGATATCTCATACTTATTAAGTTGCATACCGGTGCGAAATTCAACAGTTGTTTAAATTAGTCTACCTATACTTGACCTCTACTAAATGACTAGTTTAAATCTCATAAAAACTCAAAAGAAATCAATAAAATGCTAAAGCCAAATTCAACTCGTATTACGGTACTTAACGTGCCCACTGCCGTTAAATCACCAAATCCACTCCAAATTAAAAAAAAATACGATCGATCTAGTGCGAGTCCCAATCGCGCGCTAAGGGTTCCGTGCAATGGCACAAGATATAACATGCAACAGGCTATGAACTTTTGAAAGACTTTTTCAAATCGAGCCATAATATGCAAAGAAAAACGCGTCTCTTAGATGGAGAACCCCTTAAAATGTTTATTATTTATTGTCATAATGACAATCGTGGACACATATGGCAGTTCTTACGGGTAGTTTGAGCTCTAAAAAGTCCGACAACTGGTCTAACTGCAGAACTTCGCTATCGCCAATGGGTTGTGGAGGTCAGATGGTCGCTTTACGGCAAATATCACTGAAAAACCGTCCGCTAATATGATAGACCGATTGTTTCAGACGATATTACTTGTAAAGTTGCTCGCTAGATGTCGCTGTTTCATTCTGAAACGCGATTATGTTTTGTATACAAAAACCTATAAAGGTCTATGTATCTAGTCACTCGAAGCATTTTGTCGGTCTGCCTTTGAAGTATATTACAGTCCAAATAAAGTATCAGATCAGGCGTCAGTTGTTTCAAAGTCAAAGTCACATTTATTCTGTATAGACCATTAATACAGCATTTACAAAACGTTAAAAAAAAAATTAAACGAATGTTTGGCAAATGGACCACCGGTTTGAAACGCGGCCCTGTCCTGAGAAGACTCCGGCAAGAAACTCAGCGGGCTGTTTTTTTTTTAGGTCTATTTACAAACATGTTAACTTAACTCCATTTTTTTCTAATATAAATAAAAAAAAATGTAATTAAGTTTAATTATTGAGAAACTCCTAGTCGTCACAAATTCAAGCCATTGACGAGAGAACCAGGCAGACTAGACACCGATAGTGGAGTCTTTTTTAGTAACAGGGCTTCGCTGGTAAACTTTCGGATACGGAACCCTAAAAAGATTGAACTAAATTGTTTTAAATTTTCCACCTTTTCATCAAAACGTGTTAAATAGTCAGTTTTTAATTGATATGTTAATTTCGTCCGGTTTGGGCGGCGTCCGGCCGCGTTTGATAACTACGACAAGTACCTAATGCTGTAATGCCGATAAATAATGATGTCGGGCTTGTCACAACAAGCGCCGCGATATCTCCCGATGACGCGCTGACGAGTGTGTTGATGTTTCCCGCTGAAGTAGCTCGTGTGAAATCATTTAGATAATGAACGTAGAACAGGTGTTCTTACTCTTACTAGGGGACACTGAGGATTAACGAGTGTTCATTTTTTTTTTATACCACTAAGGTCAAGCACACGGCCCACCTGATGGGAAGCGGTAACCGCGGCCTATGAAAGTGTGCAACACCAGTGGCGTCGCACTCGCGCTGCCGACCCTGTAATGGAAAGGGGATGGGAAAGGAGTTTGGGAGGGGATGGGAAAGGAGTTTGGGGTCCGACACTCTCACTCACCAAACGGAATTATGTTATAATATCTCTGTATTTCAGGTTGCATTGACCCATATTATACACCTTAATCTACACACATTTTTTTAAAGAACTTAAAACTATTATAAGTAAACGCTTCACTTTAGCACTAGGCACATACAGCCCCAAATCAATCATTACTTCAGGTTCACTATTTGAACATGTAACGATTACAATCGAAAATATAAACAATTAATTGTTATTTAGAATTAATTGTGGTTAGCGCCATCTGTCTGACCCGGCTGCGCAACAATCGATGTGGCGATGGTTGCAATTGAGGTGGCGGTCGGTAGTGGTTCCCCGTCAGAGGGCGTATGTTATGCGGTCGAATTTCATTCAAGGTTATTGATTTGGTATAGAATATTCGAGTTCGAAGTTCATCACCGATACTATTCTCAAAAGGTCTAGAAATATTTGGGTATATAAGAGTGACCGCAGTGACAGATTTTTTTTTTGTTGTTTAAGAGGTAATTAGTCCTCTACTCTGAGATTTTATTGTTCGAAGTACTTGCAGTGATTCGAAAATCATATTGAATTTGAAGGTTATAATTTGTGTGTGTGAGGTCCCAGATTTGATCTGGTAAGTTGTCCTTTTGATTGCTGTTAATCTGTTCGCATAATGGAGATGTGTTGTTGATAAATGCTGTGTATATTTAAACAGGGTCGTTAGTTTTGGGAGAAACCCCGTATACACTCTAAAAACGAGAACTGATACTCTGAGGTGTCGATTGTGCTATCGTGGAGGCCTAGACCTTGGGCGAGCTGATCAATAGAGAGGCTCCGGAATCAGCTTTGCCGGAACCCCACCACTGACGGTCAACCGATAACTATAACGGAATAAGGTCATGTATCAATTCCTATAATTATTATTGCATATGTTGAACTGTGCCAATAAGTAGGTGATGCTGCCTTGTGGAGAAGATTGTTACCTGTGTTGAAAACTGTTAACTGTATGTATAAATGTCACTGTAGATCTTCTAAACTAACTTCTTCTATTTCTATCTATGTCTATATTTCATGTGTAAAACTTCTGTGTAACCCTCTGTGACTCTGTGTTTCTGTGTGTGCAAATATATGTATGTACAACTGAGTATTGTTTCATTGGAGATCAGTGTCTGTATCTGTGCACCACCTCGAACCTCTGTGAAAGGCGCCCTGGGATTAGGATACTCTGTTGCTCGCCTGGACTAGCCGGTGAGTAACACTAGCAGGAAATAGTGTTACAAACATTTGGGAAGGAACCGCAGAATAACTATGTTACAATAGAATGGAAGGATGGATACTCGCAGGAAGAGATGGGGTGGACCATCTCTTCCCGTGGGTTCCGTATAATGTGATTGAGGAATAGGCGTTTCTGCATTGAACTTTAAACGAATAGCCCATTGAAAAGATGGCAATATCTAACGACATATCACGCATTATAATATGTTGATTCATTTAATGACCCCTTTCTATTGGTTTTACCACAGTGAGGTAATAAAACGGTAAAATGTGGAAGAATCAAATATCTTAATATTATGCTAAGGTCTTTGTAAATAAATAAATTTGATTCCACTAATCGTTATGTACAAAATGGCCTACAATATAGATTTCTATTCACTTAGGCACCTAGCTAGGCAATGCCAATCTTGTTCCTAACTATTATTTAGCGAACTTATCACCAAGTGTCAATAACGAAAACGGTTACCATTAATATCTGATCTCCTCGACATAATTTGATTAATCTGTAATGGTTATGAATAAAAAAGTGTTTTTAGCGAACTTAACTGGGGAAGTCACATATCAAATAGATAAGTGACTTCCCCAGTTTAATAGAGTAGTCAGGAAGTCAGGTAATGCGATCAATCCATAAGAAAAAAATTAAATAAAAATTTAATTTAGTAAATTAATCGAGGCAATTATCAAGAGAATGTTAGAAAGCTATGAGCGAGACCACATTGGCTCCTGTCCTTACACACCTACTTCACGAGCTTCCTCTACTGTCAGTTCTGTCATTAAACCTTTCATGCAAACCCCCCAATTTTGCCTTTTTTATTTTTAAAACGGGACCTTTTTATCCGAAACTATAAGAAATATGTTGTTGAAACTTGGTAAGTAGATGTATTCTGTGAACCGCATTAAGATTTTCACACAAACATAGAAAATAAAACAATAAATTTTAGGGGATTCTCGATACTTACAACTGAAACTCAACATATTTTTTTTTCATCAAACCCATACGTGGATAGGTTCTCCATAAAATACCATCTATGGATAGGTCTTCAAAAATAAATAAATAAATCGTAAACCGCAATTTATCTTTCATTCAATCTACTCAAATATAAAAATTTTACTTGCTGCTACGGAACCCCTCATGGGCGAGTCCGACTCACACTTGGCCAGTTTTTAGAGACTTCGCCAATATAATTAGTATGTACGCTCTGCGAGGTCGATCCCGGCCTGCCTGTCCATCTACATTAACACTTATATACCTACTTGGTGTGTCATTCGCGCAGTGTCTATTCGTTCTGCGTGCCCAAATCAACTCGGCAGACCTATTTCAATTCTCGGCTCTACATTATCCTTCAGGCTGCACCGCTATTGTATATCTGCATACTGATTTCCATCAAGTAAACTGTATGATAATGTCGGAAGTTTACGCGAATGTTACACATTGAAATAAAACTATTTTATTTCAATGTGTTACAACTACCTAGGATGCTCCGCGAAGCTATTGAAATTAAAAAACATCCTAATTTTAATAGAGAAGATGGTTGGAATGTACCACCAGCTTGGGACCCAGTCATTCACTTAATTAATTCCAAGAAAAAACAAAATACAACAAGACTTCATGACACTGTGAGCTCATTCTGCGTAAATAGTAACACCAACATTTCAACATAGTTCGGGTACTTTGAGATAACTTCCACTTCAAACTTCAAGACAACAACCATCTTTAGTCTCCCCGTGACCATGGCTGCTGAAAAGCAATCGAAACGTCGGGTTCAATGTAAAATATAAAATAACATCAAATAAACCGCGATAGAATCCGTTAAAAATAGTTTTATTTCAATAAGTAAACTGTATTCAAAAATTAAAAGATTCTACATATACTCATGGATGGAGTTACGGACAACAACCACTACTAAATAAAAGTTAACAACCTAAAACAGATGTGAAACAATCACAGAAGTCCAACGACCAAAAACTAAATTCCACACGACGAACGCCGCGTGCTTAAACAAGTATGTGCGAAGCGGCGGCGCTCGTCCCTCGTCGGGGTTAATGGCGAAGTCACTGAATCGATTACGTTGATACGATTTACCTTGGTGTAGAGCACCACTATCTGTTTTATGGCGAGCTTGAACGCACCGGCGTCTGGTGCTAAAGAGGCTACATGGCCGGTGACTATTTAGTAAGGGACTATTTAAAAGGGCAGGAACTCAGAATATGAATACATTTCGAAGCATTTACTACGCTATTTTGTTAATTTATTCTTGAATTCCATATGTATTTCTTGATAAATGTCAAGAACGTCTCATATAAACTTTAGACCCCTGGTAGACCCTCTAAGGGGTATAATTTTAAAAGACGCGAATATATGTTTATTAGAAAATTTTTATGTATTTCAGGCATCTGAAACTTTGAAAATGATGCATTTCCATATAAACATTCCCCTTATTTATACACGACCTCTGTGGCGTAGCGGTAGAGCATTCTACTGCTAACTCAGAGATCGCGGGATTGAATCCCGCTCATTGCAGATATGTATATTTGCATTGGTCTGGGTGTTTCTATATATAATATGTATCTATTTACAAAAAAAAGTATCTTAGTGTGTTTATCCGGTTTCCAGAACCGTCTAGATGGCGCTTTGTAATATGTCCTAGAATATTTATTTGTTTATTATTTTACCGCCTTAGCATTAGTGAAATTACCAAAAGATTTTTTTAGTATCCACTACGCTTACAGCATGGAGGGCAGTTCTGCTAAAATTACAGTTTTCTAGTCCTACCAGTTTAAGCTCTGCGTTGATGAATCAGTCAAGACAAGTAATTATATGTGTGTAAATTCTCCGTGTTAACATTTTACAAGGTTATTAATTGAGTTCAAAGTGAATAAATTCGGTAAAGCAGTACTAAACTACGCGCAGACAAAGTGCTCGACAATCATTATCGCCGACATAAACTTGTTGGCATCTAATCGCGGTTGATTACGGCGCGTATTTGTTGCTTTGTCCTTAAATAGAGTGGGATTACATCGGATCGCTCGGCCGCATTTCCGATTTATTGCTGCTTTATAGATTAAAACAGAACGATATCTTAAAGTGCTGGTCAGTTTAATCGAATGTGACGGGAAGATGTCTGGGCGTTATTCTTGTAAATAAATACTATTTGTTGTGACTGCTCTGCCTTCTTATTAAAGACGTATGTATGTAATCAATTAACTTTGAATAGATTTAGTACGGCAAAAGTAAAAATCCAGGACGGTACTGGAACTTATTCACTTTTTTCGAACTAAATCTATAGGAAAAGTTAGCAAACTAATTGCTTCAAAATATCATTGAATTAACTTTGAAGGAATATCTGTCACCCATCAACAGAGACATAATATATTTGGCGTGAAGTGAATTTAGAAACTTGAGAATGGAAACTGTATCTACAATGTTTAATAGCAATAATTAATAATTTCCACTATCAATTATGGGGTCCAGCGGCGTCCCTTTCTAAGGGGATTTCTTTCCCAAATGAGCTCCCCTGCCCCGTGCCAGGTAACCACCAAGTACCGGGTCGGGTAGTGCCCTGGGACGTATATTGACCACAGATGTCTACAAGTCTCTCAGGGCGACCTTATATCCCGTTTTGGATATGGACATTTTCCAAAATAATGCTGAATTTTTCTTATAAATTTTACAAGAAAAATTCAGCACGGTAAAAACTTTTTTAATGAGTATTTCTTTCTGGTCGGATAAGTCATCATTGTGAGTCAAGCATGAGCTGCCAAGAATCGTCTAAGCTAAGCAATACCACATAATATAAGCCTCGCATGACGCAGTTTAAATTCCATACTAATGAATATCCTAAATTCCAATAATAAAGAACACCTTAATTGATTATTCCGAATGTAATATGGGAAACTCGAACAAGTAATCATAAATTAAAACTCGATAAAAGAATAGTAACATTCCAAAATGATGTGGGCCCCATACATTATAACAATTTGACGTTTATGCCTTACCAATGTGGAGTGTAGAACATATCGTTAGTGATACAGATTTATTTAAGGCCGATTACAAACACGCCTGCTTCGGTTCGGATAAACAATCGTGCCACCGAATTAACCAGCTATATCTACCGAATAGTACCTATGACTCAAGGATCAATTTGTGGGTAGGTTTATGATGACTAGGACACTAGGAAATACCTAGTACTTAGAGTTCTAGTTATTTGGAGTTATCTTCGTAAAGAAAAGAAAAAATCATATTAGATTTTATTCTGAAGTATTTTGAAGTCAAATCTTTCTATTCTTAATAACTTCACATAGTAATAGGAATACTTTTATAAACATGAAGTATTAAAATATTCTTTTACTAAAATTAGTGTACATTGTCAATATTTTTTACTACAATATAATTTTACTCATTGAAATAAACGGATTTGATTATTTTTCCTTTTTTAATTGCATACATACCAAGTTAAGGTCTTTTGGGTTACATATTTGACTATTTACCCCTTTGAAGATTACATTGATTAGCAGACCGAATGAATGCACGCAAACTTGAGTAGATGTACAGAAATAGTATGTACATCATAGACATAGGGCTTTGTAGAATCAACTGCATACGTACTACAGGTTTTTAACTTGCATTTTATATGGTTGTAAAACAAATCGGTTAGTACAACTCAAGAATTGTGTTCCTAATTTGTACCATAAAAGTAAATCGTAAAAGAAATAGAACTGAGTCAAATCGACTACCTGTGTAACTCAGGGTTTAATAGTGTTCTTTAAAGACTTAACCGGTCAGGACACCGCAACAACATGCGTAAAACTGCCCTAATACTTATGCACCGTAAAAACGAATTGTTCAGGCAATAGAGCTTCGTGTAACCGATTAGATACAGAGTCTATAAAACCAAGTCTAAGTTAAAGATGAGTATTTACGAGGTCGTACACAGATGTTCTTTTGTTAACTGCTATTGGCCAGTTCTTGCAAATTTGACATTCTCATTAATTTTAAAGATTTTTCCGCATAGTAAGTTCTACCGTAAATTTTTACCAGTGGGACTAATTCAGAGAATAAATTTCAGAGAGGTAGGACATGATGGCATTCCCGTCCAACTGAGCAGTCCAACTGGGGAAGTACCTCCACCCTACAGAATACCGCGGCCATAATAACCTCGTGTTGTGTTCCCGGCGGTGACTACGGTAGCCAGAGCTCACTGAGAGTTTTTGTGCTGTCAGAGGGAAGAGTCTTCCTTCTGACAGCACAAAAACTAAAACAGAAGGGAAAGGCGGGAGTAGCCTTTGGTCTTCCCGGCTAAAAGGCTATTCCTGCTTTGCAATTTCTTTTTTTTTTGGGTCAGCAGCGCGAGTGTGACGCCTCTGGTGTTGCACACGTCCATAGGCCACGGTGACCGCTTCCCATCAGGTGGGCCGCGAGCTTGTCTGCCACTTGAGTGGTATAAAAAAAAAATAACAATGAAAAATCCATTGACTCATACTGTCGGAAGCACGCCATGGACCCAACAGTCGCCTCGTCATCTGTGTGATTCACAGATAGTTCATTGAATTGTTACATTATTTTTGGAATAACAGTACCAAAGTTGTATTGAGTTGTATATTATTAAAGTCAGGTATTATTAAGTCGGTAGCTTAGTGGTAAAGGAGTCGACCCTACGATCGAGAGGTCCCAGGTTCGCATCCTGGCCATTACACTAGCGACGTGAACCCACTCCTAACACAAGCAATGTAGCTTAGCTGGAGGGGTTAGGGGAAATATTAGTAATTTCGGTTACTAATATTCGTTTAAAAAAAAAACCAACAAAAAATATGTTGTATAAATACCATTCGCACTCCTTTTTGAAAGATGGCGGCCGCAGACCAACAGGCGGAGTCTTCATATACTTGGATTAAACTTTACACTAACCCTGTTGACTTCCAAAAAATAAAATGGTGTTCCCTGACTTCCACCGCCTGAGCTCATACAGTGAGTAGATTAGAGAGACTACACAATATTTCGTAATGGAATTCTGTAACTAGGAGACTAAAATATCCCCTAGAAAGTAACAAGAGGAATCTTGTGGAATGGAATCTCCATTTTTCCATCCTTTGCCAGTGCAAGAACTTATTTGAAATAGCCTTTATATAAAAAAACAGCTTACCATCAAGTACGCTAGACATTTAAAAAAAAAATAGAATGAGAAAAGTGCTGTGTTCTTAAATAATGATTACACAGGTCAACACGAATTTTGTCTTTGATAAGAGAATATTAAATTTTGATAGATTTATTGATAAATAAAACACGAAAAAAATGGGCTGAAAAAGTTTGATTTTGTATACAGGAGATATATAGTCGTACATCAGGTTGCGTTGTATGGACCCTGATGTGATGTGTTCAAAATCCATGAAATTTAAAAACAAACTTTCTTTTGGAATTTGGGCATTCATGTATTAAAGCATAATGAATAGAAAAATCATAAAATATTTCGGACTAGCTGTTGCCCGCGGCTCCGCTCGCGTGGAAGTCGCTTATTGCGTCCACTTCCACTCACGCTCCCACTTCCACTCTCACCCCACCCCCACCTTATACAGTTATAACAGATATTTTGTATCATACTTTTTGTTGTTTTTTTTTTATGTACCTAAATAAAAAAAAAGAAATTATTGCAAGGCTTCTCTATAAACTATATTTGAAGTGCTATTCGTTTGGAGCAAAATAAATAGATTTCGCGGAGATCCAACACGGGACATTCCAACATACAGCTGATGCCCATGGGAAAAGCACTCTTTACTTAAATCAATGCCGACCAGTGAAAAGGTTTGACCCTGGGACTTATTTATTGTTAGTGCAAATGAAACTTTAACCGGGAACTGAAGCCTCTTAAACAATATAGGTAAATCCGTCGGAATCATCGGAATACGCGGAATATGTGCGAGCTGACCGGCTGCGGGACCGGTGATGATCGTAGCTACATCAACATTATCTCTTAATTCTTTAATCAAAGCTCTTGTGCCGTTGCAAATTGTAGGGGGGTTTAAATTTCTTAATAACATGATTGGGGTTCCAACTTTTAACTTGAGGGCGTGTGGCGGCAGACCAGGAGGATTTAAAGAGTTCAAAAATTCTTGAGGGTAGTGCACTGTGTCCTCAATATTGCATACCGTATCAATGGACATGTAACATTTAATGTCTCCTGGTACTTTTTGCAGTATGATATCATTTATTTCATTAACCGAATCATTTCGTGGTGACACAATTGCTCTCGAACAAAGCCAGTTGTAATTCCTTGTAGGTAGATTTTCGAGTTCGGGATAAATAGCATCAATTAGATGTTCTAAGCTATGAATAATTTCACCTAATCCATTATCCAATACTACTTGGTGGCCGTTTGCGGTAGTGGAGGGCAATTTGCCTTCTCCAAGTTCAAGCAACTTATCTGGAAAATCGTTATCATAATTATTTGATTGCCGTGCTCTCATATTAGTGCGCAAATTGAGCGTTTGTACCGAATCCCATAAAATAGATGATTTAAGGCAAGCCTTCACGATATCGGCACGTGTTCCCTTGGCAATAACAGGAAGTGTTTGCCTAAGATCTCCAGCAAACACAAAAGTTACACCTCCCATCACACCACTTGAGTTACGAAGGTCTTTTAATGTCCTATCTACTGCTTCAACATGAGCCCTATGGTTCATGGTACATTCATCCCATATTATCAGCGACGTTTTTTGCAAGAGGTTTCCCAATGGACCATTTTTACGAATGGAGCAAACTGATTGTTGCTCCAAAGACACGGTCAACGGTAGTTTAAATGTAGAATGGGCAGTTTTCCCTTTATTTAATAGAGTGGCGGCAATTCCGGAAGACGCAACTGCTAGTGCTTGGTTTCCAGATTGTTGCACTTTAGCCAATATTAAATTACTAAGAAAAGTTTTCCCTGTTCCACCGGGAGCATCTAAAAAATATATTTTACCACGGTTATATTCTACACTGTCTATTATGGCATCATAGGCTAGTTTTTGGACAGCAACTAATTTAGATATATTTGAATTGACGAATTCCGACATCTCGTTGACATCATAAGTTTGCCACTGTACAGTATCAACTGCATTTAGTGGGCGATTAGGAGATGGTAAACCAAAGTCTTTTAAGTATTTATTGTTCAGTTCCAAAAGTTTGTTTTCTATTTGAATCAAGCCTTCATTATACACATCACAGTCCTCTCCACGCTCTTGAGCTCTATGTCTTATATCTTGGCACAAATCGTCTTTAAATGTTTCCCATAACTTTAAGGGTTCTGATGGATAACAAAATAATAATAATACTACAAATAACTCTCTCATTTTTATCGGGCATTGGGAAATCGAAGCTTCTCTTAATGCTAATTCCCATTGATCGTCATTTTCCAATAAACCATGGTCTCGGCATGAAGCTTGATAAGTTTCTTTTACTTAGGATATAATAATTATAATAGGTACCTATTGAGAATAGTGTGGACCTATAGATATTAAATTATTTCACCTCGTAGCGTAGTATTGATCCCAAGGAAATTGATAATAACACTGCGAACAGCTAGAAATTTGCATGTAAAATTTTTTTTTGTACTCGTAGTAACTTCTAAATGGAAAGGGAAACTATATGTTGGATAAGGGATATTAACGTAATTCAAATTTGACCCACTTTTGTTGCTGTTTTTGAGCACGTTTTAGATATAAGGTTGTACCTATATTTAATTGAGTCCCGAGGTACATTGATCTGATCTTGATCCGCATTTCTATTTGAATTTATTTCGCCGCGCTTATTACATATCGCGATAGCTCTTATACTATTCATTGTAATGATATAGTGTGAATGGCAATTTTGATCTACATTAAATGTACAACGTATCTAACGTACTTAATTGGATAAGGAATAACACTGTATTGTGCTTCGAAAATGACACATTTTTTTTTGTAATTTGTAAAAGAAAAAAATGGTTACTGTGGGGGACCCTTATTAGATAGACATATGCTCTCGCGGACTTTTATGTAGACCTTTTTAAGTTATACATTACCACAGTACATTATTTTGTTTTATCTTCAATAGTTTTCGCAGCGCACGCGATGTAAGGTATTTTTTAGATCATTTTTTTACAACTTGGGTTACATTATTGAAGTTTTAGTAAGGATCCCTAACTTTTTTGAAAATGTAATACACTTATGTTAGTCAGTGATAGTGCAGCTTTCTAACGTTAAAATAATTTTTGAAATCGGTTCAGTAGTTCTTGAGTTTACTCGAATACAAAAATTTAAATCTTATAATATTAGTAAAGATGTATTGAAATCTGCCCGATAAAATAACATTTATGCTCACTGCTCCGCTCCCTTTAGTGGTAGCGTGATTTTATATGTTTATGCCTATGTTACTCCCAGATAATGTAGCTTTCTATAGGTGAAAGAATTATTGAAATCAGTCCAGTAGTTTCGGAGCCTATTCGTTACAAACAAACAAAAAAAAAACAAATCTTTCCTCTTTATAATATTAGTGTAGATGTAGATGAACACTATTTTTTTCATGTCGAGTTGTGTTATCAAGGTCATACCATCTCAACATACAGCATTAAAATAAAAAAATTGAACTTCAACTACGGTACTTTCATCATACTTCTAAATCATGATGAAATGTAGCAGTAACACTTAATTAATACCATTAACTAGTAAAGAGTATTGCAGTACTGAGAGTAGAAATGCGACCTACGCCCAACAAGGCAAGCCAACAGTGGAGTATTATGCCATATAGCTGGTCTAAATAAAATATAATGAGGCAGTTTTCGAAGAACGCAGTGCGCGAGTTGTACGTGCGCAAACGCACACAGAGTAACCCATGACATTACCCGATTTTACTAAAAATAATAGTTATGATTTTAACATAGTCATTTCAGGAACAGAACCTCAAGTAATTGTAACCGCACCTATTGGTAACAGTAACTAAAAAGTGAGAAATTCGATATCGCTATGCAAGATCAGTATTGTAGAAACAGTTTGACTTGTTTTTCCTAGATGGCGCTAGATATAATTGTAGTGACGTCACATTTTTGCTCATAATTAATCTAAAAATAGTCTATCCAGTAGCGTATGTGTAATTTAAGACATGCATAGAATTACTTTCTCGTGCATATATATGTTTCTAACGAATATATAAAGGTTGATTCCAAACGAAATATTTGATTCCAACTATATGAAGGCACCATATTATAGAAAGTCTAATAATAGCCTGGATTTTTTAAATATTTCTTACAAATAACTAGTAGATCTAACATGCCTTGCGGAGTGTTTTGCTCAGGGACTCACCTTAAGCAACAGCCGTAATTCTAAAAAATATGTTATGGCACACTATGGTATATGGTATATATGGCACCGATGGGGTGAAGCCCGTGGGGGCTTCCACACATAAAAAAAAATGGTGCACTATGTTCCATAATGTGAAACTAGTATCATGAATATCAATTCAGTGCTAATCAAGTGTCGATTAAAATTGCAGTGCAACGGTTCTAAACCGTTACAGACCTCACAACTATTGCAAAAATACTTTGGAGACATTTATAGCTTCATCCATAAGCGGCCATATGAAATATTATTGCCACAATAATTGATTTAGAATATATATAGTAAAGGTCACTTCCGACGAGGTGGACTCTCTTCGGACAAATGTCCGACCGCCCGTCGAGCTGTGCGGCGTGGGCAGGTGACGTGTTCATTAAATATTACTTCATTAATAAAATTAACAAACGATTATAACCGCCAAATCATGTATTTAGTAAGTATGTCTGTGAGGGTATGGTCAGACTTCAGCGGAAATTAACTGAATGTTTTATCAGTTAAATCATCCGAGCACCAATTCTGTAGGCCTACCATGAAATGTAGATTCGCAATTGCGAGCCCGCACGAAACACGAACGAAAGAAGTGTCATCCGACATAACCGCCCCCGCTGGCCGGCGGGGGGCTATCCGAAGGGATTTCCGCACGGAAAAAAAAAAGGTACTATGAAGTTACTTCGGATTGCGTTCTTTCGGTCGAGACCATAAAGTATTTTCGGGACTGAATCAAGCATATCAAGGACATTTTCGTTTACAATATATTTCTATTAAAAAATTAACTATTATAAACCAACATATAAAAAAAATACATTCCTTTGTATTGGATTATGATAACCTTTCGACCTATTGAAATAAGTCGTATAGTATCGTTTTCATTTTCTTTTTTTTGGCGGACTGTCAAAATTCCGAATTTTACGGTTTTCTGGTCGTTTCATTATAAGGCTTAGGACGAATGAACTGTCATGAGCCGTCTTGGGGCCCGATGGCGGGATAAGTGCGTTTCATGGTACCGATTGCCCGAAATTTCAGTTCGCAATTGCGGATGTCCGTTTCATGGTAGGTCTGCTGGCTGCAACCAAACGCTGGCACTTTAGAGCCTGGAGTTATTCTCCTATGCTTTCGTGGTTATGATGAGGTTGACTTCAATCCCGAAGGCCCTGGTGGGACTGATATTATATCATGTTAAGATAAATGCGAACTAATAATACAATTTCGTACATAACTTGTATTATCTTATGCCTGTAGCACAGTGGAAAGAGTTGGTTTGCCTGTGCCTTTTTTTTTTTTTTTTCGTGCGGAGATCCCTTCGGATACCCCCCCGCCGGCCAGCGGGGGCGGTTATGTCGGGCTTGCACCGACTAAAACCGCACGCCGTCTCGGGCCTAAGACGCCGGGGTGTAAGGTTACCCATAGAGCATATCCCTCGCACCCCGATTGACCCTGGGCCATCTCCGGTTTCGAGCTGGCCCCCTTACTTGCTCTCCACTGTGCCATCTGCTAATCAGAGGGACACGTGGAAAGCTTCCGAACAGCCCTCAACAGGGCCGTCCTCGCCTCGGTCGGAGTTGGCCGTAGGCGGCAGCGTCTCTCCCACCCTAGGAGAGAGGCGCTGCCGTCTCCGTTGCCCAGGGTGCACCGCGTGGAGGTCCCCAACCAAGCACCCCGGTTTGCCTGTGCCTGGAGTAGAAAGCACATCAATATGATAATAAATTGTTAAAAAAGCTGCTAGATATTGTGCGGTATAATGCTACTTCCTATTCTACTTACTAATAATATTATAAACGCGAAAGTATGCATGTTTGGATGTTTGTTACGCGTTCACGCAAAAACGACTCAACGGATCTGGCTGAAATTTGGTGCAGGCATAGGTGCAAGTCTGGAATAACACAAAGGCTACTTTATATCCCTGGAATAGGTTCCCATGAGACGGAATCAGAAGAAGAACGGAATCAGGATGGAGCTGCAGGCAACAGCTAGTGGGATATATTTCACAAAAGAAAAAGTGTAGAAAACCATATATAAAGACCCTTTAGCGTCGGTAGCTCAGTGGTTAAGGAGTCGGCCATTACACCACCGATGTGAACGTATTCCTTACACCAGCAATTTCGCTTAGCTGGAGGGGTTCTCCTAACCTCTGAATAATGGTAATTTCGGTTAAATGTATGTACGGGCATAACTTCCGAACGGCTGCACCAAATAGATATTTTTATTTTTGGGTTCTTTATTGTCAGGACAACATTTGTATGGAAGAAAAATTTAGGAAATTCTACGGATAAGGTGCTAGTATTGCAGCGGTGCGAAGCCAGAGCGTGCAGCTAGTGTTTCATAAAAAAAAAGACAGTTAAACTTTTATTGTAGATTGAAAATAATATAGATGTAGAAAATAATAGTATTGAATAATAACTTAGAAAACATTATAATTATAGCGGCGATAGCCCAGTGGTGTACGCAACGGACTGCCGAGACGAGGTCTCGAGTTCGAGCCCCAGTCGCCCCGGGCACACACCTCTGACTTTTCGTAGTTATGTGTGTATTAAAAATGTTGATTATCGCTCGCTTAGTAATGTGCCCGGTAGATGGCAATAGGCTCGTCCCTATTACATTGGGACCTAAACATAACTGGCGAATCGTGGGTGTACAATACACCTCTGCCTAACCCTTCGGGGATACAGGCGTAAAGTTATGTTTATGTGAGAAAACATTAATTGTGCCTTTAAAGTTGTACAGTAACTTAGCCTCATCGCTAGTAATGATTCTAGATTTTCTTAAATCTATAAATTTAGGATATCCTCTCGCGTTCTATTAAAGAATAACAGTTCCGGTTAAAAGTCATAAAGTTCTAAACCTGCCACCAACACGCATGAGTTACCTCTTTCTATAAACTATTCGCGGAACACACAGCCACTGCTCGGTGCAGTAATCGCGATTAAAAGATAAGCTTCAGGCCTGCTCCTCATAAATATTTCTTGACGTTACAGTCCTGCTTTCACCAAACACGGGTTAAAATGAATACGTTCTCGGCCGTACACGCGGCAGTGACGATGTAGTCTGTCAATTGCAATTGTCACAACATTCGCGTAGCTCTCTCCGAGTTGACCAATGTTGGTAATAGGTTCCATGTAGTGCCGTGCCTTCCTAGGCACATTCCATGTACTCATTACGGGGATACGTTTTATATCTCTAATGGCGATATTAAAGACTAGTAAATGCCTCAACGGGATTCTTGTCTTGTTTCCGCGAGTGGCCGTTTAGATTTTATTATGTACAATAAATTATATAGTTGAATACATCAGTGTAAGCAAACTGTTTTGATCGGAATGAAGCTCTTATCACATGAAATATTGTAACGAGGTTTTTTATTAATAAAGGTAATCAATTACTCTTAGAATGTTTTCTATTTATTTATTTATTCATTCATACATACAATGTCATTACGGGCAGACCCAATGCGACAGAGTAGCAACATAATTATAATAATTTAATTTACAATATATGTCATTTACATAATCATAATCATACATAAACATGCTTCAAAAACTATAATATAATAATTTTCACAACACATTAATAATTAAAGTAGATATAATTACCATTTCAAACATTATTCATGAACATGTCATATCAGAAGTAATAATTATTCAGTTAATGATGTCAAAATAATAATTCAAATAATAAATTCAAAGTAATACTTCCATTAATAAAGGCAAAATAATAATTCAATTCACAATGTCAAAATAATAATTCAATAAATAATGTCAAAATAGTGATTCCATTCAATTGTCAAAATTACATATTTAATGGCAAGTTCACATTAATTTAATGTCAAATGATGAAAATTCAATTTACATTATTAAAATATGTTCTTTAATACTAGCAATACATAAGCAGATTATATCAATTGAACCTAGATTCCTTCGCTCAAAATACAGTAACAAACCCTTGTGAAATATAAATAAATGTTAAATCATAAATAGTAAATAAATGTTCCGTTCTGTTAATTTTATTTTATTTTTAGCTAATAACGACTTGCCGAACTTATTCATTGTTAAGGGTTCCAAAACCCGAAGAGAAAGAACAAAAAAAGTTTTGCTTGTCCATATTCGTCGAAGCTTTTTCTCAGGAATGGGTAAGAATTAAAATCTCAAGTCGAAATATATATAAAGTCACTGATTCCTCGGACTACTTCAAAGGAATCAGTGATTTTATATATGTATAAAAAAATAATTGCAAAGTTACTTTTGCATTTGGAATATTGACTTTACGAAAATTGTGTAAAAGAATTATTAATTTTTTAATATTGTAATTCACTACATACAGCTAATACCTTTTTTTTCGTGCGGAAATCCCTTCGGACCGCCGGCCAGCGGGGGTGGTTATGTCGGGCTTGAACCGACTAAAACCGCACGCCGTCTCGGGTCTGCAGACGCCGGGGTGTAAGGTTGCCCATGGAGCATATCCCTCGCACCCCGACTGACCCTATGTATCACAATGTTGCTACTATAACAAAAATATGAATAAATTCTATAATTCACAAAACTATGACACAATTCAATACGCTTTTTATTTCGTTTCTCCGAAGCCTCTAAAAGCTTCACTACTCTATGCGTGCGCGGGAGTCTCTCATCTAATTGGCAGTAAACCGCGCCAATTCCGCCGTTGTAATGGCCCCCAAATAAGTATTGTGCACCGTAACCGACAGTCCCATTAATTTTTATACATTTTCATTAGTTTTACGACTGTTGTAAATGGTTGATTGGTATTTAATTAGACTTCCCGTGCATGACCGTGCACCCACATATTCATAAATATATTTGTGTGAATCGTGTGAGTGTGTGAGTCTACGACTGCGTGGGTGCATCTACGTAACATCAGGTACTGAACGCGCGTGTGTGTGTGTGTGTGTGTATATATATACACACTAATCCTATTTTTTTATGTATTACTAGGTGTTGCCCGTGACTCCACCTACGAGGTAGTCCATGTCCGGTGGTACTACCCGGGGCCGACCAGTAGGTGCTAGAAAAAAACCTAAGCTTAAGACTAGCTAAAAACTTCTTCTAGAGAGATAATTGTATTTGTAGTTAACCTATTGACTTACCATAACCCTGCACTAACAATTTTTTTAAGTAAGATCACTGTCGAAAATTCTTAGAAAAAAAAGTAACTCGTTGAATCAAAACTTCATCTAATTATTGCTTATATAGTAATAGTAGTTTATGCAACTGTCATATATGAAGGGGTATTAAAACACGAGAGTCTGTTTAGCGATAATAGGTTGACTCGAGTGTTTTAATACCTAAGTTATATGCAGTTTCATAGACTACTTTATCTTCACTCATAGCTCAACTCGCCTTTTTTTTCATATTCAGCCTAAAACCTTAGACTAGTTTAATTAACAAAAAAAGATAGCGATACTAAAATGAGTTTTATGATACAGTTGGCGGTATTATAATAAGTTTTATTTTTAATTTTATGTATATCAGTGCGTATGTATAGAATTGTCTTTGAATTCGTAATTCGAATTTTTCGATTTGAGTGTAGATAGACGATTTAATCTGTTACCTCTTTATTCTTTTATAATAGAGACCTCACTATATCGTTATCATTGGAATCTAAAATTCATTTTTAACCATGCAATTAAAAACTTCAAGTCATAAACTATCCACCTACATCGAAAGTTATAAACTGACATAAGTATGCACGTGTGTCCTTGTGAGAGTGTGTGTGTGTGTTAACCAGCGTCCAATAAAACGCGCTTAGGAAAATCGCGTAGGCTATGGCCGCGCCCTCGTCGTATTTTATACCACATGTTAAATGATTGATATTTATGCTTATTACACGAAGTTGTCACGCGCCCACAAGCATTACATAAATGTTCAAAATGATGACAGTTATGGAATGCTTAATTAATTAATTTTTAATAAACGACGGCTATTATCTTTAAGAATATGCTGTATGTTATATTTAGAACTATGAGGCAAGATCTCAAACTGCTCATAATTATTGCTGTGTCCTGCGGTTTCATCCGCCGTACGTCTTTCGGGCGTTATTATCTTATTACTCGGCTCCTAAACGTCATAGCGTGATCTAAAATAGCCTGTAATTTGTCGAAGAACTGAATTTTCAAATGAGAAATATCATTTTTAAATCGCCCAGGTAACAAACAAAATCTTTAGCTTTATTACTGGTGTATAAATAGACGTACCTATAAGTTTTTACCACATTTACAGAGTGATCACTCTTTTGTTATAAAAGCAAAGTGGTTGCATATTGGACCGTTCAAAGTAAACTTCCTTCAGCAGAAGTTTAAGTATATGGTCGAACGACGGTAGTAGGCAGTAGTTTCTCAGGTAACAAATTAAGGGGTCTCTAAAGATTTCGATGAAACTTTAGTAGTTATTAAAGTTTCCTCCACAGCTTGTGTTTTAGATCCTGGGGTCTACTGTTCTCCCCTTTCTACTTCTGATGTAGCTTATTTCAGATTTTACGGGAGCAACTGCCGTCTGAACCCTCGACTTCAAGAGGAAAGCTTACGCAAGAGCCTCAGCAGGTGCACAGGTACGCAGGCAAGGTTGGCCCGGGCCCTGGAGATGTTGATGGGGCCCCCATATACACCTATTTACTACAACTACACAACTGAACGTTGTTAAGATGAAGTGCGTATACCCGTGAAGCTTCCTAACACAAAGAAATAATTAAAACGTAAGCAACATAGTGTCTCTTTATCTCTTTATCTTCTAATACAATACAAATAACGTTATAAGACTTAATTTAACTTTAAAGTTCCCGTTCCCACAACCCACATACGCTTATTTCCGGGATAAAATGTGCTATTCCTGACTTTAAATCATCTCTGTCGCATGCCAATTTCATACAGACTCGTTTTGGCGTAATCGAGTAACGAATGTCCATTCAAACTTTAACATTTTTCATATTAGTGAAATTTGGTAGAACTCTATCATAACATACATTTAAATGTAAATAACACAATTAAACAACCATATATCAGCCGAGCGCGGATGTCAGCTGTTTTGGCAATGAGACGGATAATCCGGCGGCTCTGTCACAACATTGGAGTTAATCGGCTTATTGAGCTCGTTGTGAAATGTAACAAGTTAAATCGATGACCACCTGATGACACACCGTGGGTGTCGCACCGACGGGTTATCATGTAATGATACACTTACTCAGGTACTCTAGGAATACGGGGACACCTTGGTTCCCAAACCCGAGGGGGCCATCTCAAAACCAGAGATGGCCCAGGGATAGTCGGGGTGCGAGGGAAATGCCTTAATGGCAACCTTACACCCCGGCGTCTGAAGACCCGAGACGGCGTGCGGCATAAGCACCACCGCTGGCCGGCGGGCGGGTATCCGAGGGGATTTCCGCATGAAAATAAAAAAGAAAGGTACTCTAGGAAAGTTTGAGTTTATTTAGCTGAGGCCTTACAACGGCGCTCTTATATCAATTCAAAAGCAACACAGCTTAGCTGAGAGAGATGGCGTTATACACGGTGTATAGCTCTAACTCTCTCTTCCTCAGCTGAACTGCATTGCTTTTGAATTGCTATAAGACCTTGACCCCTGACCTCTGTGAAGAGGATTTCGTGCAAATAATTTCGTACAAAAAATACATACGATTTGCGCGAAACAGTACATAGTGACGTAAGGGTGCACACTGCACACACATAAAACAGCGGACGCTGTTAATATCCTACTGTGTTCATTCTGGGCATGGCGCGTGAGCAGTCTGGAAGTAATAAAACAAAAAGTGGTACCTTTTTTTTTTCGTGCGGAAATCCCTTCGGATACCCCCCCGCCGGCCAGCGGGGGCGGTTATGTCGGGCTTGAACCGACTAAAACCGCACGTCGTCTTGGGTCTTCAGACCATAGAGCATATCCCTCGCACCGCGACTGACCCTGGGCCATCTCACCACTAACAGCATCGCTCATCCTGTCTCCTCTGAAAGCAGAGGAGTACGGAGAGCGATGTGTTCCCGCCACGTTGGGTATTGGCCGACGATCAATGCCAACCCTATGAAGGGGAAGCCATTGACCGCCGCCCAGGGTGTACCGGCCGCTCCGATTCCGTTCCCCCCGGACTGCAGCGGGATCGAAATCGGAGCGACACTCGAGGAGGTTACCCAACACACACCCCACAAAAAGTGGTACCTTTATAAAAATAAATGTGACATTATATGATCGAGATCTTTATGTAGCAGCGACATAATGAGATGAACATAACGACATCACAACACTCATTGTTATTCCGCGCAGAGCTCGAATTGCGACACACGCGAGCTGATGCGCCCGCGCCGTTCGTCCGACAGAACAGTGACGCAATACATTTTGTAGCTTTTCAGGCTCTTCGTCCCATCACCCTCCTAGCGATATCCCGGTTGAGTCCAAAGTTTTCATTTTGGTGCCCGGGTGCGCTCAATATTTTAATTAGTTTATTGGCTTTTACGAGAGCCACTGCCGTCTGACCCCCAGGAAAGCCTGCGCTAGAGCCTAGTATGTTTTTAAGCAGTAGGTGCACCTCCTAACTAGTGCGGCCGGTAGGGCCTTACACCACGTTCAGGTTCATTCTCTTCTATGTTTCAAAGACTAAGTACGAGTAGAATAAAATAACATAACATAACATAACTTCACGCCTGTATACCCGAAGGGGTAGGTAGAGGTGTATTACACACCCACGATTCGCCAGTTATCGAAACCGGAGATGGCCCAACCTTACACCCCGGCGTCTGTAGACCCGAGACGGCGTGCGGTTTTAGTCGGTTCAAGCCCGACATAACCGCCCCCGCTGGCACGCGGGGTGGTATCCGAAGGGATTTCCGCACGAAAAAAAAAAAAGTTATGTTGAGGTCCCAATGTAATAGGCGGCGAGCCTATTGCCATCTACAGGGCACATTATAAAATCTATTATTATGAATTATCAAAAAATAAACAATTCTATGCACGTACTGTGCATATGTACATAAACTCTTTGATAGGTGGTAGAGGAAAATCTAGAAGGTATTTTTGTGATTTTCATCGAGGTTTCAAGAGAAATTAAGCAATTCTCTGGCCCAGCGTTGGTTGAAGAAATACTCTTATAGTTCCACTGCGGGCCCATCAGCAGCAACCGTCACAACGTTGGGCCAAGTGGCATATTGTCCTCGGGTCTGAAGCCCCAGGTCCGTTCTCCTACTCTTTGTCCTGATGTAGCATATCTTGTGGTGACAACATCCTTGATGTCGATCCATTTAAGTAACTAGGGGCGCAATGCATTCTCTTGTTGCAATATTGAGCTGAGAGTGCAATACATGATTACCTACAATTCACGCGCCATTTTTTCTCAATTGAATACTATTGAATTGTGTTTTTTTTTCGATGATTATTCCTCCGTTGATGGACCGATTTTCAATTTTCTTTTTCGGTCTTAAGCCAATAGTTAAGTTGCAAATTTTAGCGCCAAAGTCGTGGTCTCAACATTGATCATTTTGGAGAAATCAGATTTTGGAATTTTTTAAGGGTGATTATTCCTCCATGGTATGTTCGATTTCCTATTTTATTTTTTCTAAACCTTCCGGGTATCAAGTTGTATTTACATGCCAAGTTTGGTCAAAATTGGTCTTCATTGGTAGCAGGCTTTGTCGGCCTCTGTGGCGTAGCGGTAGTGCATTCGACTGCTACGACAGGGGGCGCGGGTTCGATTCCCGCTCAGTGCAAATATTTGTATGCATGAATATATCTATTTGCATTTCTATGTATAATATGTATGTATTTACAAAAAAAAAAGTATCTAAGTATGTTTATCCGCATTCTGGAATCCATAACACAAGCTAGTTAAACTATGCTTACTTCTAGGGTCTAGGGTTCTAGGTCTAGGGTCTAGAATGCGCTGTGTCGTAGAATATTTATTTAGTATTTATTATTAGTTTAGGAGGAGTACCGTCACAACCGAAATACACCGAGTGGAGTATAGAGAGCTTTTCGCTCGACTTCGTCTCACTCTCAGCTCAAAGATATTTAAAAAATATCTTGCATTAGGTGCCTTGCCTTCACCTAGTACCTAAATTTCCGCAACTAAATTTATTAAATCACTATAAATTCAATACGAACCGATTCACAAATTGTGTCATAACTCATCACCAGCGACTAGTAGTTACGAAGAAGTTGTGTTCTTCTACACGGATGCTATATTTTACGTTACCGTAGTATCCGAACAGTAATGAAGATGATATTAGTTGTAAATAACAGCTAACTACGTCGTAAACAAATCATCGCGGCTATTGGCTTAATCTAAACAAATATAAGGCGTGTCACACAACTGCGACGGATTTTGAAGTGCTTTATTAATCTCTTTAACATTTCCTGCTCATTATCTTTCAAGTGGTGCTTGACATTTTATTATATACATTATTTTTTGTATTGTAGTTTAATATTGTAGGCTTAGGATTCTTCGACAAAAGTTGATTAACTCTAAAATATTCACAAACCTTTTCATTGAAATATGTATACTGACGATCGATGTATAAGTAGTTTTATTATTCCCAAAGAACAAAGTTAACATATTTCATGTTTTGTTTATTATTTTATAAAAGGTTTGAGAGCTAAGGTGATCAAGAAATTGGAGTTTGTAAAGCTACTTTTGTCGTTGACTGTACATTGTTATAACAATACAATTTACATAAAAAGAAGAAAATTTTGTTGTTCACGTCATATAATTTGTAAGCTGTGAATAATAAAAACAAATACTTGAGTAATAAAATTATAAATTAAAAAACTCGACTGCCGTTTGTGTTTTTTTTTTCGTGCGGAAATCCCTTCGGATACCCGCTCGCCGGCCAGCGGGGGCGGTTATGTCGGGCTTGAACCGACTAAAACCGCCGTCTCGGATCTACATACGCCGAGTGTAAGGTTGCCCATAGAGCATATGCCTCGCACCCCGACTGACCCTGGGTCATCTCCGGTTTCGAGATGGCCCCCTCGGGTTTGAGAACCACGGTGTCCCCGTCTTGCCCGGTTTGGGGGAGGGGCGCTGAAAAGACCGTAACAAGTTTGATAGCTGGCGGGACCTAATAATTTTCTTTCGGTTGTTTGTTGTTGTGTGTGTAACTTGTTTCGGTCTTATTAGGGCAGTCGGTTGTTTTGATTTTTCTATCAATAATTTTATTGTATACTTTTTAGTTATAATAGATTATATTTTTGAAATGACCCTTTAAAGATCTTCTCAAAAAACATTTTGGGTTCAGAATCGTTCATTTAGCATAACCCAAGATTTTTTTTTTTTAATATTCTGCGATAATAATAATATTCTGCGACATTCTACACAGCGCTTTCTAGACCCAAGATAAGCATAGTTTAACTAGCTTGTGTTATGTGTTCCAGAATGCGGATAAACATACTTAGGTACTTTTTTTTTGTAAATACATACATATTATACATAGAAACACCCAGACAAATGCAAATAGACATATTCATGCATACAAATATTTGCACTGAGTGGGAATCGCAGTCGAATGCACTACCGCTACACCACAGAGGCCGTCAAATATCTCTAATGTACAGAATTTACAATTTTATTATAGTATATACATTTTATAATAGTAGATAACAGGGACAACATTCACTTGAAAAAATATTTAGGGAAATATTTTTTTAAAATCAAAAGTCGACAGTGTGTAAAATTCCTAAGATACGATTAGTCTATCAAATCGCCTGTTCACCTGAGAATTTTTTGCAACGGTGACCTTAACGGTTGGCGTGAACTCTTGCGGACAGGTTTGGTCACACGTCCAGTTCATGTCGCCAATTTTTCTTTCATTTGAAAAGTAAAGAAGTAAAATGTAACGGAAGGGTCAAACGCTTCAAAAAAACCAGTATCTGAATGATATGCGATTTAGAACTCAAATTTATTTATTAGATCTATATCCTTATGATGATACGTTGATATTGCTGCACAGCACACTAGTCCGGACTAATTAATAAAGAGAGCATAATTAATAAAATAAAAAAAAAGCGGCCAAGTGCGAGTCGGGCTCGCCCATTAAGGGTTCCGTAGCAGCAAGTAACATAATTCTTTTTTTTTTTTTTTTATATTTGAGTTGATTGAATGAAACGTAAATTGCGGTTTACGATTTATGAAGTATTAAAAAAAACTACATACTAGATCTCGTTCAAACCAATTTTCGTTGGAAGTTTACATGGTAATGTACATCATATATTTTTTTTTGTGTTATCATTCTCTTATTTTAGAAATTATAGGGGGGGGAGGACACATTTTACCACTTTGGAAGCGTGTCTCGCGCAAACTATTCAATTTAGAAAAAAATTATATTAGAAACCTCAGTATCATTTTTGAAGACCTATCCATAGATACCACACGTTTGGGTTTGATGAAAAAAATAATTCTTCTAAGTATGGGGACCCCCAAAATTCATTGTCTTTTTCTATTTTTGTGTGAAAATCTTAATGCGGTTCACAGAATGCATCTACCTACCAAGTTTCAAGCAAGTCTCAAGCAAAGTTCTTATAGTTTCGGAAAAAAGTGGCTGTTGTATACGGACGGACAGACAGACAGACATGACGAAAATATTAGGGTTCCGTTTTTTGCCATTTGGTAACGGAACCCTAAAAATGCATGAGGTAGCTGACATTGCATGTTATAATTTCACAATGCATCAATCCATTAATCAGGTATAATATGAACGCGCAGAATATTATAAAGTATGACACTTGCTTCTAAAAAGCTATAAAACATTATAAAATTGTTTGACGCAGTACAAAACATCTTGCCACAGACATTTGGTCGAAGCCACAGATAGATACATGGTCGCGAATAAGCGCCTGTTTGACTTCTGACCACATTCCACACTGAGACAGGCAGCCTGTGACCACAGCCAGGGCACCTGGTCCTAGTAGCAGGCAGGATCGTGGGTGTGTAATACACCTCTGCCTACCCCTTCAGGGATACAGGCGGGAAGTTATGTATGTTATTATTAATTGTAAACAAATGTCGATGTCAATCAAATAGGGATTGTAATAAATTATAATCATCATTAATGTTCATTGAACTTCAATTTAACATATTAAATAGAAGAATATCCTCTGTGGTGGCGTAGCGGTAGTGCATTCGACTGCTATGACAGGAGGCGCAGGTTCGGTTCCCGCTCAGTGCAAATATTTGTATGCATGAATAAGTCTATTTGCATTGATCGGGTGTTTCTATGAATAATATGTATGTATTTACAAAAAAAAATGTATAAGTATGTTTATCCGCATTCTGGAACCCATAACACCAGCTGGTTAACCTATGCCAATTAAAGACATAAAATTTTCTCATTATTATTTCCTTTATTAAGTTTAAATTACATATAAGTTATATTTTTAAATACATTCTATATAAAAAAAACAAATATATTTAAAAATATAAAACATAGTGACCTACCGGCATCGAGTACAGAGACCAAGCTCCCGGTGTTTAGGGCTCCAGAGAGAGGAATTTCCTCACTATACGTGCCGTGTCAAGGAGGACTGCCTTCTGAATCAAGCCCTTGACCCAACTGCCTAACGCGAGCCTCTTTAGATGTTGGTCGAGGCTCTTGGCAATCAGTCCGTGAACCGATACGACTATCGGAACAATAATTGCCGAATCCATAATTATTAAACCATTGAAATGGCAACAATATCATACTTGTACATACCTATATTTATATAACAACCAGCCAAATTCACAACTAGGAATAATAATGTCGGAACTTGATACGATCGAATTTAAATAAAGCTACCAATAATTACACTTTGATTCATTTCAACAAAAAACACACAGCCCGTGTTCATCAGGTATTCGAATGTGATTACGATTCATAAGTAAATAAGAAACTGTGGGAAATATGATACGTTTTTTAATTTATTTTTATATTTAGGCCACTTCAATTTGACTTCACCTCGCCTGATGGTAAGCTGAAGGTAAAGTCTCAGGAAAGAGGGTCACCATTACATAAACGTACCATGTTAACAATGGTGGCACTCAGCTTGACGGCCTCATCAGAAGAGGATTGTCGTTGCAGCACCGCGTGACGCCCACCGGTCCCACTAGTGCTGCGACCACAATAACCCTGCCCGGCTATGCACTTGCTGACCCCTGAACGCAATCAAACCGAAATTGGATTACTATGGAGGGTTTTTCGCAATCGTACACGGTGGTACCCACCTGGTCGAATTTTGTGACAAATTTGTGTCATCAAATTTGTACCACCAGAGTGGTATTGTGAGATTTTCGTGTTATCGTATATTATCACATAATTATACACATTTTATAAGCTCTTTTACCAGCATAATGTTCAGGTATACTGAGATGCTGCGGCACACACTGGTCAGGCCTATTGGTCAGGTTGGACTCACCTCTTTCATAAAGTGAAAAGACTGGCAGATTTCTAAGTTCTAACCATAGTAACTGTCATTACCTCAAATATTTGGCTGAACATGTCACAGTGAAATTTTAAGTATATTCTTTTATATAAAATGGAAAATAAAAAAAAAATATAGTACCTACATGTAATCTCGCATGATAAGCTGCATGTGGAACGTAGCGGGAGCTGCCTAACTATTTGTTTGTGGGTAAGTGAAAACATGTTGATAATGACAGATCATTTCCAAATTTCTCCTCTCAATCTGCTATTCCTTGCTCAGAATAATTATAGTACAAGTTCTAAAGGTTCTTCCAATACACGAATTAGTTGTTGTATTTTACTTATTGCCGATAGATGGGCGATAGCCAAGTGGCGTACGTAACGGACTATTAGACGAGGTCTCGAGTTCGATCTCCAGTCGCCCCGAGCACACACTTCTAACTTTTCGTAGTTATGTGTGTATTAATAAATGTTAATTATCGCTCTCTTAATAATGTGCCCGGTAGATGGCAATAGACTCGCCCCCTATTACATTGGGACCTCAACATAACTGGCGAATCGTGGGTGTGTAATACACCCTTCGGGGATACAGGCGTGAAGTTATGTTATTTTACTTCGTAACATAAATTTTATATAAATACTTCAACATTTTACAATTTTGATCTAGCTTTTAAAAAAGTTATGACGCCCGATAGAATAATTTCACCGCTGAACTTACACAGTTCAGACCATAAACAGTATTCTTTGTTACAGGAGTCAGCGTGATCCACATGCCGTCGCCATGTTTTGCATGATTGTTGAGATTATGATCTGGGTACCAATTAGTCTCATAGTTGGCAGTTTCTTGTATATGTACGTTCCCATTTATTACAAGACACTTAACTTGGCACTAGAGAAGAAGTCATCATAATCGTCTCAGCGTTGTGTCCGGTCGCATCCGAGGCCGCCACCTCGGAGTCCGGGGCCCGCTTTCCTGCTATACCTTCTCCATGTCGCACTATCTTCAGCATCCATGATAGTCAGACCGTTGGCACGTATGCCACCCCTTACGATGGTAAAACAAGCACTTCTTGGGTCTCCCTCTCCAACCGGGGCCCAGCGGAAGTGGCATGGCCAGACTTTTGTTACCCAGACGGCTGCCGCTGGTGGCTACACCAGCGGAGACTTCCAGTCCAGAATGTCAAATCCCCAAAATGTCAAGCTGTTTCAAAATGTCAAGTTCCCAGAATGTCAACTTAGATGTTGTTGTTGTGCCAACGCGTATACTCGTAGATATAGGTTAAAAGGTTAGAAGGTTATTGCAGAGACCTCCGCAATAACCCTTCGTGTTAGGTCACTTGTGATAATGCAGGTAGAAATATGGGCTCCGTCGAAATCATTAGCTAATAACTAAGATATGATAGAAAACTATCTAAAGGTAACTAATATACTTACCTAACCATTTTCATCGCTACTGCATTTAGTTTCATCTTATTATATCAAATTTGTACATTATATATTTGAGTTGACATTCTGGGAACTTGACATTCTGGGAACTTGACATTCTGGGAACTTGACATTCTGGGAACTTGACATTCTGCGAACTTGACATTCTGCGAACTTGACATTCTGCGAACTTGACATTCTGGGAACTTGACATTCTGCGAACTTGACATTCTGCGAACTTGACATTCTGGGAACTTGACATTCTGGGACTTGACATTTTGAAACAGCTTGACATTTTGGGAATTTGACATTCTGGACTGGATCGCAGCGGAGGCAACGCTCCTGCATTTTATGTACGATGTTACGGACATGGAGGCAGCTGCGGATGTTGAAGTACTTACCACACGCGATTATTACGCGTGACTCCGTACATCCATCGCAGCATATTCATCTCCGTAACACGCAGCTCCTTCTTATGTCGCTCTAGCCACGCTTCACAGCCGTGTAAAAGGACAGGCCTAATAAAGGTTTTATAGACCTACCATTTCAACCTACGCGACATCTTGGGGTCACAAATGACACTAGTCATGTCATATCTCCCCTCTCTAAAATATAATCATAGCTTTGATTCTTAACACCTTCATATTGATCCAAGTGCAGATGTTGCTGCTCCCTCAACGAGTACGGGTGACATCCGGTGGCTGAGCGCCACGACCACTGCGCCATCATGCTAAACTGATAATAAAAGCTTGATTTAAATAATTAATCTTTTTTTTATGCTGTATTAGATTAAGTCGTACTTACGTCGCCATCGTCATCAGAAATTCAAATTCATTTTATTTAGGATAAATAACAGTTTTATACAGTACAATGTAACGATAATAATTGTCAGATACTGGTGACCTGTGTGAATGAGGCCTATTTATTTAGAAGAACGAAATCCTGTAATTTTCGTTACAAAGGTACAGTAAAGTGTTTTTCACCGATTTCCAAAAAGAAGGTTCTCAATTCGTCGGATTGTTTTTAAAGTATGTTTGTCGATTTCTCGAAGACTGATATGGAAAATTCCTCTTCTTTGCCCGTGGTCCATCTACATAGTTCACCTGGTTGTACCAGGGGTATTTTTTCCCCGTGGTCCACCTGTACAAGATAATATATTGTACAGGCATACAAACTTCATACCAACTAATTGTTTACCTCATTTTTTCATAATGACAATGCCATCTATAATGTCATAGTATAAATTTAAATATATTTCCTTGTAGTTTTATTATTTTACAATTAATATATTAATTGTAACTAGTTAAAATGAGCCCCGAAGAAGATGTTGTATTCATTAAAAGAAAGGGAGATACTATCCTCTTATATACAAAGACTTCCAATTTTAAAAGGCAAAAGATATTAAAAATGCTTCAAGTTTGTGGCTATGCTCTAATTACAAAAAGATGAGTGCAGAGGAAACATAATCATAAAGGTAAGCATTTAAAATGTACCTACAACATTAATGTCCTGCATGCACCCTCCCGACCCGTGGTACAACTGCAATGTTCAACTGGTTGTACTACCGAGAAGTAAAGTTACCCATGGTTCAACTCTTTTTTTTAGGTATTTATGATTGACCCGTGGTACAATGGTGGAATTATGTCCAACTGGTTGGACCACGGGGATAAGATGATCGTGTAAAACAGATGAACTTCTACAAAACAAATAAAAACAAAAAAAAACCGAAATAATAAACATTTATTCATTGAAAATATTTCTTGAAGAATATTATATGTTCATCATAGTTAAAATTATGGGTTTAGTACAATAAGAATACGTATTTAACGCAAATTAAATTTCTTTATTATACCACAGCACATCGGGTAAGAACACGCAAGAGTACAATAGACAATAATCAAAAGACAATGTTGTCAACTAATACATATTATATAGAGTTCAATTTATACTCTTTTCTTATAACTAGGTTCTCAATAATCATCTTTATAGGCATGTGCCTAACGCAATTTGTCGATTGCATGCCCAATAGTTGTGTCCATCCAGTAACTGCAGTTGTACATGTCTTACATAATCATCGTTCATTATATATTGTGCCCTTCTTTTATTACCGACTATACGCTTCTTCGGCATAGTTCCCTTGGATAAGTTACCTTTTTCACGAATTTCATTTAACAATCTGATTAAATTCACCTTATTCTTGTTAACTGCCTTGTTTAAGTCGCCATGGAAGGACTCCGCCACATTATTCGTCCTATGTCGTTCTCCCAATACAGTTATGTACCTTTTCATTTTCTTATTAAACCAAACGCGACTTATGTACTTCAAGAATTTACCCATTTTCAGAAATCCCAATGTTTTTACTTCGTTCTTTATGTATGTCCATGCCTCATTGATTATCGAGCCTAGCATTAAGGGTAATATAGAACACATTCCGACTAATCTTTTCTCAGGTTTGGACTTTATATGTCCCAATACCTTTGCCTTCTTCCAAATATTTTTAGAAAAATGCATGTAACAGCCTTTTATCTCTACGCGTGGGAATACTTCCAACATTGCGTTGATTGCTGCAGTTTCGTAGTCGCAATGGTACTTCTTAGGCTTCCATTTTGGCAATTGCGCTTTGATTATACGAAGCATTGTGACTTATGCCTAATTTTTTTTGTCCAAGAGCCCAGGGTATGCCTATATAAACTTTGATGTGGCTTATTTTTGGCTATGATCGCGAGCGACTGCCGTCTGACCTCCCAGCCTGAATTGTGGTTAGTGGCCAACCACAGACAGAGTTTTTCAGGTTTTTTAAACAAGTAGGTACCATACAGATGTACGGTACCGTATATCTTGGCCCCAAGTCGCGAGAGAAATGCGCGTATTGGTATGATATGGTCTATGATTGGTGGATTTGAGCTCCTCCGCCACCGTGTCGTACCCCGTGCTATCCTCAAAAGACATCCATAAAACGCGTACTGCGCATATACATACATATAAGTAGGTACATTTTGTGACGTCACTGAGGTCAAGATAATATAATATTCCAGTATCTACCTGTGTACCAATACCTACATAGGTACGTACTTAAGTTAGGTATAAGCACACTTTATATCATTTTTGTAGGTGAGTTTAGAGGGAACAAATCCGGGGTCATTTGGGTATAATTCCGAATAATATGAAATAATTCGGAATTATACGGAATTTTTACATCTATAGTTACAACCAACAAATGAAAAAATGTAAGAAATAACAATAGCGTAACGTGATATGTTCTGTAGTCTATACTATAAATCTCCAATCTTGCATCGAAAAGCCTCCAAACATTTCTCCTCTATAAATTGTATACAAAAGGACGGAAGCGCTCAGTTGAAATACCACTAAACGGTCACCCATCTGATGGAAGGCCGCCCCAAGGTTGCTTAACCTACTGATCGTTTACCGAACAGTGGCCGCATCTGGCTACGAGCGCTTCTAGACAGGAACTATAATATTATAAATAAATCATTGGATAGGAAGGTGTCATTGTGTTACAGGTACTAAAAAGTGTATAAAAATGGATGTACCCATTAGCCAACTACTCAGACGTGTCACGGGGACAAATTCATCAAAGCGTGTCCCGATAGCACAACTAGTTGTGCTATCAAGTTACGGTGGTACTACCCGGGGCCGACCAGTAGGTGCTAGAAAAAAACCTAAGCTTAAGACTAGCTAAAAACTTCTTCTAGAGAGATAATTGTATTTGTAGTTAACCTATTGACTTACCATAACCCTGCACTAACAATTTTTTTAAGTAAGATCACTGTCGAAAATTCTTAGAAAAAAAAGTAACTCGTTGAATCAAAACTTCATCTAATTATTGCTTATATAGTAATAGTAGTTTATGCAACTGTCATATATGAAGGGGTATTAAAACACGAGAGTCTGTTTAGCGATAATAGGTTGACTCGAGTGTTTTAATACCTAAGTTATATGCAGTTTCATAGACTACTTTATCTTCACTCATAGCTCAACTCGCCTTTTTTTTCATATTCAGCCTAAAACCTTAGACTAGTTTAATTAACAAAAAAAGATAGCGATACTAAAATGAGTTTTATGATACAGTTGGCGGTATTATAATAAGTTTTATTTTTAATTTTATGTATATCAGTGCGTATGTATAGAATTGTCTTTGAATTCGTAATTCGAATTTTTCGATTTGAGTGTAGATAGACGATTTAATCTGTTACCTCTTTATTCTTTTATAATAGAGACCTCACTATATCGTTATCATTGGAATCTAAAATTCATTTTTAACCATGCAATTAAAAACTTCAAGTCATAAACTATCCACCTACATCGAAAGTTATAAACTGACATAAGTATGCACGTGTGTCCTTGTGAGAGTGTGTGTGTGTGTTAACCAGCGTCCAATAAAACGCGCTTAGGAAAATCGCGTAGGCTATGGCCGCGCCCTCGTCGTATTTTATACCACATGTTAAATGATTGATATTTATGCTTATTACACGAAGTTGTCACGCGCCCACAAGCATTACATAAATGTTCAAAATGATGACAGTTATGGAATGCTTAATTAATTAATTTTTAATAAACGACGGCTATTATCTTTAAGAATATGCTGTATGTTATATTTAGAACTATGAGGCAAGATCTCAAACTGCTCATAATTATTGCTGTGTCCTGCGGTTTCATCCGCCGTACGTCTTTCGGGCGTTATTATCTTATTACTCGGCTCCTAAACGTCATAGCGTGATCTAAAATAGCCTGTAATTTGTCGAAGAACTGAATTTTCAAATGAGAAATATCATTTTTAAATCGCCCAGGTAACAAACAAAATCTTTAGCTTTATTACTGGTGTATAAATAGACGTACCTATAAGTTTTTACCACATTTACAGAGTGATCACTCTTTTGTTATAAAAGCAAAGTGGTTGCATATTGGACCGTTCAAAGTAAACTTCCTTCAGCAGAAGTTTAAGTATATGGTCGAACGACGGTAGTAGGCAGTAGTTTCTCAGGTAACAAATTAAGGGGTCTCTAAAGATTTCGATGAAACTTTAGTAGTTATTAAAGTTTCCTCCACAGCTTGTGTTTTAGATCCTGGGGTCTACTGTTCTCCCCTTTCTACTTCTGATGTAGCTTATTTCAGATTTTACGGGAGCAACTGCCGTCTGAACCCTCGACTTCAAGAGGAAAGCTTACGCAAGAGCCTCAGCAGGTGCACAGGTACGCAGGCAAGGTTGGCCCGGGCCCTGGAGATGTTGATGGGGCCCCCATATACACCTATTTACTACAACTACACAACTGAACGTTGTTAAGATGAAGTGCGTATACCCGTGAAGCTTCCTAACACAAAGAAATAATTAAAACGTAAGCAACATAGTGTCTCTTTATCTCTTTATCTTCTAATACAATACAAATAACGTTATAAGACTTAATTTAACTTTAAAGTTCCCGTTCCCACAACCCACATACGCTTATTTCCGGGATAAAATGTGCTATTCCTGACTTTAAATCATCTCTGTCGCATGCCAATTTCATACAGACTCGTTTTGGCGTAATCGAGTAACGAATGTCCATTCAAACTTTAACATTTTTCATATTAGTGAAATTTGGTAGAACTCTATCATAACATACATTTAAATGTAAATAACACAATTAAACAACCATATATCAGCCGAGCGCGGATGTCAGCTGTTTTGGCAATGAGACGGATAATCCGGCGGCTCTGTCACAACATTGGAGTTAATCGGCTTATTGAGCTCGTTGTGAAATGTAACAAGTTAAATCGATGACCACCTGATGACACACCGTGGGTGTCGCACCGACGGGTTATCATGTAATGATACACTTACTCAGGTACTCTAGGAATACGGGGACACCTTGGTTCCCAAACCCGAGGGGGCCATCTCAAAACCAGAGATGGCCCAGGGATAGTCGGGGTGCGAGGGAAATGCCTTAATGGCAACCTTACACCCCGGCGTCTGAAGACCCGAGACGGCGTGCGGCATAAGCACCACCGCTGGCCGGCGGGCGGGTATCCGAGGGGATTTCCGCATGAAAATAAAAAAGAAAGGTACTCTAGGAAAGTTTGAGTTTATTTAGCTGAGGCCTTACAACGGCGCTCTTATATCAATTCAAAAGCAACACAGCTTAGCTGAGAGAGATGGCGTTATACACGGTGTATAGCTCTAACTCTCTCTTCCTCAGCTGAACTGCATTGCTTTTGAATTGCTATAAGACCTTGACCCCTGACCTCTGTGAAGAGGATTTCGTGCAAATAATTTCGTACAAAAAATACATACGATTTGCGCGAAACAGTACATAGTGACGTAAGGGTGCACACTGCACACACATAAAACAGCGGACGCTGTTAATATCCTACTGTGTTCATTCTGGGCATGGCGCGTGAGCAGTCTGGAAGTAATAAAACAAAAAGTGGTACCTTTTTTTTTTCGTGCGGAAATCCCTTCGGATACCCCCCCGCCGGCCAGCGGGGGCGGTTATGTCGGGCTTGAACCGACTAAAACCGCACGTCGTCTTGGGTCTTCAGACCATAGAGCATATCCCTCGCACCGCGACTGACCCTGGGCCATCTCACCACTAACAGCATCGCTCATCCTGTCTCCTCTGAAAGCAGAGGAGTACGGAGAGCGATGTGTTCCCGCCACGTTGGGTATTGGCCGACGATCAATGCCAACCCTATGAAGGGGAAGCCATTGACCGCCGCCCAGGGTGTACCGGCCGCTCCGATTCCGTTCCCCCCGGACTGCAGCGGGATCGAAATCGGAGCGACACTCGAGGAGGTTACCCAACACACACCCCACAAAAAGTGGTACCTTTATAAAAATAAATGTGACATTATATGATCGAGATCTTTATGTAGCAGCGACATAATGAGATGAACATAACGACATCACAACACTCATTGTTATTCCGCGCAGAGCTCGAATTGCGACACACGCGAGCTGATGCGCCCGCGCCGTTCGTCCGACAGAACAGTGACGCAATACATTTTGTAGCTTTTCAGGCTCTTCGTCCCATCACCCTCCTAGCGATATCCCGGTTGAGTCCAAAGTTTTCATTTTGGTGCCCGGGTGCGCTCAATATTTTAATTAGTTTATTGGCTTTTACGAGAGCCACTGCCGTCTGACCCCCAGGAAAGCCTGCGCTAGAGCCTAGTATGTTTTTAAGCAGTAGGTGCACCTCCTAACTAGTGCGGCCGGTAGGGCCTTACACCACGTTCAGGTTCATTCTCTTCTATGTTTCAAAGACTAAGTACGAGTAGAATAAAATAACATAACATAACATAACTTCACGCCTGTATACCCGAAGGGGTAGGTAGAGGTGTATTACACACCCACGATTCGCCAGTTATCGAAACCGGAGATGGCCCAACCTTACACCCCGGCGTCTGTAGACCCGAGACGGCGTGCGGTTTTAGTCGGTTCAAGCCCGACATAACCGCCCCCGCTGGCACGCGGGGTGGTATCCGAAGGGATTTCCGCACGAAAAAAAAAAAAGTTATGTTGAGGTCCCAATGTAATAGGCGGCGAGCCTATTGCCATCTACAGGGCACATTATAAAATCTATTATTATGAATTATCAAAAAATAAACAATTCTATGCACGTACTGTGCATATGTACATAAACTCTTTGATAGGTGGTAGAGGAAAATCTAGAAGGTATTTTTGTGATTTTCATCGAGGTTTCAAGAGAAATTAAGCAATTCTCTGGCCCAGCGTTGGTTGAAGAAATACTCTTATAGTTCCACTGCGGGCCCATCAGCAGCAACCGTCACAACGTTGGGCCAAGTGGCATATTGTCCTCGGGTCTGAAGCCCCAGGTCCGTTCTCCTACTCTTTGTCCTGATGTAGCATATCTTGTGGTGACAACATCCTTGATGTCGATCCATTTAAGTAACTAGGGGCGCAATGCATTCTCTTGTTGCAATATTGAGCTGAGAGTGCAATACATGATTACCTACAATTCACGCGCCATTTTTTCTCAATTGAATACTATTGAATTGTGTTTTTTTTTCGATGATTATTCCTCCGTTGATGGACCGATTTTCAATTTTCTTTTTCGGTCTTAAGCCAATAGTTAAGTTGCAAATTTTAGCGCCAAAGTCGTGGTCTCAACATTGATCATTTTGGAGAAATCAGATTTTGGAATTTTTTAAGGGTGATTATTCCTCCATGGTATGTTCGATTTCCTATTTTATTTTTTCTAAACCTTCCGGGTATCAAGTTGTATTTACATGCCAAGTTTGGTCAAAATTGGTCTTCATTGGTAGCAGGCTTTGTCGGCCTCTGTGGCGTAGCGGTAGTGCATTCGACTGCTACGACAGGGGGCGCGGGTTCGATTCCCGCTCAGTGCAAATATTTGTATGCATGAATATATCTATTTGCATTTCTATGTATAATATGTATGTATTTACAAAAAAAAAAGTATCTAAGTATGTTTATCCGCATTCTGGAATCCATAACACAAGCTAGTTAAACTATGCTTACTTCTAGGGTCTAGGGTTCTAGGTCTAGGGTCTAGAATGCGCTGTGTCGTAGAATATTTATTTAGTATTTATTATTAGTTTAGGAGGAGTACCGTCACAACCGAAATACACCGAGTGGAGTATAGAGAGCTTTTCGCTCGACTTCGTCTCACTCTCAGCTCAAAGATATTTAAAAAATATCTTGCATTAGGTGCCTTGCCTTCACCTAGTACCTAAATTTCCGCAACTAAATTTATTAAATCACTATAAATTCAATACGAACCGATTCACAAATTGTGTCATAACTCATCACCAGCGACTAGTAGTTACGAAGAAGTTGTGTTCTTCTACACGGATGCTATATTTTACGTTACCGTAGTATCCGAACAGTAATGAAGATGATATTAGTTGTAAATAACAGCTAACTACGTCGTAAACAAATCATCGCGGCTATTGGCTTAATCTAAACAAATATAAGGCGTGTCACACAACTGCGACGGATTTTGAAGTGCTTTATTAATCTCTTTAACATTTCCTGCTCATTATCTTTCAAGTGGTGCTTGACATTTTATTATATACATTATTTTTTGTATTGTAGTTTAATATTGTAGGCTTAGGATTCTTCGACAAAAGTTGATTAACTCTAAAATATTCACAAACCTTTTCATTGAAATATGTATACTGACGATCGATGTATAAGTAGTTTTATTATTCCCAAAGAACAAAGTTAACATATTTCATGTTTTGTTTATTATTTTATAAAAGGTTTGAGAGCTAAGGTGATCAAGAAATTGGAGGTTTGTAAAGCTACTTTGTCGTTGACTGTACATTGTTATAACAATACAATTTACATAAAAAGAAGAAAATTTTGTTGTTCACGTCATATAATTTGTAAGCTGTGAATAATAAAAACAAATACTTGAGTAATTAAAATTATAAATTAAAAAACTCGACTGCCGTTTGTGTTTTTTTTTTCGTGCGGAAATCCCTTCGGATACCCGCTCGCCGGCCAGCGGGGGCGGTTATGTCGGGCTTGAACCGACTAAAACCGCCGTCTCGGATCTACATACGCCGAGTGTAAGGTTGCCCATAGAGCATATGCCTCGCACCCCGACTGACCCTGGGTCATCTCCGGTTTCGAGATGGCCCCCTCGGGTTTGAGAACCACGGTGTCCCCGTCTTGCCCGGTTTGGGGGAGGGGCGCTGAAAAGACCGTAACAAGTTTGATAGCTGGCGGGACCTAATAATTTTCTTTCGGTTGTTTGTTGTTGTGTGTGTAACTTGTTTCGGTCTTATTAGGGCAGTCGGTTGTTTTGATTTTTCTATCAATAATTTTATTGTATACTTTTTAGTTATAATAGATTATATTTTTGAAATGACCCTTTAAAGATCTTCTCAAAAAACATTTTGGGTTCAGAATCGTTCATTTAGCATAACCCAAGATTTTTTTTTTTTAATATTCTGCGATAATAATAATATTCTGCGACATTCTACACAGCGCTTTCTAGACCCAAGATAAGCATAGTTTAACTAGCTTGTGTTATGTGTTCCAGAATGCGGATAAACATACTTAGGTACTTTTTTTTTGTAAATACATACATATTATACATAGAAACACCCAGACAAATGCAAATAGACATATTCATGCATACAAATATTTGCACTGAGTGGGAATCGCAGTCGAATGCACTACCGCTACACCACAGAGGCCGTCAAATATCTCTAATGTACAGAATTTACAATTTTATTATAGTATATACATTTTATAATAGTAGATAACAGGGACAACATTCACTTGAAAAAATATTTAGGGAAATATTTTTTTAAAATCAAAAGTCGACAGTGTGTAAAATTCCTAAGATACGATTAGTCTATCAAATCGCCTGTTCACCTGAGAATTTTTTGCAACGGTGACCTTAACGGTTGGCGTGAACTCTTGCGGACAGGTTTGGTCACACGTCCAGTTCATGTCGCCAATTTTTCTTTCATTTGAAAAGTAAAGAAGTAAAATGTAACGGAAGGGTCAAACGCTTCAAAAAAACCAGTATCTGAATGATATGCGATTTAGAACTCAAATTTATTTATTAGATCTATATCCTTATGATGATACGTTGATATTGCTGCACAGCACACTAGTCCGGACTAATTAATAAAGAGAGCATAATTAATAAAATAAAAAAAAAGCGGCCAAGTGCGAGTCGGGCTCGCCCATTAAGGGTTCCGTAGCAGCAAGTAACATAATTCTTTTTTTTTTTTTTTTATATTTGAGTTGATTGAATGAAACGTAAATTGCGGTTTACGATTTATGAAGTATTAAAAAAAACTACATACTAGATCTCGTTCAAACCAATTTTCGTTGGAAGTTTACATGGTAATGTACATCATATATTTTTTTTTGTGTTATCATTCTCTTATTTTAGAAATTATAGGGGGGGGAGGACACATTTTACCACTTTGGAAGCGTGTCTCGCGCAAACTATTCAATTTAGAAAAAAATTATATTAGAAACCTCAGTATCATTTTTGAAGACCTATCCATAGATACCACACGTTTGGGTTTGATGAAAAAAATAATTCTTCTAAGTATGGGGACCCCCAAAATTCATTGTCTTTTTCTATTTTTGTGTGAAAATCTTAATGCGGTTCACAGAATGCATCTACCTACCAAGTTTCAAGCAAGTCTCAAGCAAAGTTCTTATAGTTTCGGAAAAAAGTGGCTGTTGTATACGGACGGACAGACAGACAGACATGACGAAAATATTAGGGTTCCGTTTTTTGCCATTTGGTAACGGAACCCTAAAAATGCATGAGGTAGCTGACATTGCATGTTATAATTTCACAATGCATCAATCCATTAATCAGGTATAATATGAACGCGCAGAATATTATAAAGTATGACACTTGCTTCTAAAAAGCTATAAAACATTATAAAATTGTTTGACGCAGTACAAAACATCTTGCCACAGACATTTGGTCGAAGCCACAGATAGATACATGGTCGCGAATAAGCGCCTGTTTGACTTCTGACCACATTCCACACTGAGACAGGCAGCCTGTGACCACAGCCAGGGCACCTGGTCCTAGTAGCAGGCAGGATCGTGGGTGTGTAATACACCTCTGCCTACCCCTTCAGGGATACAGGCGGGAAGTTATGTATGTTATTATTAATTGTAAACAAATGTCGATGTCAATCAAATAGGGATTGTAATAAATTATAATCATCATTAATGTTCATTGAACTTCAATTTAACATATTAAATAGAAGAATATCCTCTGTGGTGGCGTAGCGGTAGTGCATTCGACTGCTATGACAGGAGGCGCAGGTTCGGTTCCCGCTCAGTGCAAATATTTGTATGCATGAATAAGTCTATTTGCATTGATCGGGTGTTTCTATGAATAATATGTATGTATTTACAAAAAAAAATGTATAAGTATGTTTATCCGCATTCTGGAACCCATAACACCAGCTGGTTAACCTATGCCAATTAAAGACATAAAATTTTCTCATTATTATTTCCTTTATTAAGTTTAAATTACATATAAGTTATATTTTTAAATACATTCTATATAAAAAAAACAAATATATTTAAAAATATAAAACATAGTGACCTACCGGCATCGAGTACAGAGACCAAGCTCCCGGTGTTTAGGGCTCCAGAGAGAGGAATTTCCTCACTATACGTGCCGTGTCAAGGAGGACTGCCTTCTGAATCAAGCCCTTGACCCAACTGCCTAACGCGAGCCTCTTTAGATGTTGGTCGAGGCTCTTGGCAATCAGTCCGTGAACCGATACGACTATCGGAACAATAATTGCCGAATCCATAATTATTAAACCATTGAAATGGCAACAATATCATACTTGTACATACCTATATTTATATAACAACCAGCCAAATTCACAACTAGGAATAATAATGTCGGAACTTGATACGATCGAATTTAAATAAAGCTACCAATAATTACACTTTGATTCATTTCAACAAAAAACACACAGCCCGTGTTCATCAGGTATTCGAATGTGATTACGATTCATAAGTAAATAAGAAACTGTGGGAAATATGATACGTTTTTTAATTTATTTTTATATTTAGGCCACTTCAATTTGACTTCACCTCGCCTGATGGTAAGCTGAAGGTAAAGTCTCAGGAAAGAGGGTCACCATTACATAAACGTACCATGTTAACAATGGTGGCACTCAGCTTGACGGCCTCATCAGAAGAGGATTGTCGTTGCAGCACCGCGTGACGCCCACCGGTCCCACTAGTGCTGCGACCACAATAACCCTGCCCGGCTATGCACTTGCTGACCCCTGAACGCAATCAAACCGAAATTGGATTACTATGGAGGGTTTTTCGCAATCGTACACGGTGGTACCCACCTGGTCGAATTTTGTGACAAATTTGTGTCATCAAATTTGTACCACCAGAGTGGTATTGTGAGATTTTCGTGTTATCGTATATTATCACATAATTATACACATTTTATAAGCTCTTTTACCAGCATAATGTTCAGGTATACTGAGATGCTGCGGCACACACTGGTCAGGCCTATTGGTCAGGTTGGACTCACCTCTTTCATAAAGTGAAAAGACTGGCAGATTTCTAAGTTCTAACCATAGTAACTGTCATTACCTCAAATATTTGGCTGAACATGTCACAGTGAAATTTTAAGTATATTCTTTTATATAAAATGGAAAATAAAAAAAAAATATAGTACCTACATGTAATCTCGCATGATAAGCTGCATGTGGAACGTAGCGGGAGCTGCCTAACTATTTGTTTGTGGGTAAGTGAAAACATGTTGATAATGACAGATCATTTCCAAATTTCTCCTCTCAATCTGCTATTCCTTGCTCAGAATAATTATAGTACAAGTTCTAAAGGTTCTTCCAATACACGAATTAGTTGTTGTATTTTACTTATTGCCGATAGATGGGCGATAGCCAAGTGGCGTACGTAACGGACTATTAGACGAGGTCTCGAGTTCGATCTCCAGTCGCCCCGAGCACACACTTCTAACTTTTCGTAGTTATGTGTGTATTAATAAATGTTAATTATCGCTCTCTTAATAATGTGCCCGGTAGATGGCAATAGACTCGCCCCCTATTACATTGGGACCTCAACATAACTGGCGAATCGTGGGTGTGTAATACACCCTTCGGGGATACAGGCGTGAAGTTATGTTATTTTACTTCGTAACATAAATTTTATATAAATACTTCAACATTTTACAATTTTGATCTAGCTTTTAAAAAAGTTATGACGCCCGATAGAATAATTTCACCGCTGAACTTACACAGTTCAGACCATAAACAGTATTCTTTGTTACAGGAGTCAGCGTGATCCACATGCCGTCGCCATGTTTTGCATGATTGTTGAGATTATGATCTGGGTACCAATTAGTCTCATAGTTGGCAGTTTCTTGTATATGTACGTTCCCATTTATTACAAGACACTTAACTTGGCACTAGAGAAGAAGTCATCATAATCGTCTCAGCGTTGTGTCCGGTCGCATCCGAGGCCGCCACCTCGGAGTCCGGGGCCCGCTTTCCTGCTATACCTTCTCCATGTCGCACTATCTTCAGCATCCATGATAGTCAGACCGTTGGCACGTATGCCACCCCTTACGATGGTAAAACAAGCACTTCTTGGGTCTCCCTCTCCAACCGGGGCCCAGCGGAAGTGGCATGGCCAGACTTTTGTTACCCAGACGGCTGCCGCTGGTGGCTACACCAGCGGAGACTTCCAGTCCAGAATGTCAAATCCCCAAAATGTCAAGCTGTTTCAAAATGTCAAGTTCCCAGAATGTCAACTTAGATGTTGTTGTTGTGCCAACGCGTATACTCGTAGATATAGGTTAAAAGGTTAGAAGGTTATTGCAGAGACCTCCGCAATAACCCTTCGTGTTAGGTCACTTGTGATAATGCAGGTAGAAATATGGGCTCCGTCGAAATCATTAGCTAATAACTAAGATATGATAGAAAACTATCTAAAGGTAACTAATATACTTACCTAACCATTTTCATCGCTACTGCATTTAGTTTCATCTTATTATATCAAATTTGTACATTATATATTTGAGTTGACATTCTGGGAACTTGACATTCTGGGAACTTGACATTCTGGGAACTTGACATTCTGGGAACTTGACATTCTGCGAACTTGACATTCTGCGAACTTGACATTCTGCGAACTTGACATTCTGGGAACTTGACATTCTGCGAACTTGACATTCTGCGAACTTGACATTCTGGGAACTTGACATTCTGGGACTTGACATTTTGAAACAGCTTGACATTTTGGGAATTTGACATTCTGGACTGGATCGCAGCGGAGGCAACGCTCCTGCATTTTATGTACGATGTTACGGACATGGAGGCAGCTGCGGATGTTGAAGTACTTACCACACGCGATTATTACGCGTGACTCCGTACATCCATCGCAGCATATTCATCTCCGTAACACGCAGCTCCTTCTTATGTCGCTCTAGCCACGCTTCACAGCCGTGTAAAAGGACAGGCCTAATAAAGGTTTTATAGACCTACCATTTCAACCTACGCGACATCTTGGGGTCACAAATGACACTAGTCATGTCATATCTCCCCTCTCTAAAATATAATCATAGCTTTGATTCTTAACACCTTCATATTGATCCAAGTGCAGATGTTGCTGCTCCCTCAACGAGTACGGGTGACATCCGGTGGCTGAGCGCCACGACCACTGCGCCATCATGCTAAACTGATAATAAAAGCTTGATTTAAATAATTAATCTTTTTTTTATGCTGTATTAGATTAAGTCGTACTTACGTCGCCATCGTCATCAGAAATTCAAATTCATTTTATTTAGGATAAATAACAGTTTTATACAGTACAATGTAACGATAATAATTGTCAGATACTGGTGACCTGTGTGAATGAGGCCTATTTATTTAGAAGAACGAAATCCTGTAATTTTCGTTACAAAGGTACAGTAAAGTGTTTTTCACCGATTTCCAAAAAGAAGGTTCTCAATTCGTCGGATTGTTTTTAAAGTATGTTTGTCGATTTCTCGAAGACTGATATGGAAAATTCCTCTTCTTTGCCCGTGGTCCATCTACATAGTTCACCTGGTTGTACCAGGGGTATTTTTTCCCCGTGGTCCACCTGTACAAGATAATATATTGTACAGGCATACAAACTTCATACCAACTAATTGTTTACCTCATTTTTTCATAATGACAATGCCATCTATAATGTCATAGTATAAATTTAAATATATTTCCTTGTAGTTTTATTATTTTACAATTAATATATTAATTGTAACTAGTTAAAATGAGCCCCGAAGAAGATGTTGTATTCATTAAAAGAAAGGGAGATACTATCCTCTTATATACAAAGACTTCCAATTTTAAAAGGCAAAAGATATTAAAAATGCTTCAAGTTTGTGGCTATGCTCTAATTACAAAAAGATGAGTGCAGAGGAAACATAATCATAAAGGTAAGCATTTAAAATGTACCTACAACATTAATGTCCTGCATGCACCCTCCCGACCCGTGGTACAACTGCAATGTTCAACTGGTTGTACTACCGAGAAGTAAAGTTACCCATGGTTCAACTCTTTTTTTTAGGTATTTATGATTGACCCGTGGTACAATGGTGGAATTATGTCCAACTGGTTGGACCACGGGGATAAGATGATCGTGTAAAACAGATGAACTTCTACAAAACAAATAAAAACAAAAAAAAACCGAAATAATAAACATTTATTCATTGAAAATATTTCTTGAAGAATATTATATGTTCATCATAGTTAAAATTATGGGTTTAGTACAATAAGAATACGTATTTAACGCAAATTAAATTTCTTTATTATACCACAGCACATCGGGTAAGAACACGCAAGAGTACAATAGACAATAATCAAAAGACAATGTTGTCAACTAATACATATTATATAGAGTTCAATTTATACTCTTTTCTTATAACTAGGTTCTCAATAATCATCTTTATAGGCATGTGCCTAACGCAATTTGTCGATTGCATGCCCAATAGTTGTGTCCATCCAGTAACTGCAGTTGTACATGTCTTACATAATCATCGTTCATTATATATTGTGCCCTTCTTTTATTACCGACTATACGCTTCTTCGGCATAGTTCCCTTGGATAAGTTACCTTTTTCACGAATTTCATTTAACAATCTGATTAAATTCACCTTATTCTTGTTAACTGCCTTGTTTAAGTCGCCATGGAAGGACTCCGCCACATTATTCGTCCTATGTCGTTCTCCCAATACAGTTATGTACCTTTTCATTTTCTTATTAAACCAAACGCGACTTATGTACTTCAAGAATTTACCCATTTTCAGAAATCCCAATGTTTTTACTTCGTTCTTTATGTATGTCCATGCCTCATTGATTATCGAGCCTAGCATTAAGGGTAATATAGAACACATTCCGACTAATCTTTTCTCAGGTTTGGACTTTATATGTCCCAATACCTTTGCCTTCTTCCAAATATTTTTAGAAAAATGCATGTAACAGCCTTTTATCTCTACGCGTGGGAATACTTCCAACATTGCGTTGATTGCTGCAGTTTCGTAGTCGCAATGGTACTTCTTAGGCTTCCATTTTGGCAATTGCGCTTTGATTATACGAAGCATTGTGACTTATGCCTAATTTTTTTTGTCCAAGAGCCCAGGGTATGCCTATATAAACTTTGATGTGGCTTATTTTTGGCTATGATCGCGAGCGACTGCCGTCTGACCTCCCAGCCTGAATTGTGGTTAGTGGCCAACCACAGACAGAGTTTTTCAGGTTTTTTAAACAAGTAGGTACCATACAGATGTACGGTACCGTATATCTTGGCCCCAAGTCGCGAGAGAAATGCGCGTATTGGTATGATATGGTCTATGATTGGTGGATTTGAGCTCCTCCGCCACCGTGTCGTACCCCGTGCTATCCTCAAAAGACATCCATAAAACGCGTACTGCGCATATACATACATATAAGTAGGTACATTTTGTGACGTCACTGAGGTCAAGATAATATAATATTCCAGTATCTACCTGTGTACCAATACCTACATAGGTACGTACTTAAGTTAGGTATAAGCACACTTTATATCATTTTTGTAGGTGAGTTTAGAGGGAACAAATCCGGGGTCATTTGGGTATAATTCCGAATAATATGAAATAATTCGGAATTATACGGAATTTTTACATCTATAGTTACAACCAACAAATGAAAAAATGTAAGAAATAACAATAGCGTAACGTGATATGTTCTGTAGTCTATACTATAAATCTCCAATCTTGCATCGAAAAGCCTCCAAACATTTCTCCTCTATAAATTGTATACAAAAGGACGGAAGCGCTCAGTTGAAATACCACTAAACGGTCACCCATCTGATGGAAGGCCGCCCCAAGGTTGCTTAACCTACTGATCGTTTACCGAACAGTGGCCGCATCTGGCTACGAGCGCTTCTAGACAGGAACTATAATATTATAAATAAATCATTGGATAGGAAGGTGTCATTGTGTTACAGGTACTAAAAAGTGTATAAAAATGGATGTACCCATTAGCCAACTACTCAGACGTGTCACGGGGACAAATTCATCAAAGCGTGTCCCGATAGCACAACTAGTTGTGCTATCAAGTTGGTCTATGGGTCCGGCGGGCTCGGCACTCCCGCTGATTTATGCCTCGCGTTATAAAGGGAGTGCTTTAGATTATCGAAACTCGGTATCCTGTCTATTAGATCGTAACCTCTGTCTCTCAACTTTGCCTCGTGTCTCTTGTATAATTGTGGCATCGATACATCTGTGCTTGCTGCCTCATTTTTTAAACTTACAACTATTTCGGCTATTTCGTTTTTACCGTAGTTAGGTTGGCAAGAGTGTACGAGCACTACGATTGACTAATTCACGGTCCACTCCTCTGCACTCCACACAGCTCCGCGTCAGTGGAAACGCACTGTTATACTCATACATACAGTCGTATCTTAACTGTAACAGATCCACAACATTTGAATTTTTTGTACATAGAGCACCGCCAATATGCGCCACGCGATTCATCTTTAAAAGCTTTCACTTTGTAAAATTGTCGACCTTTTGATAAAAAACATTACCGCCTTTTCTTTAACTTCACAATTTTCCGACATTTTACTTTGGTATCGTGTGTACCGGGACCGCGTGGGATCTAATGCTCAAACCTGCCCTCGTATCGAGAGGATGCGAGAGGAGGCCTAAGCGCTAGCAGTGGGGACGTATATAGGCTGGTGATGTGATGATATGTGTGAATATATAAAATTCTCTCTTCATTAGAGATTAAGTGATTGATAAGAGTGACCCAGCCCCAACTTTTTTTGCAATTTCAACATTTTGAGAATCCCACATTTCAAGATTTACACTTCAACATTTTGAGAATCCAACATTTTGCGAATCAACATTTAGAGAATTCATCATTTTGAAAATCATCTTTTGGTGAATTCAACATTTCGAGAATTCAACATTATAAGAGTTCAACATTATGTTCCGGAAGGGTAGATTCTTCATTTCACTAGGAAGCTTGTTGTAGAAGCGTATACAGTTACCCTGAAAGGAATTACTAATCTTGTGGAGTCGACTATTACAAACCACAAGATTGTTTTTATGTCTAGTATTTACGTTATGTATATCACAAAGCCTTAAAAAATTGGAAATGTTTCTTCTAACATACAAAAGATTTTCAAAAATATATTGGGAAACTACAGTTAGAATGTTTATTTCTTTGAACTTTTCTCGGAGGGAGACTCTTGGGCCCAACTCATAAATTGCCCGCACCGCCCGCTTTTGCAGTACAAAGATTGTATTTAAATGTGCGGCATTACCCCAAAGGAGAATGCCGTAGCTCATAATACTATGTCTGTTAAAGTCCTAATCTTTTTCACAGCGTAGGAAGCAGAACTTAACCTACTAGCTATTTTTTCAATATGTGATAGCCACTGTAATTTAGCATCGATACTTCTAAGAACACGGTTGATTCCACAAGGCTCAACAACTGTCCATTAACCACCTGTGTACCATTAGGTTCATTAACATTACATTAGGTAACATTAGGTTAGACTCCGTCTAAAACAAAAGCAGATTCGTCGTGAAGTGGTTATAGATAATCAGTGACGTGTGATTGATAACATCCACCAAGTATTTAAAAGCACAAGGTTAACGATTCGAGGTTAGTAAACACGAAAAATATTATTGTCATCATTCAGTGACACTAGTCTAAAACGTCAACGAATCTGTCGTGTTAATCATTGTTGCGAGTTAAGGATAGCATTTCTACCATATTTTACTATCACGTCCCATTTTACGCAGACAAAACTCCAAAACATATAAGATGGAAGGCCAATACCAAATATTTTTCGAAAAAATGAAGATCGAGATGCAAAAACAAAATGCTGATCTAAAGGACTTGATTACAAAAAGTATTGCCACTACATCTCGGTGCACACCCACGTCAACGTGTAGGAAATTTTCCCTAAGGTTGCATATCTCACGGTTGTGGAGTCTTGGCGTTTAAAAAACCACGACCCCCACACTTCCGTGGGATATACAACCTCGTTACTGACGACCGTGGGTGGTGCATACGATTTGCAGTTAGCAACGTACGGACTTTCCTATCCAGGGCATCTAATTCGGTCTGAGTCCATCTTAGTATGCCAAAGGAGTATACTAAGACTGGCATGACCCAGCCGTTGTAGGCTCGCACCTTGTTACCGCCCGATAAAAGACTGCGAAGTACTTTTTTCAGGCGCCCAAAGAAACGATCCCGCAACGTCTGTTTCATGGCAGCCTCAGTAATACCTAGCGCTTGTGACATACCAAGTTTCAGTTGCCGAGAGAGATTTCAGTTGTGTAGTGTCTGAAAGTTCAATTCTTTCAGATTCCACAACCCCACCCTTCTTAACATGAATGACTGCACATTCGTCTACACCAAACTCCATTCTGATAGAATTACTAAAGGTTATTATTATTATTAAAGATCTGATGATAAGTTTCTGGAGACAGGCAACGGAACTGTCCATAAATATGAACCGATTTTAGAAATCGGTTCATATGCAAACCCATTCAGAGAATATAAGGCGTGAAGTTATGTCATTGCACACATAATGCCTAGGTGTGCGATAGTAGCAATCACGAGTGATACAAACAGGCATTGAAAAAAGAAATGAATTACAGAAAGACAAATTCGCGTCAGACTTTTCTGTTGCAGTCGGTGCAAAACCAAATAAAAAAAAAGGTATTAGCAAAGTCCCCCAAAGCAGCAAGACAGCAAGACGGGGACACCGTGGTTCCCAAACCCGAGGGGGCCATCTCGAAACCGGAGATGGCCCAGGGTCAGTTGGGGTGCGAGGGATATGCTCTATGGGCAATCTTACACTCCGGCGTCTGAAGTCCCGAAACGGCGTGCGGTTTTTGTCGGTTCAAGCCCGACATAACCGCCGCTGAAAGGAAAGTATGTTTCTACGTTGGATTTTCAGGCTCGGCACCGACCTCTACAGCAAAGTTTTACGCGTATCTTTTGAATTAAATCTGTAATTCAGTTAATCTTCTTTTTTCAGGTCCTGTTTATAAGTTTTTTTTTCCTGTTTTTGAAGTAATTTTTATTTTTTATGTTATTCAGTGCAGGCTGAAAGTCACACCAGAGTGTCAAACTGGTATGAATAACAGGATTTTGTGTACTAGTGTTCAGTGATTGTCACAATATTAGAACACCATTTATCACACAATTGTGTACAGTGAAATATGGCAAATAAAATAGTAGGTAGATAATTTAAAAAAGCGGCCAAGTGCGAGTCGGACTCGCCCATGAAGGGTTCCGTAGCAGCAAGTAACATAATAATGTTTTTATTTTTATATTTGAGTTGATTGAATGAAAGGCAAATTGCGGTTTACGATTTATGACGTATTAAAAAAAACTACTTACTAGATATGCTTCAAACCAATTTTCAGCGGAAGTTTACATGGTAATGTACATCATATATTTTTTTTAGTTTTATCATTTTCTTATTTTAGAAGTTACCTCACCCCACCCCTCACCCCTCACCTCACCCAGTGGCGCAAAATACTCATACCGTTTGGGGCCGAGTATGCGAGTCCGCGTTGTGATTCCTAGGGCCATGGACCTCTACCTCAATGTAAGACTAAGGCCTCATTGATATGGACTTGACACCTGCTATCTCCATGCATTCCTGAGAAGAAAATCTTGACAGACAGATTCCTAAATATGATGAAACTAGGAACATATCAATAAGTAATTATAATAAATATATTAATACATTTTTTATATTCATAACATAACATCACAAGTGTAACGTCGCTCCGACGGACATCCCGCGGCCGGCACTGGTAGCTGCTCAACGAGATTTTGCCTTCTCTGGCCGGTTGCGCACGCAAAAAGTGCCAAGCCTGCAGTAAATTAGAAAAAAAACACTTTATAGACGGGCAGATTGCAGCGACGTGATGTCTACAAACCCCCTGTTTTCTCGTCCGCCTTTGCAGATGCGTAGAAAGATTGGTCATTGACAGTATTTCACTGCTTCTATCTGGGCGGTTCAAATGAGCTCTTACAATTAATCACTATTTTCCTTCCTAAACAGAACAACACCTCTGAAATGAAAACCCAACAAAAACTATCTTTTTGCATAAAGACAGCATTATTAGTACTCATGTTTTGTGACCCTACAATCCTGAGTTGTTTAAACGAAGCGTAAAAAGGCCTCCACAGCCGTTACACTAAAGACCATAATTATATAATTCTTAGGAAAGAAAGGAAATCACTTGTACGAAAGGAGGTCACATTCCCATAACTCAAATGACGAAGTTCAAACCGTCTAACTTAAATTCAAGATACTGCCACTAAGGCCATAGGCCGCGGTAACTGCTTCCCATCAGGTGGGCCATGTGCTTGTCTGCCACCTGAGTGGTATAAAAAAGTGGTCAGATAGTACAAATACTTCTGTGGTCGATTTTTGATTTGTTTGATTTGTTTGGCAGCAAACAGATAAATAAATCATTAAAAAAATGTGACGTATTTGTGGATGTTAATTTGTAGATATTCCACTAGCTGATTAAATTTTCTTTATATTTGTAACAAAAAGTATATATGCCATCGCTACAAATATTGAGATAATTGAAACGAAAAATTTATTTCAAATAATGTTTCTTTGTTTTAATTTTTTTAACAAGAAACTGCTCTATTTATCCAAAATGTTTCTGAATGTGCGTGAACAGTAGATAACTAGCTGTATATATGAAAAAAATCAACTGTCTAGCATCAGTAATCTTAGAGAGAGAGAGAGAGAAATAATCTTAGAGACAAAAAATAAGCATAATTATGGTACTTTACGTGCAGACAGCGCCTTAATGACTTTTCAAAATTCCCTCATTGCTTATTTTTACACTCGTATGTTTTCAAAAATCCAATCTAAAATTACCATCTTCGTGATGTGCAAGATGATGAGCATTTCTTGAAACGCCACTTGACGAGCCCTATCAGAGAGCAGGCGTTGTGTATTGCGTATAGCGCGAAGTTTTTCTTAAACTACGTTTCTAGGACAAGTATTAACTTACAGAAAACTTATGACAGCAATTAAAACAACTGTGCTGGGGCAAACCATACTCCTCTGTAGAGCGCTGGAAGATGGCTTTACCAAGAAAACCTGGAGAAATCCTTCTGAAACAAAAGTAATTGTATTTTGAACTACGTATTTACAGGAAGTTTTTTAACTCGTTACGCTAAGAATGCAGGAACGCGTGTTCTTACACCCCGGCGTCTGCAGACCCGAGACGGCGTGCGGTTTTAGTCGGTTCAAGCTCGACATAACCGCCCCCGCTGGCCGGCGGGGGGGTATCCGAGAGGATTTCCGCACGAAAAAAAAAAAAAAAGGAGGTATCTGCACTATCACTATTTATATTGCAATTAGAAAACAACAGCCTTTACTTTATATTTATATCTTGTATTATATTTATACTTTACTTTATATCTTGCACTCACCAGACACATGAATATAGAAGTTATTATCTACTGCAATCAATGCATTCATGTGCTGAATGCATTGATAAAAACTAGCGTGACATCGAATGGGCGATGTCTATTGCTCTTTATTTTCTTGGCCCTTATTGCATTTTAATATTTTTTCATATTTTATTATTATAGATCGAAACTTTCACATTAATTTTGATTCATGACAAATTCGATGACAGCAGGAATGTCAGGTTTTAGGAAAAAATAAATTATTGACAGCCAGTTCTTTAAATTTACGTAACCACTTTTTTTTTATACCACTCAAGAGAGCAGGGTTTTGTGAAAGATTTAATAGAACATTATAATCCTGTGAACCACATTACCAAACAGCAATTTTGTTTTTGTGTTTTTAATTAAGTTGTTTGAATGGGGTTCAGCGGGAGTTTGATGTTCACAATTGGCCTAGTAGGTGGCGCAGTCAGATCTCTAGTAAAAGCGCGGCATGATAAACAGAACCCACTTCTTGTGTCGGCTGAAGGTAACAGTAATGACAAGTGAACGTAATGATAGCGACTGTAATACTTTAGCAAACAAGCAAAGCTGTCACGGCACGGTCAGCTGAGCCTGGGGACGCCCTGCGCTGATTAAACAGCTCACAGAAGCTGTCAGTCACAAAAATAAATAACTATTCTAGAACATTCTACACAGCGCTATCTAGATCCAAGTAAGCATAGTCTAACTAGCTTGTATTATGTGTTCTAGAATGCGGATAACCTTACTTAATTTTTGTTGTAAATTCATACATATTATTCATAGAAACACCTAGCGCACGGTCCTTACCGGTCTGCAGTACTTAACGGTCAGTAAGTCCTTGTTTGTTAATCATTCGTCAAGCTTGTCGGTGTGTAGACGCACAGCTCCTAGTTGCCGGCCGTGCTGCACTCGAGGCAGGACTCCTCTTCACGGGCATAGTGCTTGGCGCAGACAGGGACCAGCACAATAAGAAGAAGAACAAGTGTAGCAATTGTGTTGAAGCAGAGAATCATTTTTATGTAGAACAATTAATTGCTTCTGAAACAAAATTAGTTGTTAGAATTTCATTACAAAATACAATACCTTTCAGCAGTTGCTTGCCCCTGAGAATCGAACCCGAAACTTCACGCTATGAAATTTTTTATTTTGCTATTTTATAATTAGTAGGTATAGTTCAACGGTTCACTTTCAATCACTATTCTGTTCCAATGATCTGTGGTTGTTTTAATTACTTTCACCTGTTCGTTTTCCTCAATGAAATATTGCAAGTTAAATTTGGCACACTTCCCGGTTTCCAATTGAGATAAATTTTGCATTTTATTAAATAAAAGTTTATTTAATTATTTTTTTTATTATCTTATTGTAAGTTTGATTACTTCTTTCAACTTACCTACAACTATGCACGAATCATGAGCCTGCGTCTTCTATGAATTCTTAAAACCAAAGAATTCATATTGAAGTCAACACTGAATTTAAACCCAAAAATCTAGAGTCTCATAGCTTCAGTTGTTATTATCGGAGCCTTTTTAGGACTCAAAAAATAATTAAGTATATTTTGAAACTTTCACAACAAATTTTGCTCCATGATAAACCAAATGACGTTGATTTGTTTTGACCACTTGTCACACAAAAAAATGTTGGAACAGCCAGTATTTTGAACTTTATAGCTTGGTGGGTTTAAAAAATATTTGTAATTTACAGCCCATATTGTATCACAAGGTATTTATCGTATCTTTTTGTAATTGGGCAGGTAATTGTTTGCAACTGTACCAGTGGCGAAAGGAGGCAGGCTACTCAGGCGCTGGAGGTCGCTTACCGACCTCCGTCCTCCATGAGCGCAGGTCTGAGGGTGGCAGGTGAGGCCGCCTGTCACCCCCGCAGAAGCAGGCCGGGACGGCGGGGCGACTAACATCCCTCCCCCAATCCGGGGCAAGACGGGGACACCGTGGTTCCCAAACCCAAGGGAGCCATCTCGAAACCGAAGATGGCCCAGGGTCAATCGGGGTGCGAGGGATATGCTCTATGGGCAACCTTACACCCCGGCGTCTGAAGACCCGAGACGGCGTGCGGTTTTAGTCGGTTCAAGAACGACATAACCGCCCCTGCTGGCCGGCGGGGGGGTATCCGAAGGGATTTCCGCACGAAAAAAAAAAAGGTTAGGAAATTGTCTACCTTTTGATGTTTCACATAATATTATGCACTCATTAAAAGTATCTCATATTTCAATTCTACTCACAGTGCAAGCTAAGGTAACGGCTCACGCAATCGAGTGATCTGCTCAGATAAAGGTGATTGCACTCGTTATTGAATAGCTTCAAAGATTGACTGTTTGTGTATTTTTGTAACGGTATCCACTTCGGTTCGTTACTAGCTGTATTATTATATCAATCGATACACCAAGACGGGGACACCGTGGTTCCCAAACCCGAGGGGGCCATCTCGAAACCGGAAATGGCCCAGGGTCAGTCGGGGTAAATGCCTTATGGGGCCACCTTTCACCCCGGCATCTGAAGGCACGAGATGGCGTGCGGTTTTAGTCGGTTCAAGCCCGACATAACCTCCCCCGCTGGCCGGCGAGGGGGTAGATTCTCACATGTTCGGATTACTTACCATACTTGGGAAAGTATTAGCAAGGTATACCTCAGGAGACAATTATGGGTCGCACTTAATTATATGTTACACTCAGTAATGCCCAACATGTGTTGCAATACCCTTTTTTACTTTTTTTTCTTAAAAAGCAGTGTGTGCAGCCCTGAGACCTCGTTTGAAATACAGTGATGGCACTCAGACGTTGGCTCCTTCCTGATCAAACACAGGTGGTGCCCTAAGCACCCTTTCCCAGTGATCACCTACGTCAGCCGGAACGAGAGGCTCCCGTGTCACCTCTCCAGCCAATCCTCCATGATGGTTCTTGCTTGCGTGCCCTGTGCTTGGTCACCCAAGTCGTTCCTTCCACTCCACCACGATAACCCCTGATGACCCTGTTGGCCAACACATGCTGCGGAGCGCGTAGTATCTACACATGTTCGGCCTTCAGGGTCTCCACCCTGATTGGGCACCCATATAGGGCCATGGACCGTAAAATCTCTCCTTAGAGTCTCCTGCAAGAGTCTTCAGGCCCCCTCATGTTGGGCAGTTGCCGCGCCAGAGTGTTGACTGTGCCCTTCAATTTGGGGGCCAGACTTCGGATATGTTCTCCGAAGTTCCATCGGCCGTCGAGCACGAGCCCCAAATATTTAATTTGGGGATTGATGCCGATGGGAGTGCAATGCCCCAGAAATTTTCACGCAAGTGCTAATAACAAGTTTCATTGCAATCATGGAATGGTATAAATGAGCACATGCGGGACAAACAAACAATGACAATCATTTGTTACTTTTACCATTGTTTTCCATATTTATAGTTGTACATATTATAGCAGTAATATTTTCTCTCCATGCACTAATACGAGACTATAACTATATTTATGAACACAATTCATGGGTTTCGCATTATTGGAACGCATCAGATTTGTTAATTTTATGATCGCCTCGAACAATAACAATATGGATTGTGTCCTTCTTGCTAAGTTCTTGTTCGTGGAACTGGTTTATGGCTTTTCTTAAAGACTTTAATTTTGCTACATAGGGAAACTGTGGGTCTTTGATAGAAATCTCTCATGACGGAGCACCGTGTGGTTTTTGTCTGTTCAATTCCGACATAGCAACTTCACCGCTAGCCTCAGTGTTGTGATACCCGTTGGGTGTGTTCATACGTATAAAAAAGTTGCATAATGCTCCTTACGGTTGATGAGAGTCCCGGAGGCCCTTCTCTCACTTTTTTCGTTTCCCTATTCTTCTCCTTCTGTTTTATTTCCCTTTCCCTTTTCCCTATTCAGGTAGCCGAGTAACAGGCTTTACTGGTGGTAGAAATTTGATGACACAAATTTGTCACAAAATTCGGCCGGGTGGGTACCACCGTGCACGATTGCGAAACCCTCCATAGTAATCCAATTTCGGGCTGATGGCGTTCAGGGGTCAGCAAGTGCATAGCCGGGCAGGGGGATTGTGGTCGCAGCACTAGTGAGACCGGTAGGTTCGAGGCGGTGCTGCGATGACAATCCTCTTCTGATGAGGCCGTCAAGCTGAGTGCCACCATTGTTAACATGGTACGTGTATGTAATGGTGACCCTCTTTCCTGAGACTTTACCTTCAGCTTATCACCAGGCGAGCTGAAGTCAAATTGACGTGTCCTAAATATAAAAAAAAAGGCCGAGTGGGGTACCAACCGAATTGACACAAAAAACATAACTTTCGGACTGTGGGAAACGGAGATATACATACGAGGATAAAAGTTCAATACCAAGAATCTAAATTATGTGTAAAAATTATGTCTAAAAACGTATACAATAGGTAAGTTAAAAAACCGGCTATCGAAAATACAAGGTCCCCTGAAGCAAAGAACCGCTTAAATATTTCATAAAGCAATTACTAAATGAGATTATAATAACATATATTACTGTTTTATATTGAGAGAGCAATATATCTCAGTCAATTAGCCAGCACATCAACGGGTCCATTTTGTGGGGTCACGAAGTCAGCGATCTATTGAACCAGCAAGCGTTTGTTACGTTTAATGTGTTCACACCCTGGACTGTTAATTAAACTGCACCTCATCTATACTCCTTTTTTAATATAGCTAGATCTCTGTGACAGTTGTCACTGGTGCTGTGACACTTACGGCGTAGTCCGTATTTTTTATCGATATACCTTTTTTTTTTTTTTTTTTTTATCGTGCGGAAATCCCTTCGGATACCCCCCCGCGTGCCAGCGGGGGCGGTTATGTCGGGCTTGAACCGACTAAAACCGCACGCCGTCTCGGGTCTACAGACGCCGGGGTGTAAGGTTGCCCATAGAGCATATCCCTCGCACCCCGACTGACCCTGGGCCATCTCCGGTTTCGAGATGGTCCCCTCGGGTTTGGAACCACGGTGTCCCCGTCTTGCCCCGGTTTGGGGGAGGGGCGCTAGTCGCCCCACCGTCCCGGCCTGCTTCTGCTGGGGTGACAGGTGGCCTCACCCGCCACCCCCAGGCCTGCGCTCATGGAGGACGGAGGTCGTTAAGCGACCTCCGGCGCGTTGCCTGCGACGCGCGGCGAGCAAGTTGCGTGCTCGGCGGACCGGGAGAGTTCTAAGTCTCTCCCGGGCGCGCTCCGCCACCTCATTTATCGATATACCTAAGTCTTTATTTTTTAAATGGTGATTTTGGATTGGCAGTTACTGTTTTATGAATAAACTTATTTAGTTTATTACCAATAATGAGTCTATAGTATTATTATTTACTCTGAGAAAATAAATATGAGTGGTTTTTAATACTAAATTACCTCAATTTGTGTATTTCTGTAATATAACTGTATTTTGGAATTGTAAAAAATATTTAGAGGAGTACTGTCTTGGTTTTATTTCTTGTATAATATATATTGAATGGACTGTTATGATAAATTGAAATGAAGTTCCAAAATTAAAGGCTCAGTTTGACGATCTTAATAGAAGCTTACTTCTTTGGCGTAAAAAGATATAAATCTTTCTAAAAATGCTATCCTTCGTATTATCATACATTTGTGAAAATAATAATGTATAAATGTATTGTAGTTTATGATGTAAATAAATAATACATACTGTTCACTAACCTCAAAGTCTATAAACGTACTCAAAATTAAATATTGACCAGCTAACTTCAGGGTAGAGGTTTTCTAGCAAACTTCATGGTTCAATAAATTTTTAAGCATTTTGTATGATTCATCATATCAGCCGTAGGAAGTCCACTGCTGAACATAGGCCTCCCCCATTGACTTCCATTTTGAACGGTCTGTAGCAGTCTGCATCCACCGAGTTCCTTTGTATCTAGAGATTTGTATCGGAGAATTTCGAATATTTGGGACGTGTCTAGATAGCTCAGCTGGTTAGAGCATTCCCCCTGTAAGGGACTGGTCGCGGGTTCAAGTCCCGTTCTAGATGATCTCTTTTTCCGATCTAAATCTTTAGAAAAACTTCATGGTGTTGGTTTTTCGTGACGGTGTGCGCGCGCATCTTTTACTCTCATCATGTTTCCAACTCGCCAAAAGAAGTACAACTTCAAAAAGTGGCTCTAATAATAAATTAATGTCTAGTTTACAAGTTATCATAGTTTAAACCGCCGTGCCAATCTTTTCTATCATGCTATGGACTGTGAGCGTGCCCACCAACGAAATAACATTGTTCTCACACTACCTGTAAATTAGTGACCTTAACAAAAACAAAAAGAACGTTGTGTAATTATAATAAAATTCTTTGACCAGCTTGCGTATTTCGGGGCTTAATTGAGTATATTCAAATATTTCGGCCACAAAAACTGGTAATTTATCTGTTTTTATTTTGATTTATGATCGCAATTCGGCACAGTCTTGTGCGATGACTTGATTTGGATGTAAATTATGAAATATTTTGCTAACATCATTAGAATGACATGATTGATGTGCCTGATCCATGAATCCGTAATAACTATTGATAAATATATTTTTAATTCACCTGTTCACTCTTAAACAAACTAAGAACGTATAGGTATATTTGCTTCCCCCCAAACCGGGGCAAGACGGGGACACCGTGGTTTCCAAACCCGAGGGGGCCATCTCAAAACCGGAGATGGCCCAGGGTCAGTCGGGGTGCGAGGGATATGCTCTATGGGTAACCTTACACCCTCTGTGGGTCTGTAGACCCGAGACGGCGTGCAGTTTTAGTCGGTTCAAGCCCGACATAACCGCCCCCGCTGGCCGGCGGGGGGGTATCCGAAGGGATTTCCGCACGAAAAAAAAAAAGTTATATTTGCTTATTGATATAACAGTGTGATGAAATGAAATACAAATAATTGGGTATTCTTGCACTCACCGGACAAGGTAACCAGGCGCGGTCACAGGGATACAGTTAAAATATACGGATGCAAACAATTTTCATACAAATTGCGCCATACAAAACTCACCGCCAATATTTCATCGACAGTCCTCCTACGAATCAGTAAAACGAGGAATTAATGCTAGCTGGATTTCACCACTGAAAATTCGTCCAACTAAACAGAGATCACACAGTTTGCTTGATAATTAAAATCAATGAGTAAAGCGTGGTAAATCAGTTTAGTTTGCCTCGATCGCGCTTCATATAGTTGGTGAAATCCATTCTTGGTCTACTGATGGTAGAAATTTGATGACACAAATTTGTCACAAAATTCGGCCGGGTAGGTACCACCGTGCACGATTGCGAAAAACTCTCCATAGTAATCAAATTTCGGTTTAATTGCGTTCAGGGGTCAGCAAGTGCATAGCCGGGCAGGGGGGTTGTGGTCGCGGCACTGGTGGGACCGGTGGGTGTCACGCGGTGCTGCGACGACAATCCTCTTGATGAGGCCGTCAAGCCGGCGAGGACGCCGCAGACGATGAGTCTGCGGCGTCCTCGCCGGCTTGACTACGCCCGGGACTACCGACCTCCATGATCGGGGCCTGAGGACGGCAGTTGGCCGACTCGCCGTCCTTACAGAAGCAGGCCGTGGCGAAGGCGTGTCGTGTGTGCCCTACACACGCCTGCCAACTCACCGAAGCGGGATAAAAGCCGACCCCACTAGGCGAGGCCGCGTTGGCGGCCAAAGTCCGCCGGCAACCCTGGGGTTATCCTTTCGAGGGCTTACCCGGGGTGCCCGGCAACGGACACTTGGGGAGGACACCGTGCGGTTTTAGTCGAGACACGACATAACCACCCCCGCTGGCCAGCGGGGGGATATCCGAAGGGATTTCCGCACGGAAAAAAAAAAAAAAAAAAAAAAAAAACGCCGTCAAGCTGAGTGCCACCATTGTTAACATGATACGTGTATGTAATGGTGACCCTCTTTCCTAAGACTTTACCTTCAGCTTACCATCAGGCGAGGTGAAGTCAAATTGACGTGTCCTAAATATAAAGAAAAAAAAAAAAAAAAAAAAACGTACAACTTTTCTAAGCTTGGTACAGTGGACGTGCTGTCAAATAAATGTATAATATAAAACTCTTTGTCCTGACTGGCATAGAGACAACGCACAGCCTAAGGGTGTATTGGTTTTTATGCATGGAGGTGTATTTAGAACTGCTTTTTTGGAAATTCATCCCCTAAAGTGGTAAAAAGGGGTTAAATCGCACTTTTTTATAAATCAAGAACGGCTAAATAGATTTTTATGATCCTTGATTTTTTAGATTTTTCTCCGCCTCGAATAGCATCTAGAATATTTAAAAATATATGATTAATTCACAATATAATGTAATATGAAGGTAATTCATTTTCTCAGATTATTTTTTTCAATTGTTTTTGTGCATTTTTAAATTTTAATTATCGCTGGCTACCCGGTAGATGGCAATAGGCTCAAAGTCAAAGTCAAAAGTCAAAGTCAAAAACCATTTATTCTGCATAGACCATTAATACGGCACTTACAAAACGTCATAAAAAAATAAATAATCTAATGTTTGGCAAATGGACCACCGGTTCGAAACGCGGCCCTGTCCTGAGAAGACTCCGGCAAGAAACTCAGCGGGCTGTTTTTTTTTTTGGTCTATTTACAAACATATTTACTTAACCTAAGTACAATATTCCATTTGAGTAGCATAGAGAGAGAGCAAACAGTTCATATCCAAGCTTGTTTGTCGTCTAAATAGTCTTGAATTTTATAGTAGCCTTTTTGGCAGAGTTTACTTTTAATTTGGCTTTTAAATTTATGAAGAGGTAGATTCTTCATTTCACTAGGAAGCTTGTTGTAGAAGCGTATACAGTTACCCTGAAAGGAATTACTAATCTTGTGGAGTCGACTATTACAAACCACAAGATTGTTTTTATGTCTAGTATTTACGTTATGTATATCACAAAGCCTTAAAAAATTGGAAATGTTTCTTCTAACATACAAAAGATTTTCAAAAATATATTGGGAAACTACAGTTAGAATGTTTATTTCTTTGAACTTTTCTCGGAGGGAGACTCTTGGGCCCAACTTATAAATTGCCCGCACCGCCCGCTTTTGCAGTACAAAGATTGTATTTAAATCTGCGGCATTACCCCAAAGGAGAATGGCTCGCCCCCTATTACATTGGGACCTTAACATAACTGGCAAATCGTTGGTGTGTAATACACCTCTACCTACCCCTTCGGGGATACAAGCGTGAAGTTATGTTATGTTATTATTTTTTAAATTTCTGTCATAACAACTGGATCTAAAAGTGACTTTGACTAAATTTACTGTCATATATTTGACAAGTTACCTATAGCAACAGTTGTTTACGCACGGTTTCTGTTACTTAAAATAATATATGAAATAAACTTAAAAACTTACAAAGTTAGGAAGAAATAGAAACAAGATTACTTACACTTATAAATACTAACCAAGCATTTCAAAGCATACAAAGCTAGGTGGAACAGGAAATGGAAGTCTACGTAATGCTATCCACACACCTCCAGATATTCATGAAAGTATCCACGATCTGTGCTCTACAAACGAACCGAGTGACAAGTCTTTTGCAGAACTGTCAGATATTTTAGATAATTTCATAAACCCGAAACCAAGCACATGGGCATCGCACTTCATATCACGCTCCCAACCTGCTAATAAAAAAAAACGCAATATTAGAACTGAAGACATTATCATTGAAGTGTGAAAATAAATCTACCCGGGACACATTTCTATCACCACAATTGATAAGAGGCTTAAAAGATAGAGAAATTCTTACATAAATATTACAAGAAAAAGCGGCCAAGTGCGAGTCGGACTCGCCCATTAAGGGTTCCGTAGTAGCAAGTAACATAATAATGTTTTTTTTAATGAGACCGATATTCTTAGCAATCCATGGATTCTCCGTGCGGGTGCCGGCTCCATCGCGTTGCTGAGTTGAGAACTCGGGACAGTGCCTGGGACTTGCGACCCAAGTGTAGGTTTAGAAGGGGCCCCTTTTGTTGATGTACATCAACACTCACCTTCACTACCCAAGTTCCCCTCCCTGCCTAACCAAATTTGATACGAACCTACTATTGCCGCTTTAGACATTTGTCCTAGTAATGAGCTTATTGTAGCTCTCGATAGGCCTGGATCTTTAAGTAGGTTATAGAGAGATTTTGCTGGTATACCTCTCGCACCCACTTCCACTGCATACAAATTAACCACGTAACCGTTTTTGAGTAATTCGTTTGTGAGATCATAGTATTTATTTTTCTTTATTGTGTGGTCCTTCGGTATATTTGTTTCCCACGGTACAGTAAGTTCCACAAGAACCACATGTTTTAACCTCTTAGAATAAAGGAATATGTCAGGTCTAGATGACGAAACCCCAACATCCTCCGAAATTTTATAGTGCTTTTCATACGTGTCGATTAGGAGAGTCCAATCTGGGGCAGTATCTAAGATTGAATAAGGTTTGTGCCTGGATGTTATGGATGAACCTTCAGATACAAAGTTGATATGACGTCTGTTAGTAGTCAATCCTTTTTGGGCTCTAGCTACTGCCAGACTCATTTCTTCACGTATGATGATAAGCACCTTATCGTGGCGGCGTGAGTATTGGCCTCTATCGAGAAGCACCCTACATCCTACTAATATGTGTCTAGCCGTCCCTATTGCCTAACCACAAGTATAACATTGTTTTTCTGTGGCCTTCCCCCACCTTACCAGATTACTCTGGTCTGGAAGGGTCATCTGAAAGGCGTTATGATAGAATTTTAACAGGGCCGGTGACCAGTCATAGATCAAGGTGCACCACTTTAAGGCCACCGGTATGCAGAACTCTCCCATTGTCAACCATTCATTTTGGATTTCCAAATTCATCGCGTGCACTCGATATTTATCATTTTCGTCTTGTTTTAGAAAGGACTTAAGTATATCCTGGTCCCTTTCTGGCTCTCGTACTCCCAACCCCACTCTGTTCGACTGGGCCCCTATCATAAATCGTTTATGGAATAGGAGTCTAGATTCAAGCTCGGACGCATTATTATCTTTCAGGAGTGCCCTGACTGTGTCATCTTGGGATTTACCTAAGATGTGGGCTTTGGTAACTCTAAGGTGTTTATAGAGCTCAAATGGTTTCTTCAGTTTCATCCCAAAATTATTTTGATCCCTAAATAGAGCAGAGGAATCAGCAGAGTGCGCTAGTCCAAGCCACGATTTTATGACAGTTGCATCTATTTTCGCCAGTAAGGTTTTACCGAATTCATACACCAGAAAAGGCCAAGTCAGACGTGATGTTAAGTAGTTGTCATATATCCAAGCTTTTTTGATATTGTTCAGTGGTAGCTAATCTATCTTATTTAGGTCATTTATAAACGTATCGACAAATTCATCTAAGGATGGTGTGCGTCCTTTATAGTCTATCTTTCTCCCAAGAAACTTAAATGGCACCGATTCAGCGACTATGGAAACTGGTTTACTCCCAATGAAGAGTCCCGGGTCGTAGGAGGTAAATTTGGTGTCCCGTCTACCCAAACACAGACAGTGGCACCTACTATATTTGAGTTGATTGAATGAAAGGTAAATTGCGGTTTACGATTTATGACGTACTAAAAAAAAACTACTTACTAGATCTCGTTCAAACCAATTATCGTTGGAAGTTTACATGGTAATGTATATCATATTTTTTATATTCTATAATCCGACTGCTTCATTGGTCCCATATCCATAAGTTAGCGCTTAGCGTTTGATTCCCGAGTCGACAAAAATGTTTTTGGATTTTGCACTTATGAAACAGAGTGAACGTGCCCAGCAGATAAAAAGTCGTACACTTTGAAACCCGGGATCTGTTCTCCCAGTTCTCCGACCCCCACAATTTGGTTAATTTTAATTTTTACAGGAGCTATTGCCTCTTGATCCCCTAACTCTCGGGGTTGGGGGAAAAGCCTCTGACAGATCCTTATCCGTCAATCAACAGATATATCTTGCAGATGAGATCGGCTCTTGGCAGGTGTATTTAAAAAAAATACATAATACAGTACACACCGTTAACATTTCATTATAAGCACAATCAAAACAAAGCTAAAACCTCGGTCCGCCTGTCTCCTGCCCCGCGCGGCTCCGAGTCACTCCGACCCGACAAATATAATTATATGTGTCAGTATTAGCTCAGACATCGCGCACCCGTTCATTAGCCCCCTATTACACCCGCCCTTGGCATTTACACTAATAATAACGTCTAGGAAAACTTAAGCCATGTCTAGGACACTGTTTCTCAAAGTTTATAGAACTCAGTTTTTTTTTTATTAAGGTTATGTAGTTTCCACCAACTATTCGGTTACGTACCCAAAACGACCTTCAAGTTTGGACCCTATTACAACAATGCCCGTACAACGTCATTGTCAGGCCCCTTTGGACCCTCTTCAAAATATAATAAACGATGAGCCGATTGGATGGTACCCTTTTGCCTTCAAAATTAAAATTAATAAAAACGGACCTATTGGACCTCTGTTTTTAGTTACCTTTGAACCTTTGAAAATAATATGTGTCCATTTAGTATTTGTTCGATTTTATTTTAGTAAGGTCATCTTCTCAACATCACTGTGTTGAGAATCGTTAGCGGGAATTCTGAAAAATAGGTGAATAAACAAATACATGTACACTAATGACAACACCATACATCGCAAAAAATAACAATTTTTGTACATTTCATTTTATATAATCATGCATGCATAGCACTGAAGAGAGAGCATTCATTCATTGTTTCGATCAAACGTAATAGAAGACGAGTCTATCACTATCAACCAGATACTTTCTCCAGATGCTGCTTGAGATTAAGAATTCAATCCAATAACCAAACCCAGACCTGCTTACTACCACTGCACCATTGAGGTAGTAAGTTTGATGACACAAATTTGTTACAAAATTCGGCCGGGTGGGTACCACCGTGCACGATTGCGAAAAACCCTCCATAGTAATCCAATTTCGGTTTGATTGCGTTCAGAGGTCAGCAAGTGCATAGCCGGGCAGGAAGATTGTGGTCGCAGCACTAGTGGGGCCCGGTAGGTGTCACGCGGTGCTGCGAGGACAATCCTCTTCTGATGAGGCCGTCAAGCTGAGTGCCACCATTGTTAACATGGTACGTGTATGTAATGGTGACCCTCTTTCCTGAGACTTTACCTTCAGCTTACCATCAGGCGAGGTGAAGTCAAATTGACGTGTCCTAAATATAAAAAAAAAAAAAAAATCTAATTTACGTAAAACAATGAATTAAGAGTTTCAAACCATTTTTCTGGTGAAATAGTTACCTATTTCACTAAAAAATGACTAGAAAGCTCCAAACTTCAATCAAGCGGCGCTGCACCAATATTTTACACAGAGCTTGGGGGTTCAGGGTGACTTATAGATTGAGAAACACTGACCTAGACCGAGATACAAAACTAAGTAGTAATTAATCTAATTCTGTTTATATCATTTGATACGCCCCTTGAGTGGCGGCTGACGGCACATCCACGATGATTGGATTAAGTCAGATACTCGTGCATATAGATCGCCTGATCTTTTGTGATCTCGTAGTCATAAGAGCAAGCAGGCAAACTAGGCGAGTAACCTGTTAGAACTAGCACGGAATGGTATTAGATAATTTTATAAGCCTGAAATGTTTTTTTTTTTGATATGATAGATAAGCGTGATGTATGGGATTAAAATTTTGATGGAAAAAATTAAAAATCTTTAAATAACCTACTGAACCTACTGAAAAGCGAATAATAATAGAACTACAGATTCAATTCAGAAGACTAAAATGCGCGTAAGACATTTCTGTTAAAGTCAGAGTCAAAGTACCGTTGGTTGAGTGGAAACCAATGCAAATAGACAATGCAAATATTTACACTGAGCGGGAATGAAACCCGCGACATCTGGCTTACCAGCTGATGTTCGACCCTTACACCCAAGTATAAAAATTATTGTTACTAAAGTTAAATGTGGCAAACTTTAACATTGTAACAATATAATGACACTAAAGTACCTTTCTCAATGTCATTTAAGGATCAGTACCTACACAACCTAACGCAGTTCAAGCCCCCAGAATGAGTCATGAAGTCTGTACCGAACATTATTCTGAAGCCGGCCACTATTTCTGTCCACGCAGCACTATTCATAATTTATAACCGGAACACATTACCGGCCGGTCAATAGGTCAGCAGTGCACTTCACTGAACACAACTTGTGACTTTTAGGGTAGTAACACACTGAACACATGCATACAACACACACCATTTTTAGAGAGAGCCATTCTTTTCCCTGGAGGGGGTGTCACTTAATATAAACTTTAAATAATAGAAGACTGTTTTTGGTAAGTTGTGAGAATCTTGCAGGTATATTGTATCATTTCTTTCCTTTTAACTTTTCACCTTTTAAGCTGGATTTCACCAGTGAAAATCCGTATATCTAAACTGAGTTTTCACGGTTTACTAATGAAATTCATTTAGGTATGCTAACGTAACAATCTGAATTCATAATCATCGGTGAACTCCAGCTCCCTGTCCTGTCCCTTCCATCTGCAGGCTTCAATTCCCTAGTATGTATGGTTTTGATAATTCTTTGAAGTATTCTCTAATAACTGTCTTACAAATTTCTTTTTTCGAAAAAAACCTACGAGTTTATAATATTTAATTTATGATTATTCAGTTGCAGACCTCCCCTAAATACCTTCCTAATACCTATTTGGCTTGGCACCGACTTCAACAGAAAAGCCATTCACGTATTTTTGTCTTTTATTAAATCTGTAATTCAGTTTTTTTTGTTTTTACATTACCAGTTTTTAGTACTTTTTGGGTTATTGAAGTCGGTGTTTTTTTTTTCTCAAACAAAATTATTGTAATCGCTTACTTTTAGAGAAGAGGGACCATGAGTTTTTATTGCATCTTTTATCACAGGCTTTGCCTATAGTCTTGCGAGTCGGGCTGAAAATGTGTGTTACTTTGTGACTTTAATAAATATAGATATTTTATTCGATTTCTAGATACAGCCCTGTGAGAGACTGACGGGTCTATAATGTAGCCTTAGAAATATGGTTTCATTGAATATATTGAGTATTAAATAGTCATTGAAATAAATGTTAGTATGTACGTGGATTAAGTGCGGACGTTTTGTACAGGATACTGGAGAAAGTAGCCGTTTATTCATTGCGCTTTATTTTTAATGCTGGGAGAGCGGCAGTGCGCGGCCGCGGTTATTGTTTACGCGTAACAATAACTTTGAATAACTTGTCGACAACGAACCATTGTGTTCATTGGACGGTACATGGCCGCGTTAAGGCGGGTCCAGATGAGTGTAATCGTATCGTGTAATGTAATACGAATCAGGTGTGTGACGGCACTACGAGCATTACTTATAAACCTAGCACCATACTGTTGAGCTAAATTACACGTAATCTTACATAACGCGTTACAGATTAGAGACTTTAGTATGTATAACTCGAGTAATAAAGTATAATATCGTAATGCTAATGTACTTACGAGTCACATTTATATACGTACATTAAACTCCTCTTCCGATAGCTCGGAAATAAGGATAACCTTAACGGTAAGACATACTAATAATAATAAATATTCTAGGACATTCTACACAGCTCTATCCAGACCCATAGTTAGCCTAGCTTAACACTAGCTTGTGTTATGGGTTCTAGAATGCGGATACATATACATAGATACATATTTTTGTAAATACATACATATTATACATAGAAACACCCAGAACAATGCAAAAAGACATATTCATGCATACAAATATTTGCACTGAGCGGGAATCGATATTTAAGAAAGAAAGAAAAAAAAAGAAAGAAAAATATCTTTATTTTGGTGCAACACAAATTACAGAACTAGGTTACAAAATCGAGCAAATACTCCACATTGCACCAAAAAGGGAGCCAGTTCAGCATAATGCCAGGTACAAGTACCTGGCGCTGTTTTTCAATTGACTCCTATGTGGAGGACATCCGGCAAACATAAAAGAGTTCTTAAATAAAAAATGCGATAAAGCTGCGATAGCCCAGTGGTGTACGTAACAGACTGCCGAGACGAGGTCTCGAGTTCGATCCCCAGTCGCCCCGGGCACACAACTCTGTCTTTTCGAAGTTATGTGTGTTTTAAAAATGTTGATTATCGCTCGCTTAGTAATGTGCCCGGTAGATGGCAATAGGCTCGCCCCCTATTACATTGGGACCTAAACATAACTGGCGGAACGTGGGTGTAATACACCCCTGCCTAGCCCTTCGGGGATACAGGCGTGAAGTTATGTTATGTTATGTTAAATAAAAAATACAAAAAAGAAAAGAAGTAAAACACAAAAACATCAATAGAAACAAAAAAATATTTAAAAAAAAACAAAACATAATTATATATATATAACTTAACAATAAAAACAAGCCATCATCATCAACCTATTCTAGTCCACTGCTGGACATAGATCTACCCTAATGAGCGCCATAGCGCCCTGTCTTCAGCTTGCCGCATCCAGCATCTGCCCGCAGTCTTAAACAAGCCATGTTTACGGCGATCTATGAAAAACATGAAAAAACATGTGAACCCCAGCCGCTCCCCGCCGCCACTCCGAGCTACGCAGGCTACGCCAGGGTCTATCTCAGGCCATCTTCCTATAACTCAAATTTCTCCGAGAGATGTTAGCCCAACTATGCAAATTCTATATTTCACAAAACCAATACGAGAACCGGTTTAATTTTAGACGCAGTTCATTCAGCTGGACGCTCCAAATACCTTCAAAAGTCGTCCATGTGGACTTAAATTAGAACGTTCTACAATATGAGCGCCGAGCTGTCAGGATGACATGGCATACATGATTCACTCCATAAGTAATTGGCGACAAACGTCTTAATTTTCGACACTACACACATACATAGTTTTCGCAAACTTGCACATACCGCGAGCAGTAGCGATCCGGGAAGTGAATCTAAAATTAACTCGACATTTGACTTGTGTTGCACTAAGGAAACGTTCACATTGAGCGCTCTTATTTTAAATATCTGGCTAACATATACCTACGCAGATTTAATAAAAGCATACTTAGCAGTATAACTCCCTTTTCACGAATCCAATAAACATTCAAAATAAGTAATTGGTTAAATATTCAAAATTGTAATTCTTTCTTCTTCTTCTTTCTAATTCAGATTTCATGTTATGCTCGTAATTCAATTCTATGAGTAGGTATTTAATTCAGCGAAGAACTGTCGGAAGTTTACGCGAATGTTACACATTGAAATAAAACTATTTTTAACGGATTCTATCGCGGTTTATTTGATGTTATTTTATATTTTACATTGAACCCGACGTTTCGGTTGCTTTTCAGCAGCCATGGTCACGGGGACACTAAAGATGGTTGTTGTCTTGAAGTTTGAAGTGAAAGTTATCTCAAAGTACCCGAACTACGTTGAATTGTTGGTGTTACTATTTACGCAGAATGAGCTCACAGTGTCATGAAGTCTTGTTGTATTTTGTTTATTGTTTTTTTCTTGGAATTAATTAAGTGAATGACTGGGTCCCAAGCTGGTGGTACATTCCAACCATCTTCTCTATTAAAATTAGGATGTTTTTTAATTTCAATAGCTTTACGGAGCATCCTAGGTAGGAATCGATTTTCTTTGGCGAGTATCTGTGGTTTATCAAATCTTAAGTAAATCGAAACGTCGGGTTCAATGTAAAATATAAAATAACATCAAATAAACCACGATAGAATCCGTTAAAAATAGTTTTATTTCAGCGAAGAACTGTTTTATAGGTCTTGGTTGGTGTCCTAATGGAATCGAAACCATAGTTTCAGGCGTAACAAAGCTATGCCACCTCATCAGATAAGGCTTGTACTACGAGGTTCCAAACATGAAATGAAAACTGCTGTTTTTTTTTTAATGAGACTACACTCTGCAAACCAGAGTATTGTAATTTTTCACAAACTACGTTATTATTAAGACAGCGCGGTGCGTCTGCTGAATGCATGCCTGCCCTAACCGTCGTCGGTCTGGTATCCTCACCCACATTTCGGAGCCGGTCGGTGGGCGCAAAGAGATTAACAAATTACTCCATAACTTACAATTGCTCCACATGTAAGCTATCAATTGTTTGTTCCGTCTGCGGACGCGTTTCAATTATCTGCTGCGATGGGTGCTACCGATAAACTAGTCTGCCGAGAGCTATATCTCACCTGTAGGTGTATCTGGTGTAGTAGTATTTGTGGAAGTAACAAACATTGTAAGAGATTATTTCTCTAAAAACGGTAGAAATTTATTTTTATTTATTTAATTCTTTATTGTACGCTCACAGTTAACAATTTACAAACATTACAGATAAAATACGTGTACAAAGGCGAGCTTAACTCAGTACTGACTTTTCTCCCAGCAAACCTTTTTCGATACAATTGTACAAGAAATGAATTAAGTTTTGAAGTAATTAGTAAGCTAACTTTTCATATAGATTAAAATCTTAAAAAGTCAACGTCCAGAACGGGACTTGAACCCGTGACCAGTCCCTTTCTAGGTGGAATACTACCTAAGACATAGGTATATAGGCGAATTTCGAATATTCAGGACGTGTTCAGATAACTGAACTTCCGATTTGAATCTCAATTTGTGCAATAGGTATAATACAGCAATTTTTTTTAAATATATTGTTAAAAAGATAAAAAATAATTTTGAAAAATAGCAGTGGACTCAAATGCCGCCCAGTATGCCACCTACTCCTAATAAAAAAAAATGTTTAAATTAAAACTTTAAGAAAATATTAGTAAAGTGTAGCCTACATGAATTATACTCACGTCATCCTCGAAAGAGTAGGCAAAGGTGTATTGTATTACACACCCGAATTTGGGCCAGCTAGATTTCTGGTCCGAGGCCGTAGGCAGCGAGCCTATTGCTGTCTAGCGAGACTCAGTGCTGCTACGGACCTCCTTACAGACCGAATTCTGACCAAATACATACTTTTTGAATACTAAAAGAACATTTTTTTATTAATTCTTTAAAAAATATCACCCCACATTTGTGGATAGGTGGAGATTTGTTCTTTGTTGTTTTGAATGTTGTCTCACCTGACCTTGTTATTATTATCTGAGTGACTGTAAGTACAAACCTGCGTCGTTTTTTTTGTTGTTATTACCTACTATATGATTTTACTTTTAATGATAAGTAGATTAAAAAAAAACATCATTATCGGCCAAAGTGTCATTGAATTTTATTATTGTAAAGGTATTTAGCAGAACTTGTTAAACACAGCTATGCGCGATGGCGCCCCTGGGTACTGTGGAGTCTGGGGTTTGACTTCACAGCTTCTTGTCGATAACTTGTGATATTTAAATTATAAGACAAGGATTTTATTTGATTAATATACATACATATTGACGACCTCTGTGGCGTAGCGGTAGTGCATTCGACTGCTAAGTCAAAGGTCGCGGGTTCGATTCCCGCTCAGTGCAAATATGTATATTTGCATTGGTCTGGGTGTTTCTATGTATAATATGTATTTATTTACAAAAAAAAGTATTTAAGTATGTTTATCCGCATTCTAGAACCCATATGACAAGCTCTGCTTAGTTTGGGTCTAGAGGCATTGTGTACTTTGTCGTACAATATTGTCGTACAATATTCCTAATTATATTTCTACTGAACGTGTTTTTATGGGATTTACGCGAGGTTCTTTAAATTTACTGATACGAACAAGAGGATCGCGAAATCTGCTCAGTGATTGAGCCTAATACACTTTTTACTTCTTCATATTTTCTTCTCCCGGATCAAGGACGGATCCTCGATCACCCACCCACTGACAGGATCTGTCCGCCAACCTTTGTTTTTTTCCTATGCTCTCAATTCAAATTGATTTATATATTTTATTTTAATATCGCTAAAGCATGATGGCCAGGCAACTAACTGTAGTGTTCGAAGAAGTCCGAACACTACAGTACCGTGGCGCAGGGCCGGGCAGGCGCGCGGCAGGGTCTATGTTACGGTGGCCTCCGCGCCTTGCCACTGGATATCGATCTGAGCAATGTTAATGGGCCGCTTGCACTTGTTAGTAAACCTAGCTATCCTGTTATAGATCTGTAATTGCTAATACAACGCACGATTTAACATTTATATTTATTGACCTCACGTAATGGCCGTCAACCAGAAACTTCGGTACCTATTTAAAGAGGTAAAGTTCGAAGTATATTGAAAGGAAAATGTTTAAAGGAGATGTCGACGTCCACTGAACTTCTAAGTTGATAATTTCTCTTACCCAGTTTTACCTTTGTGTTTTAACATGTACTTACACGTGTCTATCTATACTATTAAGATTTGTTTTTGGAATATTAGTAACCGGAGTTACTAATATTCCCCCTAACCCCTCCAGCTAAGCTAAATTGCTTGTGTTAGGAGTGGGTTCACGTCGGTAGTGTAATGGTCAGGATTCGAACTCGGGACCTCTTTATCGTAGGGTCGACTCCTTAACCACTAAGTTACCGACGCTTAAATTAGTCGTGTCTGTACATGGGAGATATAAAAAAATACTTCGGTTATATTAAATAACTATTCTGAACACAAAAAGATTTGTTTTGGAATACTTGTCTTTTTGTCTGTTTGTCTGTTTGTCTGTTTATCTGTTTGTCTGTTTGTTCGCGATGAACGTAGAAACTACTACTCGGATTTTGGCGGTTAGAAAGGTCTTGTTCAGACTTAATATCTGCCGTATGTTTGATTATTATTGGTTAAGCAGAACCGGAGACATGGTTTAAAATGATAACCAACCTCCGCACGGGCGGAGCCACGGGCATCCGCTAGTAGTTTATATAAAACATCTTTAAATGCCCCGTTTTCTGATTTTGTGTTAAATAAATTAGAATTTCATTTTTACTATCCCTTCAAATATTAATGTAAGTTTCTGGATACATAGGTAAGTAATCTGTAAATCAATCAATCAATCAATCATTTATTTGCGAATATGGGTACAAAATAAAGGTGTTAAACATGATATAAATATGACCAACCACATTAATCCTCAAGGCGTGCAAACATGTACTCGTATAATGGTACAATTCAATAAAATTAATTACATTATCATAAAAATAGAAAATGTCAAAAACCACAACCTATAATAATATATGTCATGTCACATTGAATAAGTCATAAATGCCTATTATAATTTAATTCAAATAATTATGTACATAATAATTTAATTGCATAAAAATAGAAAATGTCAATAACTGGATAAATAACAATAATAATAATAAATGTCTCATTCAACTTGATCACAGTTTATAGAGTGTCAATGGCAGGGATTAATTTGTCATCTAAATATTCTTGAACGCTCTATAAGCTTTTCGCACTAGAATATTTTTTAATTTATAATTAAATTCATGTAGATTATCAGTGCAGCATAGTTCAGTTGGCAGTTTGTTGAAAATCCTTGTTGTCATACATAAAATATTAATAAATAATAATATTAAAATATTTGTTCATTAGAGCAGACTTATTTTGTATGATTTTTATTTCATGTTGGTGCCGAGTGCCACAAAGATGTTCAAATAACTGCATATTTCTTTTGACAAATATATATACATTTGACTACTTCTAAGATGTATAAACTTGGAAAAGTCAATAACTTTAAATTGCGGTTTGCAGATATCAGTTTTCGGAATTTTACAGATGGACCTAACGCATTGCTTTTGGGCTTTAAATACCATTTCCCAATTGTACTACAAAATAGTACCAGCAGTCGTGAGCACAAGAAGTAGGTATACAGAATTTGTCCTTGTCGCGTTGCCTGAACATGTTTATCCGACAATTGAGGAAACAAAAATGTATTTCTCAGAAACTGCTGCGTCAATATTTTAAACAGACGGATCTATTACAATCTACTACAGCAATACTAAACTAGTTTAAAAAAAATTGGACTATATTCACCAATACTCACACTGCTAAGATTTCTACTAATGAGACACTTCGTAAATCTCAGGTCAATGTTGGGATAAGAAATACAAAATGTGAGCAAGCTAGAAGAACAACTCCGTGCAAGTCTAGGAGTATAACCGCCCCGCTGGCCGGCGGGGGGGTATCAGAAGGGACTTCCGCATGAAAAAAAAGGAGTATAACAGTTTTAGCCAACTATTACGTAATATGTGGTAATAGCTCAATAAATCAATCAATCAATCATTTATTTGCATCGAATATGGTTACAAAGGATCTTAAAGCTAGTAGGTACAGCATATTTTGCTCCATGGAGCGAGCAAACATTGTAGGTAAGAACAGTCCAATATACAATCTTCAGTCATAAATTCAATAAATAAATATCATGAATATTCTACGACATTCTACACAGCGCTTTCTAGTCCCAAAGTAAGCATAGTTTTAACTAGCTTGTGTTATGGGTTCCAGAATGCGGAGTCATTAACTTGAAATAAAATTAAAGCTCGTGTCACTCGGGATGATGTAAGTATTCCACCGAAACCCCGTACAAATCTGTTAAGGTATTTAACGCCGGTTATAGCGGAATTAAGAGACTCACTACATACTTGAACAATGAAGACGCTACTCTCCTCTTCTAGGCAGCCATGTAAATCTCAGATTGGCGTTCCTATAACTCGTTGTAGCAGGCTGAGTCCTCAAACCAGTCCTCATAAATGTGGACATTTATAGCGTATCCTAGATCTCATTCTAGGCCAGCCTCCGACAGATGAATCATTTAGCTGTAGATCTTAATCAGATCTATAAACTTACCTTCCGGGTATCATTCGTCAACTCGTGCGCGGATGATCTAAGCGCTTTTCTCACCGTAGGTTTATTTACAACTAGCTGTAGCCCACGACTTCCTCCGCGTTAAATTCTTAATAGATCAAGGTATGTTTACTTCTGCAGTTTCGAACCCAGCATGTATTAGGTTACCTATTTCGTCGTTATGTTTTCAATCAGTTGTCATTAAGACATAGAGGTTTATTTGTTACATCGAACTTAATTCTACCCGGTTCCCTAATATAATAGCGTGATGATACTTATTATCGAAGATTGAGTCTCTTATCAACTATCTTTTACACGTAGGTAACTCTGTAGTTTCGAGATTTCATATTTTACTGCTTATCACCATTTAGCTATAGCGTGATAATTTATAGTCCGACCTTGTCTGAATTCCATCGAACTTCAGAATTTCGTAATGATCTGCTTTGTTATAATAAAGGAATGATCAATAATAGATCTAGTCGATTTTACCCTACTGCTCCTATTGCACCTATCATAGCGTGATGATATAAAGCGCAGTTTATGACCATAACCTAGAAGAACGTTCATGCAAAATTCCAGCTATATCTGTTTTCAAGTTTCAGCGGTTTTCAAGTGGTGCTGGTGGTGGATCGATAATAAAAGCAGACAAACAGAAAAATTCTTAAAATCACATTTTTGGCATCGGTATCGTTCCTAGAACACATAGCAATTATTTTTTTGAAAAAATTTCAATGTACAGTTTTCAACCTCGTTACGATTTTATTTTATGTGTAGATAATTTCATTTTAAAAATCTATATTTTGTCTTATTCTCTTCTTTCGTTTTTAGGGTTCCGTTGCCATAAGGCAAAAAACGGAACCCTTATAGATTCGTCATGTCTGTCTGTCTGTCCTTCCGTATGTCACAGCCACTTTTTTCCTAAACTATAAGATCTATGCTGTTGAAACTTGGTAAGTAGATGTATTCTGTGAACCGCATTAAGATTTTCATACAAAAATAGAAAAAAAACAATAAATTTTGGGGGTCCCCATACTTAGAACTGAAAATAAAATAAAAAATTTCATCAAACCCATACTTGTGTAGTATCTAGGTCTTCAAAAATGATATTGAGGTTTCTAAAATCATTTTTTTCTAAACTGAATAGTTTGCGCGAGAGACACTTCCAAAGTGGTAAAATGTGTGTCCCCGCCCCCCTGTAACTTCTAAAATAAGAGAATGATAAAACTAAAAAAAAATATATGATGTACATTATGTAAACTTCCACCGATAATTGGTTTGAACGAGATCTAGTAAGTAGTTTTTTTTTAATACGTCTTAAATCGTAAACTGCAATTTACCTTTCATTCAATCAACTCAAATATAAAAATTTAAAATAAACATTATTATGTTATTTGCTGCTACCGAACCATTAATGGGCGAGTCCGACTCGCACTTGACCGCTTTTTTTATTTCCAAATACACAATACCTTTTTGACCACATCAAATCCAAATATAGGCGCCTCTTAAAACATTTACCCCATTACAAATACTACGTTGTATCCGTGCGGTCCCCCTACCGCGAGAGACCCGACGGACCTCTTCTCGTGTTTGATTCTTTTCCATGCGACAGTTGGAATCATAAAGAAGGACGTAAGGGTTATTAGTGGAATCAGCCCCAATAACTCGCAGACATTACATGTAAATACTAGGACTGCAGGGCAAATCGCTGCTTGCAATGTTGAGCTGAGTGAGACATCGTGATTCTTGCCCAATAGATTTGACCGCTATTGCGGAATCAGATTTTGAAAATTTTGAACAGTGATCATTCCTCCGTGGCAAGTTCGATTATGAAAATTTTTTTTGAAAGTCACAACTCCGGACATGCTTTCTGAGCGTTTTAAGTTTGGTCACAGTGTCTCGAGCGGTTATTATGTAATTCCATCTAGAATTTTTTTAACGGTGATCATTCCTCTATGGTAGCATTAATTTTTTCAAAATATATCTATAAACCTTCCTCTGATTGACCTCTTTAATCATGCCAAATTTGGTTCTGATTGGATTAGTAGTTTAGGAGGAGACCTGTGACAAAGAAAATCCTGAAGTCTGGTATGAGGAGCTTTCGCTCGACTTCGTCTCACTCAGCTCAATTATTTAAGTAAACAACACTGGTTTACTCATTAACGTTCAAATAACATCGTTTGGTTGAATGTGGGCGATGTTTACAGCATCATTTGTGGCCGCGCTTTGTCGTCCAGTACCTGGCTAACTAGCTGCGCACTTGGGTGATCCCTAGATACCGATCTCGGATCTTGCTTATTGGAGTCTTTAGTTAAATTGATGTTATAAGACGTAGGTACCCACTCGCTGTCCATGTTGAAAAGAGTTTCCTTCATCACATGTTAACATCATTGCTTATTATGATAATAAAATTGTTTGTCTTCTTCATAAACGTATATACATGCTATTGGATTTGTTGGATATCCCGAAGTGGTAGACTGAAGTTGACATGTACTCGTAGATTGTGGTGTGGTATCTCCACAGTGTAATTAATATACATGGTTATCTCCTCGATGGATATCCCCAAAAATCAATATTTTGGTGCTGCCAATAGTGGGCAAATTACATAGGTTTTATGCATGTCCCATGGTTGTACGTTTACTGTCGGATGAAGAGCAGCCCTGTCTCTTGGTTGTACGACAGGCACGTGAAAAGATGGCGTGACCCTAGTTTTTTACTTAGTTTATTCATTTTTTCACTGGTCTTACTGTATCTTACTGCACTGCGAACATGGTTTTCTTTTTAGGTAGTGTGATTGTCGAGTGATTGATAGATGCTAGTCTAGCAACTTAATTTATGCGAACTCGTTACCGAGACACGTGATAGGCGGCAGTATACAACATCGCAAATCAATCTGGACCGGAGCACATCTCGGAGTTGATTTACTGTTTTAATGGCTCGACTGTGCTCGGTGATTTACCGTTGTAACTTAATACTGTGTTAGCGTAAGTGTAGGGTAACTCCCGATAATTGGATATTGGAGCATCTGAATTTAAATTATAATTGCTATTATATTGTTTATAACTTTTGTGTCTGGGAGTAGCATATAAATGCTGCAAGAATAGGCCGTTAGAAGCCCGAATGCGGAGCGGGCAAATACTACTACTTTAATAGTATTGTTAAATAGCTGTATGTATGCTGCATTCTGTACCTACCACACGGTACCTGAGTATGCCGGAAGCCTTAAGCACCTACCATCTTTACATACTACCAGAATTTTGTCAAATTACGTATTCTGCTATTGACAGGCTTATTTTATCCAGATCGATCCATTTATCATGATTGAGTAACAAACATTCATCTATCTATCCATCCAAACTTTCGCATTTATATATGAATAAGCATTGAACAGAAACAAAACGTTGACATCTAAAGGCACAGTCTGTATCTGCAACCGTGTTTCTCGGTGAAGCAGCAACACCTAAGAGCTAAACCTATATTTCCTCGTGGGTATCATACCCGGCAACTGTAATGAGTGACACTGAAGATCGTGCGAAGTGGGGGAGAAGAAGAAGCAGGAAAGCCGACCCTGGCCTCTGAGGTGGTAGCTTCGGGAGCAACCAGCCCCTCGGAACAGCCTTGTCGCTTATAAGTCACACACGCTACGAGAAATCGTTACGATCGCACTGTACCGTTCAATGTGCACTTATAAATCGATGCGTGTGTGTGATAAAACTCTTCAGACTGTGTGTCATGTTTGCTGCCGAAGTTGCCACCTCGGAGCCCAGGGTCGCTTTTTCGTCATTTTTAGGGTTCCGTTGCCAAATGGCAAAAAACGGAACCCTTATAGATTCGTCATGTCTGTCCGTATGTCACAGCCACTTTTCCCGAAACTATAAGAACTATGCTGTTGAAACTTGGTAAGTAGATGTATTAAGATTTTCACACAAAAATTGAAAAAAAAAACAATAAATAAAATACTTAGAACTAAAACGCAGAAAACTTTTTTCATGTAACCCATCCTATGGATAGGTCTTCAAAAATGATATTGAGGTTTCTAATATCATTGTTTTCTAAACTGAATAGTTTGCACGATAGACACTTCCAAAGTGGTGAAATGTGTCACCCCCCCCCCCCATCCTCCTGTACCTTCTAAAATAAGAGAATGATAAAACTAAAAAAATATAAGATGTCCATTACCATGTACACTTCCACCGAAAATTGGTTCGAACGAGATCTAGTAAGTAGTTTTTTTACGTCATATATCGTATAATCGCATTTTTATATTTCATTCAATCATCTCAAATATAAAAATTATCTTACTTGCTGCTACGGAACCCTTCATGGGTGAGTCCGACTCGCACTTGGCCGCTTTCTTTTTTATAAATGCATACAAATTTTACATAAATATACCCAGACAGAAAATAATCTTTTCTGAATTGATTTTTTGCACAAAATCAACAATAAAAATAGTTTTGTTCGTGTTGTAAATTTAGCGTACGGCGAAGTTGATGGGCGGCCAGTGTGTGCGCTTGTATTATTCAACAAATAATTTTCCAATAGTACTGTTCCTACAAAAGGTAAACAAATGAACCGTGTGATTACTTACCATCTACAAATATTCATAAATCATCTGCTATTATCATAAATTGAAAGATATTTATTTGGTTTATTTGTAACTCACGTAAAAAACGGTTAAATGAATTAGACTGGAATTGAAATGAGCCTGAATAATGACAGAATTGTTTTAACTAGTAATAGGTCCATATGGAAAATACATATTAACCTTCAGAGAATCAATTATTACAACAATATAGGTACCTACGGTGTCTGAAGACCCGAGACGGCGTGCGGTTTTAGTCGGTTCAAGCCCGACATAACCGCCCCCGCTGGCCGGCGGGGGGGTAACCGAAGGTTTACATTTACCTACAGATACAATACGTTATACTAACTTTTGTTCGCAGCTTCGCTAGCGTCAATGTTCCACCGTCTATTTGTTATATTTCCTATCTTTTGGCGTGACTATATTAGAAAGGTTTAGGTAGGCATTTATCTTTCTAAAAACTTGCTTTGGAAGATATCTATAAAACCTGTCTGTATTACTGCTTGAGCGACACTAATTTATTTTTAAATTACCCTTTATCTGTGCCACTTTGCAGCAGCAGACTGTTTTATTCATTTTTTACGCATTTACATATTTCGCACTGTGATAATACTCGGCTATATCAGTGCAGTATTGTTACAAAGTATGCTGAAGTACTTGCATCATAAACTTTTCTTGGCTGCAATTCTTATAAGTCAGAATAGTCATAGATAGCCAGCTCTGCTGAGCATAGATCTGGAGTAATGTCTCTTTGCACCGCTCACGGGAGATATCTCTGACGCTAACAGCGATATATGACGGGTAAAGATGGAATATAATGTCAAGTGTAAGTGTCCTTAAACCTCGTTAGTATTTGAACTTCTAAGAAGCGTTGGTAAATTGGTGGTTAAAGAGTTGACTTTACGATCGAGAGGTCCCAGGTTCGAATCTTGGCCATTACACTGCCACCGTGAAAAACCCTACGCATAAGTATTATACCTTTAAGAAAATGATAGGTTGAGCTTCAATCAAACAGACCCGAAGGGCAAATCTAACTGTGTAATCGATTGAACCAATCAATGGATAACGATTGCTTAATGATTGCCTAGTGTTTCGACATTCTCCCTTTTAATGACTTTACGGTGTGTTTATGGAAATAAATAAAAAGTAGTTACGCCCCGAGGTGCCGTTTCGGTAGTTTAATTTTCGGTGATTTGTGGAATGGAGTACGGGAAGATATAAATAAATATGTGGGAGTCACTGTTTAAATAACATTTACCTTGAATCGCGGCGGGAAATACTGAATGAAACGTATATCGTACTTACGGAGATACAGATGAAAACGCACGAGGTCACGGGTTCACTGCCCAGGATGGATAGAATTACTAATTTTTTCTGGTAAACGTGCCTGGTAAACGGCTAAAAGCTCGCCCTGCGACTTTCAATACGAGCCCGACATAACGGCCCTTGCTGGCCGGTGGAGGGGTATCCGAGGGGATTTCCGCACGAAAAAATAAAGTTTTTGATACGACTTGATGTAGCTTGCTATTCTTCCTTCGCGGTACACAAACACAACAGCCCGCCAAATCCCTGTCCTTATACAATTCATTCACTTCCACTACTGATATTAAACTTCTCATGCATGCACATAGAAGTCTTCGACCAAGGCGGCAGACAGTTCAACGGTATCTTCGATAAAACAAACGCACTCAAACTTTTGACAGCAACAAACGTCACGTCGTATGTCTATTTGCACATATACGTGTGGTGCAATATAAACGCGCAAGGTTAAAAGCAATATCGTGTATTTGTGATGTTACTACATCTAATTGCTAGGGTTCTAAACTGTTAAACTGATGGACTTTTAAATTTTTTTAACGTAGCAAATAAGTACACGACCTACCTGATGGTTAACGGCTACCGGTGTCAATAAGCAGTTGCTTTAGTCAGACACTCAAACGAAACATATTAAAAGAGTTAATGCACTAAAAAGCCGCGGTAGCCTAGTGGTATGGGTAATGGACTGCTGTGACGAGGTCTCGGGTTCGATCCCAGGTTTTACCATGGCACACACCAATGACTTTTCGATGCTTTTTGAAGTTATGTGTGTATTTATCGCAGGTTTATAAATGCCCGGTTAATGGCAATAGGCTCGCCACCTATTACATTGGGACCTAAACATAAACTGGCAAAATGTGGGTGCTAGCACCACTGCCTACCCCTTCGGGGATATAGGCGTGAGTTTATGTTTATGTGTTAATTCCATGGTACTATCTGAAAAAAAAACATTTGGAATCAAAAAAAACGCAGTTAAATTATTCATAAACATAAACGGTTTTTAACTACTGACTCTATGTGGTCAATCACAGTCATTCCGACGCACGATACAGAGAGCGCTTACAAAACCGAATCGAACCGAACATTCTCTTATTTTTCGCGCAAATCATAAACCGCAAACTATACAAGTCAAACAGATAACCTCTCTTCTTGATTTTGCATCAGTCGGGTAAATTCAGCGTTATCTTTCGGCAGACGGACCCATGAGTGGGATTTATGTATTTATGGATTATTCGGACGATTATAGCCACTAAAGAAGCTCGTTTATAGCGGGGCGCGTATGGGCGCCATACGGACAAGCATCATGTTGTCTTTTTATCTAGAATGGACGGCATTAAGGGCAGTTACGAGCGCGCGCTCTCACACACAGCCTCTTGAGCCCCTACACGAGGATCTTGTGGATTCCGTGGGGACTAGGTGAAGAGTCGAGATAAGCGATATTAGCTTTCATTTATTTGAAACTATCCTTATATACAAATCAAAAACACCACCACCAACAACCCAAATGACGTAATATGAGGAGCTCAAGAAAATAAATGGTAGTTTATTAAACTAAAAAACAAATTTTAATGGCGAATGGTTGTTTTTCTTGTCAAACGTCATTTTCTAAGTAAGAAGCACGAAATGTTAGCACATACCTGCCCTGTGAATAGACGCTTATAGGTTCCTATTGGTCATATGACAGAGAATATAGGACATTTTTTTTTGTTTTGTCACATGTTGCCGCAATGCCAAACTTGCGCTTGGCCACCCTTTCTTCCCTATAAAAGACATCAACGCCGAACAATAGTTTTGAACACAACTACACGAATATTTTATAAACCGTTTTTAATTATTCCTTTGCAATTATCTCAATATGCCATATCATTCAATTACGTTGACTTAGAAATCTGTATTTTTCACAGGGTTAAGGCTTTCCAAACTTGAGTATTCGATATCAATTTCAAATTAATATCTCCACGCGTTTTTGCAAAAAAGTTCTTCACAAACAGACATACGGAAAACAAAGGAATCCTGTAAGAGTTTCTCTTTTTATTTTTTGGCTACGGAACCTTATAACTTTTTAAATTCCGTTTTAGTTGATACGTATTAGTCTCTCTTGGTATTTCTAACAGTCCCATTCTAATCAGCTCATTCATAACTCAGCCCATGTCATTCCGCCAAGGTTCGCTAGTTCATTTTATTCGCTATAACCCTATCTCACAGAAAATCCATTTGGCAAGCCATCGCAATAATAAAATGTAAAGTAAACGTAAAATACTCCAATACTATTAACTACGATCATTAAAACGTCCGCGCGGTGACCGCACGGCCTCGTGACGACGTGACGAATGCGACCGGTCGGTATTGTCATAATAACTGAGAGCTATCAATCTGACGTCAGGTAAAACCATTACTACAAACATTAATAATTATCAATTAGTTATTAATATGAGAAACTAGCTGTAGCCCGTGGGGGGTGGAATTCTGATCCCGTTCCTGTAACCAATGGGAACCTATTCCATGAATAAAAAGTAGCATCTGTCTTATTCCAGACTATAGATTCGTTCCGCCGTTTGTGTGCGTTTGAGCAACATACATCTTCACAAACTATATATCATCATATCTTACTTATAATATCAATAGGATATAAAGGATATAGGATATGAAGTAGGACAAAGCAGAGCAACTCCTTCAGTCGAATCTGGAGCTCCACAATAAATAAGTTTAATAGGGTATTTGGATTCTAGACACGTAGTAACGTATCCAGCCAAGTTCATAGAAAAAGGAACCGGCGTACAGCAGCCATGTGCAATATTATGTTTCACATTAGGCGAATAGAGGCTCCAATAGGTGAATGCCGAAGATCCCCAAAGACTGCTTATATAAGGTTTCATAGATCTGATCTGGTTATGCAATTGTCATTGTTATCCCCGTAGGAAGGGGTTTGTACCGCGCTACCACAAGTAAAGTTCAGTTGCAGTATGCATCATTTATTTCGGCTAGTAAAGCCACCGTGAACTGAAAAATCTGCATATGTCAAGCAACCATTAAAAGATCCAGAGAAAACTGAACAAATAGATTCTGATTCCAGTCCCTTTGCTGACTTGGCGTTCTCCTTTCGAAGGCTTACCCGGGGTGCCTGGTAATGGACACCGTGTGGTTTTAGTCGGTCCGATTCTGACACACCCATCCCCTCGTTAGCACCGATGGGGTGGAGTCAATGGGGGTTTCCACACGTAAAAAAAAAGACTGGTTCTCATTTTTAATATTTTTATTAAATATTAATATATAATTGAAATTGAAATGATAAATGAATAATAACATCATCAACATGAATACACATTGTTATCTAAAAAAATAATCTGTGTTAAATTGTAATTGAATGGAAAATGAGAAGACAAGGCTTATTTATTTAGGGGTTATCCTTTCGAGGGCTTACCCGGGGTTGTGCACCCCGGGTAAGCCCGGACAAGCAACGGACACTTGGGGAGGACACCGTGCGGTTTTAGTCGGCTCATGCCCGACATAAGCACCCCGCTGTCCGGCGGGGGGGTATCCGAAGGGATTTCCGCACGTAAAGGCTACCGGTGGCTGGCAGCACGGATGGTTAGGCCACTTTCCTCCTTCCTATGCTGTTAATATTTGCCTCCTCCCACCCTCCACCCTCAGGGTATCTGGTATTAAAGCAGCGATAGCTTAGTGGTTAAGAAGTCGACCTTACGATCGACAGGTTTTAATCCTGGTCATGACGTGAACCCATACCTAACGCAAGCAATTTAGCTTAGCTGAAGGGGTAAACAGGAATATAAGTAATGTCGGTTCCAAGCAGGTACTCTTTTTAAAAGAAATGCGTGACTCCTCTGGTGTTGCAATACCCTTTTATAGACCATATTGTGGAACAAAAAATAGTCGTGATTTCGTGGGGAGCAAGACATTAGAACAAGAAAATTAATTAATTAAACTGAGCACTTTACATTCAACGGTACGTATGAAACTAAATCATTTCCTTATTCATTATCAATTAAAGATACAGATGTTTATCAATATAACTAGCATTGCAAAGTACACCTAAACGAGAAACAATTTACAGTAAATTTTACAGTGCAGGTGCTTTGCACATAAACGTAATATGGTCTGCTGTGAAGCATAATTGAGTAAATGATGAATGGTCCCTGGAGCCGATGGCTATCTGCCTGTCATCGTCACGCGGTAACTAATAGACCCGATGTTATATTTTTGACGATTATGCGCAACGACGATTATAAGGACATAATGATTATTGCAAATATTTGTGAGGATATTTAATTATTATATTTTAGGGAAACTTACAGCTAACAGTTAGTTCAGTAACTGATATGTACTAGACGAAGCCCAAATATAAGTTTCCATTTTTACTTATTAGTTTGAAGTACTGAAAGTAGAAGTACATGAGATTAGTAGTTTGAAGTACAGAATATGGGAGGCAACCTGTATGTCGGGCTTTCGATTGCAGTATTAGTAGTCGTAGGTTCGAATCCCGTTCAGTGCAAACGTACGTCTACATAACATAACATAACATAACTTCACGCCTGTATCCCCGAAGGGGTAGGCAGAGGTGTACACACCCACGATTCGCCAGTTATGTTAAGGTCCCAATGTAATAGGGGGCGAGTCTTTTGCCATCTACCGGGCACATTATTAAGCGAGCGATAATTAACATTTACTAATGCACACATAACTACAAAAAGTCAGAGGTGTGTGCCCGGGGCGACTGGGGATCGAACTCGAGACCTCGTCTCAGCAGTCTGTTACATACGCCACTGGGCTATCGCCGCTAACGTCTACATAAATGTTTTATTTACATTCATCGGAGTGTTTCTGTGTGGGCCATGTATACACGTACCAAAACTTGTATCTAAGTGCAAGGCTGGACTGCGCCTGTATTGGTCAATCTCTCAAAACATATCAGGCCAGCTAATCAAGGCGCGAAGCTAATATTGAATACCGCGAACAAAACTCTAAACAGTTAATGAGTTGCTGTCATCTATGATACATATAGCATCATCCAGACCTAAACTAGCACGGCTTGTAATATGAGTTCTAGGTTATATATACTTTTTAGCGTACACATTTCTTATATACTACCCTACTAATTACCCGTGGACTTTCCAAAAAATTCTCTAAATATCAACATAATAATCACAAACTCACTTTAATAAGTCTAGCCTCCTGAGGCGTGATGTAGTGGAGAATCACACACAATCATGACGTACAACAGAGTGATTAAAAATAGAGGTGCATTACCTCCAATGAGGCGAGACGAGGTTTGGATGAATGAGAATTGAAAATTTAATGGCAAAATTTCAATTACCTCTTCGCATCTCAGCGCAGCTTGGCTCAGGATTCCCGAGGATGTACAACACAACAATGGAAATAATTATTTCTACAACATTGAACTGTATTGCTGAATAAATTCAACAGAAAATAAATTTTAGCAAAAGATATTAGTATAAATATTGGATATAATACTGAAATTTCACAACGGGCGCTGCACGTTCGATGCCGTTTCGTGCTAAAACATGGAGTACCGCTGCGTTAGGTAAATCACCCTTCACACGATTTGTTCGCAACGTGGCCCACGTGGTGCACGCACCACGCAGCGGACGGCCTAAGAAATCTATAACAATATTTTTGATACAAATTTTAGTTAATTAACTTGGGTCTCCGTTTCTATTTGTCTAATAAATGTTTGAGCTTTAAAACTACTAAATAAAGTTTGTTGTCGCTATTTTAAAGCGGCGATAGCCGGGTGGCGTACGTAACGGACTGCTGAGACGAGGTCTCGAGTTCGATTCCCAGTCGCCCCGGGCACACACCTCTGACTTTTCGTAGTTATGTGTGTATTAATAATAAATATTAATTATTGCTCGCTTAAAAATGTGCCCGGTAGATGGCAATAGGCTCGCCCCCTATTACATTGGCACCTTAACATAACTGGCGAATCGTGGGTGTGTAATACACCTCTGCCTACCCCTTCGGGGATACAGGCGTGAAGTTATGTTATGTTATGTCGCTATTTTCTCGAATGCAATGGCAGTGACATTTCTGTATAATTTGAACCTGTGTCGTCGCGATTTGATGCCCACACGCACATCGCGCCGCGGACATGATCGAGTCAAACATGTGCGTCGAGGAACGCGGTGAGTCGGAAGTGTTCGGGTATTTGCGGAGACGGCCGAGCGCGTGCGTCTCGTAAAATGTGATGACCGATAAATACTTTTCAAGTAGGTTACCCAACTACTCACTAAGGAATTATGGGACGGGTAGAAAAATCTTATTAATATTGCATTAGTAAAAGCTTGTAAGTGAGTCTATGGTCCTTAAACTTGTAACACACGCTGGATCCAGCCAACTAGCTACATCGATTACCGATCAATCCATAAAGCCTACGAATGTTTTCACCAGTAGCAGTCGACAGGCAGCTAGTAGGTAGCCAGTGGGAGGCACGTAGGTCGTTAGTCGGATCCTGGCATATCGGTGCGTGTATTACTTTTAGTCCTTATGCCTTAACGGATCAAAGGATATAATAGAAATTTACATAACGCTTACATCCTGGAATAATAAATAGGCGTAATATATTCAGAATCGCAGGCAAAAACATCGTTGGTGTTGTTCTTTCACAACCCCGAACGTGAAACCGCGGTACTGGTTAATTTCAAAACCTGTTGTCTTACCATGACGTTCTATAAGCGTTCGTGTTCCGGATGAGAGTGAGGGATCAGCTATAAAAGGTGTATAGGAGATGTACAAAGTTTCCTGATTGAATTAAACTTTCACGATCAATGATATATAACAATGGTACCGGAAATGTATTGTATGTATAATGCATGAATGATATTGAAATACTATAGAGTAAAAATTGTATTGTATTTGATCGAATTGTATTGAATAAAATTAAATTCTATTATTGGATGTAACTCTGTAACAGATATGAACGCAGTGATCGCCTTGCACAAAGTGGGTATGGAGTCGTCGGTCATATTCCAGACACTTCAAAAACTTGGTATCAGCCGTATGTTCGTATATCGTACTATCAATAGATACAACAACACTTCGTCTGTCGAAGACCAGAAAAGATCGGGGCGGCCGCGTGCTGTTAGAACTACAAAGGCTATTCATACTGTTAAAGCCAGAATTCGTCTAAACCCCATAAGCAAAAAATCTTATCGCGAGAAATTAAGAGTCCTAACTCTTTCACGTATTATAAAACATCTCACCTGAAGCTCGGTGCTTATCGTCGATATACAGGACATGCTCTAAATCAATCTTTACGATTAAAGAGAGTGGATCGATCAAAGCGCCTTGTGACGGGATACGCAGGTGAAAAGCACAGAAATACCCTCTTGACCGATGAAAAAAAATTCACGAATGAAGAACACTACAATAAGCAAAATAATAAAGTGTACGCTCACAGTTCTAAGGAAGCTGCTGAAGTGGTCAGAAAGGTACAACGTGGTCATCATCCTGCGTCAGTGATGGTTTGGTGGGGCGTGTCTTATCAGGGAGTCTCAAGGCTACATTTTTGTGAAAAAGGAGTGAAAACTCCAGCCAAAGTGTATCAAAATACTGTCTTGTATCATGTTGTGAAACGGGTACGTATTTGAATACCTAAAATTATAATACCTAAAGTTAAATAACCTAAGTTCAAAATACCTAAAACCTAAATACCTAATGGTGGGTTGACCTAAATTTAAAATAACGAAAGTTTAAAATGGCTAAGTATTTGAATACCTAAAATTATAATAACTTTTTTTTTTTTTTTTTTTTTTTATCGTGCGGAAATCCCTTCGGATACCCCCCCGCCGGCCAGCGGGGGCGGTTATGTCGGGCTTGCACCGACTAAAACCGCACGCCGTCTCGGGTCTTCAGACGCCGGGGTGTAAGGTTACCCATAGAGCATATCCCTCGCACCCCGGCTGACCCTGGGCCATCTCACCACTAACAGCATCGCTCATCCTGTCTCCTCTGAAAACAAAAGTTAAATAACCTAAGTTCAAAATACCTAAAATAGCGGAGCGGAGCGGAGCGGAGCGGAGCTCCCGCCTTAGCCTTCGTGTTTTTTTTTTTTTATAACCACTCATACAAGGATTGTCTGCTCCAATCCTGAAGGTCCAAATCCTTGTATGTGTGGTTATAAAAAAAAAAGTCCGAGTCGGGGTGGGCAGTGTCCCTTTTTTTTAAACTTTAGGCATTTTAAACATTAGGTAATTAGTCCAATAGGTATTTCAAATTTAGGTATTAAGTACTTAGGTATTAGTGGTTTAGGTATTTTAAACCATTTGGTATTTAGATTTTAGGTATTTTGAACTTAGGTTATTTAACTTTAGGTATTATAATTTTATGTATTCAAATGGGTACCCTGTGAAACCTCTCAGCAATCCACTTTTTAAAAATATACCGTGGACTTTCCAGCAGGACTCTGCTTCTGGTCACAAGGCACGATTATACTACAAATTATGGTTAGTTTTAGAGGACATGGCCTGCTCTAAACGACACGGCGACATTGAGTCTCTTAAAAAATCTTTGGAGCAAGCAGTGGCAAAAACTTACATCATAAATGCAATGAAATAAAATAAAAAGTTAGATATATTAATAGGTGTTTACCTATGAAATTGCCGAAATTTTCTTACAAATTCATGAGTTCGTTAGTCCTGTAATTTAATTGCTATTTCCATTATTTATATTTTGTTTTAAAGTTGATTTCAAGATTTTACAACTCTGTATGAAATTTTGTTTTTATTGGCCGCTTGATAAATTAATTCGATCTTCAAAAAGGTACAGTACTTCCTAAATGCTATCCATTTTGATGATAAATTTCGTATTACTTAACAGCTGTCACTTTTCAAAAATGTAATAAAAGTTGCTGTTTGTTAGCTTAATGTTGTCTCATTCATACACAAAAAAAAACATAAAATTTGGATTTGTCATTCCTAAAAAAAATGCAAAAATGTTAGTACTGAAAATTGGGTTTCCTCAAATTTCTTCAAGAAAAACGGCAATTTCATATGTAACGACGATGTATTACATTAAACATTAAAAGAAACTAAATAATAAGATCCAAAAGAATATACTTAATTAAAATAAAATTGTTGTGCGATAATATAAACTAATACTAAGTTAATATACCTAATAAATTAAGTTTATCAAACTATTCCTCTATTTAAACTTTGTGCTGTGCCCGACAGGGTCCATTATCGTAACTTAATTTTAGTTTAACAACTGTATTTTATGGAATGCAATAAAGGTATTGAGAATTAAGAATGTACGCCTGGAATCGGCCACGGCTAATGCGACCTAGTCGAAACGTCAAGCAATTCAAAAGGCCTGTAGATACCTATGACATCATCGCGTTTATGCCTGAGTAAATTCCACTTTGATCAGTACATGAAAACCTCCTGCAGCATGGTGCTCCTATCAGCGAATATTGCACAAACACTTGCAGACGCAGCGCGTCGCATCGCCCCACTTCCACTGCACAACTAAATGTTCTACAATATCTTCCTAACGCGTGTATAATGGGTTACTTTATATTGCGTTTGTGTGTGTTACCAATCAATTTGTTTTTACACTTAATGGTATGGTGCATTGTAAACAATTCCTATCTTCATATAATTATATAGGTCAAATTCTTCTGTCTGTGTGTATGTAATGTAACTAAACTCCTAGACGGTTGAAACGATTTAGGTGGTTTAGATTTATAATTGGCCCCGATGGATACGCTGACGTATCGTCACCGTATCCATCGGCTTCTAGAATGATTTGTTGTCCATCATATGTAGATGATATGTAAGCTAGAGTGGTAGAGTCAAGCAACAGTCATTTTGGCCGTTGCATGAATGGGCCGACTCGACTGGGGAAGCACCACCCTCTCACAGAATATCGACGCCAAGTAACAGTATTTGAACTGTTGCGTTCCGTTTGGTGAGTGAGAGTGCCGGAACCCAAACTCCTTTCCCATCTCCTCCCAAACTCCTTTCCCATCCTTTCCTTTACAGGGTCGGCAGTGCGAGTGTGACGCCACTGGTGTTGTACACGTCCATAGGCCGCGGTAACCGCTTCCCATCAGGTGGGCCGTGTGCTTGTCTGCCACCTTAGTGGTATAAAAAAAAAAATTGAAGGGTCTCAGAAATAATGAATCAGATTAAACAGAAAATAGGAACACAATTTGAAACAGTAACATTTCAAAATGTGTTCCTTAATTTATATCTATAACTATTATAATTTAAAAACGTACGTAAGTATTTAAGTTTAAATATGTTTGAATGGGTTTCTGAACGGTTTTTATCTTGGCTCTTTCCAGTTGACTTAATGCGACTTTGAATAGTTCAACTGTACAGTCAGGAATCCATTTTTTTTTACATTAATATTACGAACATTAGTTGTTGCCCACGACTTCGTCCGCGTTAAGTTCGGAATAGATCAAGGCATGTTAACATATTTTAAGTAATTTAAAAGCTGTTTTCGAGTGACTATCTCATCAATGCAGAGCTAACTACTGATGCTAGAACTATGAAATTAGGACAGTTGTTCCTTCTATGGTCTAGACTAGCTCACAATTGGACCAGTATGTAGCTCTACAATATGGCTATATATTCCTTTAAGAAGTTCTTTTGCGCCGGGATGGGCATCTAGTATATAATAAAAATATAACATCAACAGGTTAAGCTACTGGACACTGGTCATCTCAATTCATGTCACCAATCACTGAACAGGAGAAAGTAAATTCGTTGCATACTGAGAGAGCTCGTAATAACTGCTAATGACACTGACGGATGCGCGACGGCGTACACCCGAGCACAGCAGCGTTATGTAACGTTACATAACACGTGTCAAATGATATGGACACACTGGATTAAGCGCACTCAATAAACGCAGACGCACGCGCATATCCTCGTGCTATCGATATACGTACAACAAATGTATTTGGACAAACAAGTCGGTAGTTTAGTGGTTTAGTAGTCGACCGTACGATTTACGAGAGTTCCAGGGTTCGAACCCTGGCCATTACACTACCGACGTGAACCCACTCCTAACACTAGTTATTTAGCTTAGTTGGAGGGGTTAAGGGTAATATTAGTAATTTCGGTTACTAATAATAATTTTACATACATATACTCACGCCATTTTCCCTCCGGGGCAGGCAGAGACCACAGTCTGCCATCTGCTTCTGTTCTCACATACTTCACAAGCTCTGTGGCGTAGCGGTAGTGCATTCGACTGCTACGACAGGGGGCGCGGGTTCGATTCCCGCTCAGTGCAAATATTTGTATGCATGAATATGTCTATTTGCTTTGTTCTGGGTGTTTCTATGTATAATATGTATGTATTTACAAAAAAAAAAAAAGTATATAAGTATGTTTATCCGCATTCTGGAACCCATAACACAAGCTAGTTAAACTATGCTTACTTTGGGTCTAGAAAGCGCTGTGTAGAATGTCGTAGAATATTTTATTATTATTATTTATTTATTGTCATTAAACCTTTCATGAAATCCCGCCGATTTCGAATAAAAATATTAATTTTAAATACAAAAACCAGCCTAGCAGCAAATAAGTTTTTTATATTTGAGTTGACTGAATTAAAGGTAAATTGCAATTTACGATTTATGACGTATTATAAAAAAACTACTTACTAGATCTCGTTCAAACCAATTTTCGTTGGAAGTTTACATGGTAATGTACATCATATATTTTTTTTAGTTTTATCATTCTCTTATTTTAGAAGTTACAGGGGGGGGGACACATTTTACCACTTTGGAAGTGTCTCTCGCGCAAACTAATCAGTTTGGAAAAAAATGATATTAGAAACCTCAATATGATTTTTAAAGACCTATTCATGAATACTATACACGTATGGGTTTGATGAAAATTTTTTTTTTGAGTTTCAGTTCTAAGTATAGGGAACCCCCAAAACTAATTGTTTTTTTTCTATTTTTGTGTGAATATCTAAATGCGGTTCAGAATACATCTACTTACCAAGTTTCAACAGCATAGTTCTTATAGTTTCGGAAAAAAGTGGCTGTGACATACGGACAGACAGACAGACAGACATGACGAATCTAATACTAATGAGGCATCTTGTACAGTAGACGTGAAACGTGAAAATTCGTGACTAACTACGTAGTCACAACACTCAATTTAAAACTTTCGCACTTGTATACGTGATCATAAAAGTCAACGTTTCAATTTCATGGCCGGACAAAGATAATTGAAAAGTAATAAAGAATATTGTGATCATTTATGATACAGACAAGTAGCCTGACATAGCGTAAACATTGCGCAAATGCGCAAGCGACGACATCTGCCCGTCAAGCCTAAGACGACGGCACTCTAAGAGATACTGCACACACAACTGATATACACACAAACACTAACATGATATTAAACGTACTCGTACGTTCAGTCAAAACAGTTTCTGACATGTTCAAATCTATAAAATATAAAACCGTTCGCATAATTACTATTAAGGTAGCACGCAGCCTACAACACTTAAACTACCGTACCGTGTGAATACAACGCCAGAGGTCTTGTATATTGGAGGCATGATCACCTTCCTGCCTGCCTCTCCCTCCTGACTCTTAAGAAGCGTACGAAATGCAACATATTAATACTTTAAACTTTTATCTTCAATAAGTAAATGCTGATGAATAAAGTGTAATATGTCAAGCCACTATTGGCGCTGACTGTACAAATATGCCGCAGTGTGCACAATTAGTAACAACAGTAGCTGACCATGAACTCTATGTGTTATTTGGGTCACTATGGTTTAAAGATTCGGTTAAAAATATCCTAAAAAACAAAACAATAATACTTAACCCGATCCGGGAATCGAACCTAAGACGCATAATGCGTCTTTTAATTATTAAATTAAACTGCTGACTAATTTATAAGTTGCTGACTATAATTTTAAAATTCATAACTGCCATCATTGCCATAGTGTGTCATTTATTTACATAAAAGTAATAATTATTAATTAATGTTGTCCACAGGTGTCGCAGTACTACGGCACAGAAATTATGCAAAGTGCAATTTGTGAACTTTATGAACACATAAACACTAACTCAATGTAGTAATAAAACAGTTGTGGTAATTCAAAAAACAATAAAACGCAAGTAAATATCAAACTAGTTTATCAAATGGTTATTCAACGACAATAGTGTATTTATATCTCAAAGTCATCCTATAAACAGTGTTAGCGAATTGAATAATTTGATAGTGTTTGAAAGATTCTTAAATTATACTTAAAAAACATTAGAAAAAACTATTCAAAATTTCACAATCAATATGTATCAAAAAAAAATTCTGCAGTGATTAGCCAGTGATCAAAACTTGAGTACAAAGTGACAAAATGTGCGTGCAAAGATAAGTGTGTGTCATGAAGTGTACGATGTGAACCATGTCGGGATGTGCGCCCCGGCCGAGCTTGCGGAGCCGCGCGCCCGACCGACGCCACACACTACGACCACGCAGGGCTGCCCCCACGCGGCTTGTGCTGCTGCTGCATCTGTACCTGCACTGCGCCAGGTGAGCCTACCGCCATACTATGTCACTAACTAACTTAGGATTTAATAACGCCTATCTTTTTATCGGCTTCTCTGGCCAAATGTTCAGCTGCAGGCTATATAAAAACTATTATATTTTTTTGTATGGTAATGATAATTTATAATTCTCACGGAGCTACATCACGCCTCCCCTGGAGTAAGGGATAGGTGGCAAGATAACCCCGGCGAGGTTGACTACACTCGGCCGGGCCGTTAGGGTGGTTGGCCGAGGAACGGCCGGACTATTCGGGCATTGTCGAGCAAAACCGCCTTGTACATTTTGGCCACCAACGACTTCCCACTAATCCCGAGCCTCTCAAGATGGATCTCTATAATTATTAATAAAAATATATCGAATGCGTAAATAAGGACATAACAATGAAGGAAGTGATTGCGAAGACAACATCTGACAGGAATCGAGACGAGTTACATGTTGCGCAGACCCCAAATAATTGGACAAGAGCGGGCGGATGGTGATGATGAAGGATGTAATTATTTGGAAACATTTTTAATAATAACATTTGATCTTATATTAATCCTAATTTATACTATATCTATTCAAAGACATCTTAAAAAATATGTGACTCCATAGGAACTTTTTTCCCACTGAGTCACCCTGTGAACACGATGCCACTTTCGATGCCCATCCTATAACATCAATATGTAACAGTGCTACTCGTTACGACGTAACGTTGCATCCAGTAACAGTGTGACAAGGCAGGACCTTTTTATCCAACGCGGTTTTGGTGTTACTGAACGAGAATTATTGACAGACAGAATATATTTCCGAGTAACGTAGTAAGTAAACGACGCACGTGTCTAATCGTGTCATCAGATAGTTAATTGTCACGGTAGATCAAGCTCTTTAAAAAGAAATCCTCCATTCTAATGTGTTTCAAAGTTGTAGTACTTCTGAGTAGAACTCACTACATCTTTGCGGCCCAACAAGCCGGTACACCTGCTGGTAGACGGGTGAGGCTCCAGCACTGGTTCTCCTCTCAAGGTTGAAAGAAAGAAAATAAAGAAAGAAACGTTTATTTGATGCATGTAAGTCCACATTAAACATTCCACTTAACCTAGTACATGACATAACATAACTTCACGCCTGTATCCCCGAAGGGGTAGGCAGAGATGTGTATTACACACCCACGAATCGCCAATGTAATAGGGGGCGAGCCTATTGCCTTAACCTAGTACATGGTTTATTAATTTATTATGTGCCTCGCGTAGGCATCAAAGGTATGTCCAGTTCAGCATATACCAGGCGCACGGACCTTGGCGCTGGTTTTCAGTTTGTGAGGTCAGACGGCAGTTGCGTCTATAAAAACCCATTTGTTGCCTGTGGTCCAATCGCAGCGCTCTACTGATCGTACCAAATCATGGCAAGGTGGAGTTGAAGAGCAAATCCTGGACTCCAAAACGCCTGCTTTGAAGGCGATCGGGATCGATACCCAAATGAAGAGAAAAAAGACATATTTCGAAGTTCCTAAACTCCGCACTGTTATTCAGATTTTCCTAATAGACACAATAATGACATTAAAGCTCTACCCACACACTTCAGGGCCGAGGCCGGGGGAGGAGGAGGGGGAGGGGCCGAGGACGAATTCGTATAAAATGTACACAACTATATTTTCTTGAGCCCCTGAGGGGGCCCGGGGCGTCCGCGGCCCTGATGAGTATGAGTAGCCCATTAGCCGGGCCGAAAAATATATTGTACCGTAATGAATTGACAGTTAAAACCAACACCTAAATTACCATTTCTAATACATATCACATTTCAAACACATTAAAAAAATGTTAACAGCGTGAATTCATTAGAAGCCAATCCAATTCGGTAATTTAATTATTCGCATTTCATATAATAGCTGTCTTATGAAAATGTATACTATTTAAATTATAGGTAACGGGACTTGGTCTGATTTTGTTTTTAAAGTCGACTAGGGTCAACTTTATGATGTCGGCAACCGTACAGTCGCTGTCTAAAAGTGCTGAATACTCATAAATTTACAAACGATTATAAAATTATAATAAATATGTATAATAAAGCGATGTAGGTATAAATATTGTATAATCTTCACAGACCATTTAATGTATTTTTTACATAAACTCATAAACTCACGCCTATATCCCCGAAAGGGTAGGCAGATGTGCTAGCACCCACATTTCGCCAGTTTATGTTTAGGTCCCAATGTAATAGGTGGCGAGCCTATTGCCATTAACCGGGCACTTATAAATCTGCGATAAATACACACATAACTTCGAAAAGCATCGAAAAGTCATTGGTGTGTGCCATGGTAAAACCTGGGATCGAACCCGAGACCTCGTCTCAGCAGTCCATTACCATTTTTTATCTTCTTTATTTTCTTGTAAAAAGTTTTGGAGGTAAGGTGGAATGTACCTGTACCCCGTTCTTTAACTGTTTCCTATTCTTCCGTGTTTCTCTCCTGGTCTTCCTGAATATGGCAATGCGTGATGTATACCTCTAACCTTAATGTATCGCTAATGACAAATGAATTCATCGATGATGGTAACCACTTCACTTCTAGTGGGCTATATACTTATATGCTTACTATTTCATAAAGCTACACCATCGATGTAGTCAATCATTCAATTATGTTAAATGGATACTAATATTTATTTTCACATTTAAAAAGAGCATTCATTTAATAGTTATTTATGCAACTGTGGTATAATGAGGGGTATTAAAACATGAATGTGGGTTTATCACACGAAGCGAAGCTGAGTGTGATAATAGTATCACATGAGTGTTTTAATACCTAATTATACAGTTGCATACAAGACTTTATCTACACCCATGATGTGTCCTCTATAAAATATTCTGAAACCATGAGGCGAATCTTGGTACGCCTTTTCATACTGTTTTCTAGATTTTTCCGGTAGTAATTTGTTAGAAATGTCCTTTGCTGCATTCGAAATGTCTGGAGGTGTGTTATCAAAACTTGAATCGCTCATTTTCGTAAGTAAACAAAACAATTTGAAAAATAATAGCGAAGAAAAATAGCGGGAATTCGAATTCGAACGAATAAGCTTTAATTTTTTTTTACGGTGCGCCGCCGCTGTGGTAGTGCAATGCAACGCTTGTGAATGACAGTTCTTTTTTTGAAACTCATACAGATTCCACGCATCGAGCGGTAAGAATTTGGCTGTCTGATGAGTAACCCTTTGCGCGGAAGAGATTGAAAAAGCGAAAGGAGTGTTATTATGAAATTTCATACAACATTATAACACCCGTTCGGATGATATTATGGTTATTAGGACATTGGATGTATTAATGTTGGCAATAAGCTAACTGTTTCAGAATCTTTTATAGAGGATTTAAAGCATGGGTGTAGATAAACTACATTACAAAATCATAAAAATCACAAAATCAAAAATAAAACACTAAAGAACCTCTCAGTGAGTATTAAAACACTGTGAATGTGGAAACGGTACACTTTTCCAAAAAACAACCACATTTGCACGATAATCGATAAAACTTGTTCTTATGACTGGCCGCACTTGAGCGCACTTAGCGCAAGTTGTTGGCACTCGGGCGAGCTGCGTGCGAGACTGTTTTTATGTAATGGTCTTGAAGGATGATGTCGCGACCTACACGCAGCTCGTCCTTGGCCAATATCATGATCGTATGTTCGACGTAACATTTGTGCAAAGCTCATTTTGTTCCAAACAGCTTGCCTACTAGATACATGGAACTACACCACCTTGAGTGGCCTTCTATATCGTAGCGAAGCAACACTGCGGGTCAGCTCACTTTAGAGCAGTACGGGACAAGGCAGGCTCATGGCCTCAAAGCCTCTAATAAATATTTGACCGTACCTTTTTTTTTCGTGCTGAAATCCCTTCGGATACCCCCCCGCCGGCCAGCGGGGGTGGTCATGTCGGGCTTGAACGACTAAAACTGCACGCCGTCTCGGGTCTTAACACGCCGGGGTGTAAGGTTGCCCATAAAGCATATCCCTCGCATCCCGACTGACCCTGGGCCATCTCCGGTTTCGAGATGCCCCCCTCGGGTTTGGGAACCATTCCACTTTTTTTGGGGGTTAAGCTAAATTGTAGAACTAGTCGTTCGGTAGGTATAGCCATTGAACACGGCACAGGGAAGAGACTTCGGTTGATCAAGTAGTGAAGTGCAGTACCGTAACTGCTCGCTTTGAGTCCACACTACAGGACTTGACAATAATTAAATCCTGCTTCTCAATTTTAGATCACTTCTTTTAACTACATTCCATACCTTACTAAAACGGCTTGCTTTATGTAACATTTCACAACTCATTTTATACTAGGTCTGCAATTCATTCTGCTATTGCAAAAATTGAGAGAAGCAATTTCACCAGGACTTTTTCTAACGGTGATAATCCCTCAATGGCTTTTCCGATTTTCGTTTTTTTTTGTCTTGTGTATATGAACAAATTACTTAATTTAATACCAATCGCGTGAATGAGGCTTTTTTGTTCATTGAGATTTTATTTTATTTTTCTGGTGATTATTCCTCCGTGGGCAACAGGAGTTTTTAATTACATAGCCTATGTCCTTCCCATCAGTAAAATCTTTGTTATGTTAAATTTCATTGTTAAGTTATGTGCGCATTAATAAATGTTAATTAGCGCACGCTTAATAATGTGTCCGGTAGATGGCAATAGGCTGGCCCCCTATTAAATTGGGACCTTAACATAACTGGCGAATCGTGGGTGTGTAATACACCTCTGCCTACCCCCTTTTTTTTTTTTACTAAAAATTTGAGTGCGTTTGACTGCATCTCACCTGATGGTAAGTGATGATGCAGTCGAGGATGGTACACGCAAACTCAAATAATGCCTATTCACTCTCGCCTTGAAGGTCCCCAAATTATAAGAATCGGGGAACACAGACGCAGGCAAAGAGTTCCACTCCCTCGCTGTCCGCATAATAAATGAGGAAACGTTGCGCTTGGTGCGGATTGGTGGAATATCAACAACGAAGGGATGAAAACGTTGCCCGCGCCTAGTTGTCCGATGGTGAAATGGAGCTGGGGGAATGAGGTCATGCAGTTCTTGAGCACATTCTCCGAAATGAATCCGATAGAACACCGATATGCAAGCAACTTTGCGGCGATGTTCAAGGCTTTGGAGCTTGTTGCTAACTAGCTCGTCGTCGCCAATGAGTCTCCTGGCGCGTCGATGGATGGTGTCCAAAGTATCCAGCTGATAGTGGGCTGATCCATCCCATAGGTGTGAACAGTACTCCATACAAGATCGGACCTGTGCTTGATATAAAATAAGAAGCTGTCCAGGTGTGAAGTACCGTCTCACCTTAGAGAGGATGCCCAGCTTCATTGCAGCAACTTTAGCCTTGGATTCTATATGTCGACCGAAATTAAGAGCAGATGTTAGGTGAACGCCGAGAAGCTCAAGATGATCGGATATTGGTATGGATTCATTTCGGAGAGTCGGAGTCAGGGCGAAAGGACTCCTTTTCGCGGAAAAAAAGACACGCCTGAGTTTTAGAGGCATTGAACCTAACGAGGTTGGAGTTACCCCAGTCAGACACTGACTGAAGTGTCAGGTTCATGCGCTCTATCATGGCCTCTCTCAGAGATAGCGTCTCAGCGCCTGTAGCTCGTGAACTGGATAGGTATCTTTCCACAACTGTGCTGTCGTCCGCATATCCAATGATACCGGGTTTCAGCAGATCATTAATATGCAGCAGAAATAGAGTTGCGGAAAGAACAGACCCCTGAGGTACCCCGGCATCAATAGCCAATAGGTCCGAGGAGCAGCCATCAACGACCACTCGAATAGACCGCTCCCTCAGGAAATCAGCTACCCAGTTACACAAACTCATAGGTAGCCCGTAGGATGGAAGCTTGCTAATAAGGCTAGCGTGCCAGACCCTATCGAAAGCCTTCGAGATGTCGAGAGACACAGCGAGAGCTTCGCCGTGTTTCTCGATGGCTTCGCCCCATACATGCGTGGCATACACTAGGAGATCCCCAGTGGATCGTCCTCGGCGGAACCCGTATTGTCGATCACTGAGGAGGTCATTGTCTTCTAGGTATGCCAGGATGCGGGTGTTAATTACACGTTCCATAGTCTTACAGATTATGGAGGTGATTGCTATGGGGCGGTAATTGGCGGGATCAGCACGACTACCTTTCTTGGGCACAGGCTGCACGTTAGCAAGCTTCCATGACTCAGGGACTAAACTTGTTCTAAGAGAGAGGCGGAACAGGCGTGTCAGAACAGGAGACAACTCAGGAGCGCAGTTCTTTAGCACTATAGCAGGTATACCGTCAGGTCCACTGGCTTTGTTCACGTCTAGATTACGAAGCGTTTTAAGTACCTCCTTTTGGCGGATACGAATAGCGGGCATTGTAGTACCGCAAGGAGGTAACTGGGGTGGTACATTGTTCGCTGTATCCAGACGCGAATTTTCGGCAAACATACAGGCAAGCAGGTTTGCCTTATCAGTTGCCGTGTGAGCCAGCGTTCCGTCGGGTTTGTGCAGTGGAGGCAGAGACGAGCGACAAAAGTTCGCCTCGACCGATTTTGCCAGGGACCAAAACGCCTTACTCCCAGAAGGGTAAGAGGCTAGTTTTGATCCAATTCGGCGTATATGATCAAGACGAGCCATGCGCAGCGTCTTTTTGAAGGACTTGGCGGCTTTGTTGAAGGCTTTCTTCTTATCCCGCGTGTCCGGAGCTTTACGATTCCGAGCTTCAGCCCAAGCCCGGTAAGCTGAATACTTAAGCGCCTCTGCGACTGAGCATTCAGCACCAAACCATGGGCGAGCTTTACTCTTGGATGGTAAGTCAGAAAAAGGAATAAAGTACTCCATCGCCTGACACACCACCCTTGAGATTTCTGTCGCGCAGCTCGACGGATCGCTCGAAGAAAAGCACGTTTGCCGCCAAGGATAAGATGCGAAAAAGTGGCGCATCTCATCCCAATCTGCTGACTTGTACCGCCAAACCCGTCTTGTGCCTTTAGGGCTGAGATCGGGAGGTGAACAAGACAGTACAGACTTCACCAAACTATGGTCAGATGGGGATACGGACACATTATATCGGTCTGGTTCTGTTGTCAGCAGAAGGTCCAAACAATTCGGCGTATCGCCCTCACGGTCAGGTACACGCGTCGCCTGATCTACCAGCTGGGAAAGGTTAAGCGTCAAAGCAAGTCTGAGTGTTTCTCTCCCAGCATGGTCTGTCTTCTCGTACGGGAACAGCCACTCCTTATGTTGGGCGTTAACGTCCCCGAGAAGGACCAGTTGTGCTGACGGGTACCTCAGTTGGGCCTCATCGGCGGCCTCACACAGATGTTCACATAACCTGGTTGTCTCCTGATTGCCGCTGTGTGAACGGTACACACAGGCGTAGACAATTTTGTCTACACCGGTGTCGACCAGCACCCAGAGTGTGGAGAAAGAGGAGTCTTCAAGATTACGGAGACGCTTACAGCAGATGCCATCGCTGATATAGACACAGACGCCGGCTTGTGCCTTGAAGTTGTGCTCCAGGGTATACCCCGGGTACTGCAGATAGGACACATCAGCCGGACGTCCGATTTTCGTCTCCGTAAGAAAGAGCAGCAGCGGCTTATCGGTCTCAAGGTGGTGGTGGACCGCATCGAGATTGGAGTGCAATCCTCTGATGTTCCCGAGGTGCATTTTAAGTGGGAGGAAGTGCCGCCGCTGTAAAACTCGATTTCTTTTTATGACTTTCATGTTGTTTGTGGGGAGTGAATAGACAGGAAGGCGGAAGTTGTACGAGGCGCTGACCAGGATCCAGTGGTGAACACAGAATCGCTGCACTGAAGGTAAGACTAGCCTGGAGACCGCGGGGACGCCCGAACCCCCCCGGAGATGGCCATCGGGTCCTCCCGTCCAATCGCCAATTGGCACGATGGAGCATTCCGGGATTTTTCGTAAGATGTGTGGGGCAGCCTTTCATAGGTGGCTAACCTACTAGTTGGGCCCCCTACTATCTACGGTCGGCCAGCGGTGCACCGTGCTTCGGATCCCGCTGCCCTCCAAGACTAGCCGCCAAGTGCAGCGACACTCTGACACCGAAATGGCATACTGACTCAGCGCTACTGTACAGACCCGCCTTCCACATGGCTTCCCAAGGCTCCATGCCGGAACACGTCCAAGGACGCTTGGCGGCAAGACTTAGCCTTGAGGGTGGTGACTAGCCACGGCCGAAGCCTACCACCAGACAAAGTGCTACTCATTTAGCACTACCCAGGGGCCACGTGTAGGGTAACTAGAGTAATGAGGCCCAAAGGGCCTCGCCTACGGACGCGAGCAACATTAGCCCCCAAATTCGGGGATACAGGTGTGAAGTTATGTTATGTTATGTAAATTTCATTAGATTCGGTTCTGCCGTTTGGGAGGAGAAGATGGCCTAATGAAATACAAGAGTCGTCTCAAAGAGAGCATAGCTCTGACGAGCTTCGCTCAAAAATGTAAAAGGCAAACACAGAAGGTAGTCTGTACCTACTGTCCTGGTCTCCTTGTCTCCTTGTCGTGGTGCACCGTGAACATCAGTATTGCGGTTCCAATATATCGTCAACATAGTATTAGATTGCCAGTCTAACGATTAGTTATGTGTCCAACCTGATCGTCAGCTGCGAATCTGTTTTGGGCTACAGACAGCGGCCTGACGGACGGCTGTGTGTAGTTATGACTGATTTATTATCTCGTGTAACTAGCTTCTCGACATGCCTGTGCGCAACATAATCTCCATGCTAATTCCATGTAAATATATTCATAGTCACATCCACATATCAACACAGTAGTTATCACAAATTGCTTCCAATCGCCTAATCAAATCAACGTAAAAAACCGCAATAAAAAAGTACGATCATAAAAATTCATCGAAGCCCCGAATTTATTCAGACCTTTTTCGTAAAAAGTACAAAAGGCATCTCAACAATACAAAATACTTGTACCCTATAATTACGTACAAAAAATCCGCAAAACCGTGCAAAAAAAGTCGATCAAATCTCAGTGAACATCAAACCTGTGAAGTCTGCATGTTGACGTTTACAATATGTCAACGTATACATTTTTAGGTGAACGTAACGTGAACTTGTGCGTTATAGAATTCGGTCGCTGTGGAGCTCGGGGGCCAATTATGACGGTTTTGTGTTCAAAACGGGTGCTTGTTAAAAGTTTTTTTAAACCAGTACCTGCTTGTATTCAATGCACTGCTATAATTATAGGGCTTCTGTCACATCGTAAGCGATTTTGTGAGCAACTCAAACATGTTTAAAAGAAAGCTTGATCAAGAACTGAGAAAAAAGACATTTAAATACCTACAATGCAAGTAATATATTTTTGAAATACACGAGTATAATAAACGAGATAATATTATAATGTTCGTGAAGGTACCAACCTTCACGAACATTAAGTGATATTTATTCACTGTACAGAACCCATGAATAATAAATTGCCTGAGAAATAATTCTAACAACTTTTTTTTAAATACATACGGGTCACCTGCTATGAGGCCTATATACGCTTGCAACTCGCTATGAGGCGTACCTTTTTTTTTTTTGCGGAAATCTCCGCACAAAAAAAAAAGGTTACCCCCCCGCCGGCCAGCGGGGGCGGTTATGTCGGACTTGAACCGACTAAAACCGCACGCCGTCTCTGGTTCACAGGCGCCGGGGTGCAAGGTTACCCATAGAGCATATCCCTCACAGTCCGACTGACCCTGGGCCATTCGCAGTGTCCCCTCTGATAACAGAAGAGGGGTACCTGGAGCGACCACGCCCCCCCGCAGGCCTTGCAGGCCCGTCATACCCCGACCCCCCCATGCAATGGGGTCAGCTGGCCCTCAGAAGGGCCGGTTGGTCAGACTCTTGGCCGCTGACGTTGACGCCAGCTACTCCAGAGGAGCAATCAATGATGCGTCATCGCCCACGTTGCCCAGGGTGCACTAAACTTGGAGGTGATCCAACCAGTCGCACCCCCTATGGGGCGTACCTACTTGATTTTCAAGGATGGAGGTACTCCCTTAGGTAGATTGTTCTAAATTCTAATATTAAATATATCTGTACCCTAACTTCTCCGGTGGACTTCTTGTGGGTGATTAAATGTAGTATTATATTTTTTACAAAGAATATTGATCAAACTTAAAATATCATAAGCGGACGAACCGCTCGCAGTGAGACGAGCGCCCAAGGAATGCCCATCAAATTTCCATATTTTAATGTTAACAAGTCGATCAGTGATTATATTATTTGTATACGAGTTTCTTTAATCATACACAGATGGGATTAGGTCCCCGTTCACGTTAAGTATAGCTCCGGTAGCGACGTGTGGTGCGCTGAAATATTTAAAACACAGGTTTTCATTTTACCTACTTAACTTAAGGGCTCGAACACACTTGCAAAAATTACGCACAGATAATGATATAGCTGACATTAAGTATGAATACTCAAGCCTGTGTATTCCCGTAGGGGTAGTAGTGATACATACGAGTGTATAGGAATTATCATGATTTTGGTGCTAATTAACTTAGGGTTGTCACAGATTACTATTATATTCCCTCGCTACATAAATAAATGTTTTGGATGTCATCTCCCTCATCGGATCAGTGGGATCGTTTATGAAGTAACAGCTACTTACGTAAAACTATTTTTTTTTCACGATCTGACTACGTTTAACATGCTTTACATAGGAGTTTATTATTTGGATTTTTATAAGACGATACTCTGCTGGCAACACAATATATTCCCACGATGCTATTGATTATTGGTTTTATACTTTATAGCTGTTGCCTGCGGCTTCGCTGCGTCGAATTCTGGTTCCGTTCTCGCTTTTTTTTTTATACCACTAAGGTGGCAGACAAGCACACGGCCCACCTCATGGGAAGCGGTTACCGCGGCCTATGGACGTGTGCAACACCAGTGGCGTCACACTCGCGCTGCCGACCCAGTTAATTAAAGGGGATGGGAAATGAGTTTGGGATGGGATGGGAAAGGAGTTTGGGAGGGGATGGGAAAGGAGTTTGGGCTCCGGCACTCTCACTCACCAAACGGAACGCAACAATTCAAATACTGTTACTTGGCGTCGATATTCTGTGAGAGGGTGGTGCTTCCCCGGTAGAGTCCGCCCATTCATGCAACGGCCAAAATGACTGTTGCTTGACTCTACCACCTAATGACATTATACATATCCCAAAAAGTGCAGTAAACTTAAACGTAGGAAAGCTGTTAGACTGTTTCCAGTAAACAGGCAGGTCAGGGTGGTATTGAATTCATTTCAAAATATCAATTAACTAAGGCTTGCAATTAAATTGCATTCCAGAATTGATCGATTTTTCAATATATTGGTACACGAATGATTTTGAAATGTTCTGGAGGAATGTTTTGTATTTAAGGAGCGATTGCTAGACTTTTATTCCATTGAACAGCACATTAACAAAAAGACGAGCACATTAACGAAAGAGAAGTTTTAAATGGAGAAACTCGACACGGACCAAACCCATCATTATTACCAATCCTTCCTATAAGGGCAGTATGAAATCACCTTAAGAATATTTGCAGAAATGAAACGGAACCTTATTAAGATAGATAGTAAGTTCAAAATACGTTACAGGTAATCATGATTATGACAGTCAATCATTTCCGATTTCGAATTTAAGAGCCACGCCCTGTCGCCCACGAGTCCAAATACGCCTTTTGCTTTGAGTTCTTGGTTAACGTTCGGTTGTAAAGGCTATTGTTAAAGCGTGATAACGTAAACGCACGGATCTTTGGTCTTGATGACAGGATGCTCATGTACGTTCAAGTTATATGCATAGTCAAGATGCATTCTCAAATAAGCAGATAGTTTGTGGCTCAGAGTTCGTAATCAGTCGGGGTGTATTGTTCTACACTCACGACTGCATACCTGCAAAGGGGGATGTCACATATCCATGAACGTATGTTCCGTAATAATTGCAAAAACTGCATATGAACACCCCCGTAATTATAATTATTACGGAACAATAATTGAAATTGGACAATGGAAAAGTACTACTTATAATTGTTTATCTTGAATTATTTAGGCTTGTTGCAGATTGTACAGTCAATGAAACTTTTAACACTAAAATATTTACAAACCTTTTTATACATAGGAATACATGAACAAAGTGAACGTTTAAGTAGTTTTATAGTTATCAATGGACAAACTTAATATTATTCAAGGTTTATGTATTGATTTACGAAAGAATTAAGAGCTAAGATGATCACCTATTAGAATTTGTTAAACGACTTCTGTCGTTGACTGTACTTGGGATACGAGTATGTAGGTCTATTGTTGACCAATCTCTATATATAAATAAATAATAATAAATATCGTAGGACGAAGTACACAACGCCATCTAGACCCAAACTAAGCAGAGCTTGTCATATGGGTTCTAGAATGCGGATACAGATACTTAAATACTTTTTTTTTGTAAATAAATACATATTATACATAGAAACACCCAGACCAATGCAAATATACATATTTGCACTGAGCGGGAATCGAACCCGCGACCTCTGGCTTAGCAGTCGAACGCACTACCGCTACGCCACAGAGGTCGTCGATATACTTTAACCCTACAATAAGAACAATATTATCACGTGAAGTAGTATTAATTTATTTATTTAAAAAATAACGCTTTCTAAAAAAAAAATTAATCAGAAAACCTCTCTCTCCCCTTCTCTGAGGCATACTCGACTATTGGATGGCATCATTTTTCTTCTATGACACTCAGTACATAACAGTAGACACACCACACCGCACGGTGTTATGTCGAGGCGGCGCTTGCGCAAGGCAGCACGTTCACAAGATATCATTACAATGGTGTATGATACGAGTTTTTGGTTGTCACTCAATTACTGGTATCGAGTTTGGTTATCGATACGGACTGTTGGTTACACTCCGATAGATATTAGCCTTTGTGATGGAATACATCTGAGTAGTAATTAAATTATTAGAATTGTTTTTACTCATTATTTATTTACAGTAGTGTAAGTATACATGAAACAAACGTAACTACTCGTAGCATAAGAATGAGTACTACGCGGATAAATTCTGTGATGCGCATGTTTATGTAAACATTCAGTTACTAGCTCACCAACTTTCCATATATATTAGTGAGCTGAGCTCTTATACTCTTATACGCGGGATAGCCACTTCTTTGTCGTTGTGCTTCTTTTCTCCTGCTTGACCGATCTTGACCAAATTTACCACGGTGATAGTGTGAACAGTGAGGAGTGTTTTGAAGCGAGATGATTCATGTCCGATGAACTATTGAGGAATAATCACCGAAAAACAGTTTCACGAGCGCGCGGCCTTAACTAAGCGCGCGACCGTAGTAAGATGTCTTATTTACAAGTAAGAGTTGCTCGCTCAGCTCCATTTATTTCAGTGGCACCTTGCACTGAATTCCTAGTTACTATTTCCTATATTTCTTAATACCAAAACATGTGAGTACCCACAGTATTTTCATGTATGTTAATTAGGATGAAAAGGCATAATAAGGAGGAAAGGGAAGAAAATAATGTGGCAACTCACTTATAAGTTTTGAGATGGCCCAGGGTCAGTTCGGGGTGCGAGGGATATGCTCTATGGGCAACCTTACACCCCGGCGTTTTAAGATCCGAGACGGCGTGCGGTTTTAGTCGGTCTAAGCCCGACATAACCGCCCCCGCTGGCCGGCGGCGGGGGGGTAACCGAAAGGATTTCCGCAAGAAAAAAAAAGGTCCAGTTTGTGAACTTTTACAACGTTTACCTTATTATATCATTACCTTGGTGGTAAAGCAGTAGCCAGTGCGACTGTGTAAGATTCCATTCCCGGTTCAACCAAATCGTTATAGATTTTTCTGAAATCAAAATTGTAGTAGCAGCACCATAGGGGTTGGGAATACTCTTTTGTAATCAAAATCAGAAATCTTAATCAACATGATGAGTCACTTATGAAAAAACCAATGCTTCTACACGTATATAGCCAGATTCGCAAAACCAGGACAATAATTAAGGCCAGTGAGTAAAGAACCTTAACCCCCCCCCCTTGGTTATGGCGGACTTGAACCGACTAAAACCGCACGCCATCTCGGTTCTTCAAACGTCATGCTATAAGGTGGCCCATGAGGCATTTCCCTCACACCCCGGCTGACCCAGAGCCATCACCAGTTTCGATATGGCCCTTGTGAGAAAAGAACCTAGCAATAAAAACTTACGGCCACTGTATTCAATGAGCAGTAAGTAGTCTGGAAATCCGGTAGACGGTAATCGGTCCAGCGCATGTATCGAGAGGCCAAAACAGTCGGTGAAATACATTGAAGCCACCTCTGTAACCACCTCAAGGATAAGGCTATGAAGATGAGTGAAATCGCACTGTACAATGATGTAATCAGTACACCTTACACAATCGAAACACACCTACTCTTCAATGAGTGTGCTAAACTTCAGGTATTATTGCCGTCGCCTCGTATAGGCCAAGCCTATTACGTCAAACATCCTTTAATATATGCCAAAGCAGTAAATAACAATTTATTTCATTTTATTACAGTGTGTCCGAAATCATAGTATGTATGTATGTATGTATGTATGTATGTATGTGTCCGAAATCCCTCACTCCGCGGTCTGTTGTTGTTAAGCGGAGCCTTGTGCGTGGTGGAGAGCCGCGGGCCACGCGGTAAACGTATTGTAATCGATTCTGAGAAGGTCATGGCGTGACCACGTGCTCTACATTTTATCTAACTCGCGGCGAGCGATCGCTGCTACACTTTTGTACCATTATTTTTGGCTCTCTGGTCTGTTAGATTTTGTATACTTGTTGCCTAATCAAATATTTTTAAATAAAGAACCGAATGCTTTTTTATAATTATATGGTACTAGCGACCCGCTTCGACGCGAAGTCGAAAATATGTCGTTCTTGAACCGACTCGGAGAAGCGCTTCTGAGCATAGATATCGCGCTGATGGATACGGACAGATGCAGATTGGTGCAACGTGTGAAGACTTGGAAAGAGGCACTTGAATTACTTATTTATTTATTTCATATTGCGACACAAAACAGTTATACATTGTATCATACAGTAAAAAGGTTAATGTAACAAGCTTGGTAACTGTATAACACACACTTATGTCCGCAGAATAATGTAGTAGGTGGAAAGATTTAAATTATGCTAAACTTCCGCTTTAATGTATTTTCCTTGCTTTTTAAATTCATTATGCGATTATCGAAATATATATATATATATTTATATATATATATATATAATATATATATTATTACGATAATTTCAATATATATTATTGCAATTATCGTGAAAGTATCGTAATTCGTGGTTTAGTAACGCGGCATGCGCAATAACAGCCCTGTCGAGTCAGATTAACCGACCATCAAGAAAACCCACTAATCTTTCTCTGCATGCAGTGCTCTCCTCTCAACTGCATTTATTCTATCGTGATTCCACTGCCACACCCAGAACCAGCACACCACTATCAACTGCCAGGCACCATCTCATAAATGGCATACAAATGCTACACTAGCATACCCGAGGCACAGGTGCATACATAATTTCATATCACTACATTAAACTGTTATTACCGACGAACGCGTCGGCTTGCTCAGTGTCCATAAGTCTGACATAAGTGTTATCTATGTATATGGAAGAGTCCTAAAATGTCGAGTTTAACGTGTCCCGCCGCCAGACGGACACACGGACCGCCGAGTGTTTACGACTCATCACGAGCGGTTACGATGCGAATTAAGAGCCTTTAATGTCAGACAATCCTTTAACGTGACTGAGGGGCTTGTAGCGCACTGCAAGATATACGATAAAGTTTTAATGAATGAGCTAAAGTGTGTAGGGTCATAGTGCGTACTGACTAGCGTTTCGGAGCGTAATGTAACATGTCACAGAGCGGTCAATGAATATTGGTGAACAAGCGAGCAACAGGTAACATGTATACACAGATTTTAGCACACGGCGCGCGGCGTAACAACATGCTCGCTGCGAATGTTACTTTATGCGCCGTAACGTCGGTCAGTATCAGTATCCTTTAGGGAATGCTTTTACAGTACAGAAGAATTTTAGACAACGATAAATTATGAGATACAAATTTATTACTTATTACAAACTAAATTCGTCGTTATTTTGATTCGGAACTTAACTGCTCAATAACAAACTTTTTAACTATTGTTCTGAAAAACGTCAAAGTCATTGTCTGCATATAACCTTTCTCTAACAAATAATCTTTCATTATTTTTAGGGATTTTCTTTAGAAAAGCCCTATTGCTATCGAGTTGTCGTCGACGTCATCGTTGCCAATTTTCTGTCACGGTTTTGGGTATGAAGGAGAGGAGCTATCGAGTTGCTGTTTTCGGTAATAGATTCGTGCTGGGGTGAACCATTGCAAGATAAAGAAAAAAATTTTTTTTTTTTAAATTACTTGTATTCGGCTGAGCTCGTCTCAGGAATTCAACTTGTTTTAATTTTAATAAATCTTCCACTAGCAGCTACAAATATTCTACATGAATATGACAATTATTTTCGAAAATTTATGTAGAAAAGTTAAAGATGAGAGATCGAAGATTATAATAAAACTGCTAGTGGAACATTTAGTCAAATAAATATTATAAAATATATTAGTAAGAATTTACAGTTAGATAAAATGCATGATACGCAATGTCGAGCTTACCCGGTCACTCTAACCTCACAAGAATTTGCATGAAAATATTGCAGCTATATTTATTCGCTCCTTCGCCGAACTGCCAGTGTATCGCCAGGCTTACAAAGGTGTACAGCGCGCGTCCACGCGCCCCACCTGTTATTTATGAAAGAGCAAAGTCGTTATCTGCGCAGAGCTAACTCGACATTATCGTGTTAGTGAGCGGCGCACAAGGGCCTCGCACACTTTACTTGGCTAGGCACTTACGAGTAAAATTATAATAAAAAGATTAAGTTCAGTGCACACTGAAGGTTAGAACTATTGCTAATACATGTAGTGAAATCGTCTTTGAAAAGTTGTACGTGAGCCTAATCCCATCCACGCTTCCACCGATCTGACTCCTCATTTGATTCTAATGCCACTCATATGTGTAGCAGAAAACCTCAAGGTACAGTGATTCAGCACCACTTCAGATTGGCTATGCCATTTTATCCACTGTAATGTTGTCTTTGTTGTATATTCTTGTCCGGCTTATGTGATGTTCTAGTATCAGGCCTGATGTAATTATTAACTCCACGTGACCTGCTGCTGAAAAGCAACCGAAACGTCAGTATCCGTGTAAATAATAAAATAACACCAATGATATGGTATGGTTTCGCGAGCTGGTATCCGCAACTCCACGACAAGGCGCGGTTTTGCGTGAGAAAAATACCACCAAATAGATGTTAACCTTTTGAACCAATCTGTTTGTTTTAATCGTTTGTTCGCGATAGTGACCGATCTCGTCCATGGACCATTATATTGTAACAATAGGTCTGATTACTGTTTGATAGAGAGCCACGATGCAGTCAGTGGCTAAGTTAGAATCATGCTAGCTAAAACTACACATGGCACAAGTTTGAGCGCAATCGACGCGGGTCTATTCTAGGAATCGAGTCAATTTTTAATAATCTTTATAGTTCAAAATTCTAAGCAGCAGCACGTAGTGGATAAACGGACAAAGTAGAAGGGTACAAGCTGTAACTGGCAGAATATGGGTGTGACGTACGCCTTGGCCTACCCTAAAAAAATATTGGATGAGAATATTACATAATGACACATGATCGGATTACAGTCACCGCACACATTACGTGCGAGGTCGACACTCGGCTGTAATAAAGCCATCAGTGGCTACAGAACACAAGCTCGCGGCAATAAATCATCTAAAACGGTTTACTTAGTCGATAACATCGTTACACCTAATCACTTAACAACACTATACTTATAAAGTAATATACTTAAGACATTGTCCACGCTCTAGCGCCGCTCAGTGAATGCTTTCGGTTCGATCGGATCACTATCCGGTCCTATTATATTCTATTTTACCATTTTTTGTTTATGATACATTTGTGTGAGTACATTTTTTGCTATATGTGTTATCGGATTACATCCAGCATATGCATTAGCAGAGTTTCTTAAACAAGTTCATAAAACAACTTTACTCTATAAAAAAGGAAAACAAAAAAGATGATGACCTTATATTAAGGAATTGTCGTTTCCTTAGGGTTATCCTTTCGAGGGCTTACCCGGGGTGCCCGGCAACGGACACTTGGGGAGGACACCGTGCGGTTTTAGTCGATACACGACATAACCACCCCCGCTGGCCGGCGAGGGGGTATCCGAAGGGATTTCCGCACGTAAAAAAAAAAAAAAAGGAACATCGTTTGTACTAACTATTCGACTTTGTCACTCAAATTGATTGGGCTATCTAGTATCAGATTAGAAGTGTGCTCAGCCTGAGTGAGGATAGAACCTTAGCACTACAACTATCATGTAATCTCGACTAAGTATCGATAATTGCCCCGCCATCGCATTAAGCGCCGATGTTTACCGATTGTATCTAGACGCGGACGGACGTAGGCGGCGTAGCTACGGCGCTACGGCGCGCGTAGCTGCTACGAATACCTGGTGTTAATTAGTAATTAGATGGTACTTGAGTAAATTAATGAAGCTTGTTATCTCGATGGGTCTTGAGCGCTCTTGTTTGGCTTTGACTCGATGGTTTAACAAGTAGTTGTTGCCAGTTTTAGAGCAACACGGCTACCTGTTGCTCAATGTTGCCAGTCAATTGATTATCGACAGAATTATATTATGGTTGTGTGATGTGTGGTGGCAAAATTTTCTATCATAGACTCAAGTTCAATATTGGTAGCCATGTTTCCTAATATAAATGTGCCGGTCGACAGATGAAGTACCACCCTCTCAGTCAACACTGACTTCAAGTACTGTATGCTGTAATGAGTGCGGTTGGAGAGAGTTCCGAAGTTCCTTCATCTCCTTATTTCTCATTACCTCCTTTTACCTTTCGCTCTGCAAGTGGCAACACGAAAGTGAAACTTCTGCTGTTGGAACTGTAACGACCAAGTGACAACCTGCCAGCAGGTGGTTGGTCTGCTTATGTACTTACACACAGTAACTCAGTGTCATGACCATTCATACTGCGTTAATATAATAAGATCAATTTCCATTTGAGACAAATGTAGTTTAAAAGTAGTGTACGCTCTCGTGGAACGCTAATCCCGTTCCAGTGACCCACGGGCATCCGTCACCGGGATAGCGTATACCCGGCCATACTCTATTTGTGTGTGACATTTCAGCAAAATCAATCCCATCGTTTGATTATTTATTTTATCAAAAGTAACTAAACATAATGGGCTGACATTTGTTGGGATGAATATGGAACCACTCATATTAGCATGAGATATAAATGTCATACATTCCCATACAAAGATATTTTCCACCTTCCTAAAAGTTATGAACAAAATAAATAGACGAAATAATAAACACATTGGTGTTCAGCTCCAACATTTCTAGAATTAATATGTTGTACTGTTTCACTGCTCTGATTAATGCCACCCGCGCATAGAACAGCACTCCTAGCTGCGGCCTGGTCTAGTTCTCTCCGCCGCGAGTGTCCCGCGGACAGCGCCCATCCATATCCCGCGCGCAGCACATTACTCACCCGGCGCTGTTAACAGCCCTGTGACTAGTATTGAATGAGTTGCCAACTGGCGCCTGTCGTGTGAAGGAACACATCCAAGCTCTGGTAGACTGCTGTGTGCTGGGCTCAGACCTCGGGCTGAACATGGAAGGAGTGAGTTTCCCACTGAGTTTCATCTGTGTCTGAATCTTCGACCAGGCAGGAAAAGGCTTATTAGACATCCATACTTCAGCACTCAAGTACCCATTTTTAAAACTAAAATTCCTATGATGCCCGAAAAGTCAGTCCATCAAGACAGATCAGAGTATCTATCCATCCTGATCTGAGACTATCACAAGACTTTATCTCCAGGTACACACTTCCTCTTAATAGTTTAAATACAAACACTTTTAACTTAATCTATCGTGATTTATTTTAAGTATTTTATTATTTACACCGATTCCGTTAAACCTAGTTTTATTTCAGTACCTAAATAATCTAAAAATAAAATCATAAGTAAAACTTCTTATGGATTCACTTCAACAGTGCTCGAGGTTCGAACCTGTGACCTCAATCTAGCCAGTCCAACGCCTCAGCCAAGAATGCACCGCCGCTGCTTAAAGATCCTGGTCACGCCACATTCCTCCCCACCGCGCAGCGTGAGAAACTAATTATAAGCTCCACACAGATATCAGAGGATATTTATTGATAAGCTCATTAGCTCATGTCACTACCACAGATGAAATAATAATCGCATTTTAAGGCTAAGACTACACTGCAGCGCTTTACAGCGGCATCGCTAATAGTAAGAGAAAACACTTCAAAGGCGGAAGTAGAGAGTAATAAGGTTACCAGGTGCCTACCTCCAAAGGTCCGCAGTGGTTTCCCTCGGCAATAATTATTGTTCAATGGGTTTCCCCCAAGTAACATCTAATTTACTTATTTATCTTAGTAATACTGGCAAAAGTATTAATATTGACATAGGCTATTAAACTACTAAAAAAAATTGTTGGTTGTTATGTAAAAAACAAATTGTTTAAACATCGTGTACTTCACAACACAAGTCAAATTGGTTTGTTCCATCTTATTCACCTGGTCACTCAGGTGGACAAAATGGAATTTACATACATAACATAATATAACTTCACGCCTGTATTCCCGAAGGGGTAGGCAGAGGGGTACTACACACCCACGATTCGCCAGTTATGTTAAGGTCCCAATGTAATAGGGGGCGAGCCTATTATCATCTACCGGACACATTATTAAGCGAGCGATAATTAACATTTATTAATGCACACATAACTACGAAAAGGTCAGGTCAGAAGTATCCGTAACCGGCGTGCATGTATGAAAACAATTATGAAAGTGGAAGAAGCGAAAGCCATACATACATTCACGCCTCTTTACCATTGGGGAAGACACAGACAACATCATTCCACTTGCTACAAACCTGGCATAAGCCTTTCGCTGATACTTTCATGATTGTTTTCATACAGTGTTTTCTTTTTCTTCAGTGGTAATTTCAAATCTTTTTATTTTATCTCAGAACTATTTCACTTAGGTGATGTAACCAAGGTGATGTAAACTAGGTGAGATTACTCTTTCCTTATTCTTGCTAACTCTTCTCTCTACTTACAGGTACTTAAGATTTCAATATATTCTAGCTTCTCTTTTGCTCTACATCTTCCCCTAAAACATCACACAGAACACTTGTTTGTCCATACTTCACGTTTAATCTGCAAGTGCAAACGAAGCCTTACACAACTATGTATGACGGTTGTCCACCTGTGCGGCGACCGGCGACCCGCGGCGCTAGTCCCGTACACCATCTACTATCAGATTCAATTACAATAAGTGCTGCTCACGGAACCCAACGAGATGTAAATGTGCCTATTACGTTGCGCAGGATGGCGAACGTGGTTGCCAGGGCTGGCGGCAGGTCTTGACTTCGAAATAAGACGTCTAGGCTTGCAATAGTCTTTTATTAAAAAAATATTCATTCAACAATACGTACATGTTAGAGGCGAGCACAAAGGTAAGAGAGAGTGCGGTGCGAGACCACAGACAACAGAGAGTAATTTGTCATAGACTATAATAGTGCAGTGCACCTAACAGTGCCGAGATGAAGTAGTTATCGGACTCGGCCGGTCGTGTCGCTGTCGGACATTGTAAAGTTGTGTGTCAGTTCTGTGGTAGAATTACAGCACCTTCCCGTTTCCTAAATCGTATTGATACTGTGTGGAGTGAAATGTCACACTCGGATAAAGTTGTCCTAGGTCGTCTCACAGAAGTACCGTGCAGTATATATCTAGGAAGGTGAAGCTTTTCGCAAATGTATTCAAAGCTCTACCGGGAGTAGAAAGGAAAATATTATGTAAAAGAACACGAACTTAGCAATATATATAAATATATATAAGATCTTAATCTATAGGAAGAGCAAAGGACTTTACGCACGTATTGCATTTCCCTGGTTGAGTCAGCCCGTTCATGCCCAAGTAAGCCTCTAGACGATGTTAGAGGTCACGGTTTGATTCCCGTTAATTGCTATGAAATTTGGATTAGTCTAGGTATTTCTATATATAATATGTATGTATTCATGCCGGTTGATATAATAAGATCATGCAAACAAAAATGTTTATTCACATTCTAGAACCTATATAACAAGCTTATAATTGTTTTGGTCTACGCTGTGTACTTTATACTAGAAAATTAATTTATTTCTGCGTGTAGTATATAAGGGCATATTATTTATTAATCAGTAGTTGGTGGTAGTTGATAAGCGCTAAAAGATAATAATGTGTTTCTGCATAATCTGCGCTGTCAGTCCTCAATAACGTCTCGGTAATGCACTATAAGTTGTTTGTCAATAGCGCAGTACGTTTGATGTTTTAATGCGCTTATTGCATTAGTGTCGCGGACGCGCCCGTGAGGCTGTGGACATGGCCATGAGAGGTAGCGATTACAATATGTAGCGCGTTAAAAGTGTCTTGTTTTGACTTTACTAATTTTCAACAATTTTAGCAAGTAATTAAAATTTTCTATAAATATTTATACATACTATAAAGATGCGTATATTCTGCAGAAGGGTGCAGATAACAGATATTTCCATTTGAAAGCTAGGTGCCTGTTAAGTAGCTCTAGCAGAACTGTTGACAGCAAACACTGCTTTCTGTGACCTCTGTGGCGTAGCGGTAGTGCATTCGACTGCTAAGCCAAAGGTCCTGGGTTCAATTCCCTCCCCGTGCAAATATGTATATTTGCATTGATCTGGGTGTTTCTATGTATAATATGTATTTATTTACAAAAAAAAAGTATTTAAGTATGTTTATCCGCACTCTAGACCCCATATGACAAGCTCCGCTTAGTTTGGGTCTAGATGGCGTTGTGTACTTTCTCCTACAATATTTTTATTTATAATATTTATTTATTTATTTAAAAGATGGACAGAGATTTTTATGGAGGTAGAAAATCATTAATAAAAGTAAATTACGTATATAGATCCGCTGCACTCACAACTGCGCGCGCGCAGATCGGCGCCGCGATTACAAACTTGGCACTTTATATCGCTGGCATTGATTAAATGCGTTCGCTGTCAACACATTACCGACGTCGTTATCATTCGCACTCATATTTATGATAATTAACCTCCTCACAGCCTCGCGCTGTAACGTTGCGCTTACGGTTGCGGTAATTGAGCTTTTGTTGGGAATTGCTAGTAACAGCGCCCAGTATGGAAACGTACTCGGCGGACGGCATTACATTCCTCGTTGTCTGGAGATAAAGATATAGTTGATAAAATCTGATTATAATACAGCTTGCTGAGCCGAGGCTTGAAGAATCAATTCAAACTAATTTTTATAGTTTTGAATACCAATTGACCTTAATTGACTTGAAACTACAATCTCCGGTACGCTCCTGACTCAAATAAAGCCAACTAAATTATAATAAGATACAATTACAATTTTTTATTTTTTATACCAATAAGGTGGCAGACAAGCACACGGCCCACCTGATGGGAAGCGGTTACCGCGGCCTATGGACGTGTACAACACCAGTGGCGTCACACTCGCGCTGCCGACCCTGTTAAGGAAAGGGGATGGGAAAGGAGTTTGGGAGGCGATGGGGAAGGAGTTTGGGCTCCGGCACTCTCACTCACCAAACTGAACGCAACAGTTCAAATACTGTTACTTGGCGTCGATATTCTGTGAGAGGGTGGTGCTTCCCCGGTCGAGTCGGCCCATTTATGCAACGGCCAAAATGACTGTTGCTTGACTCTACCACCTTCAATATATATATGTGTGTTATATGTGAGTTTGTGAATCTGTTTGTTTGTGAAGTTGTGGGGGTATCTTTGAATCTACTGACCCAATTTTGAGAATTCAAGTCTCGAGTGAATAGGTTCCTTCTAGGCAAACGTGATCCATCGTAGACCACATCGTCACTTACGACCAGGTGAGATAGAGGTCAAACGTGAGCCTATCATCCATAAAAAAAATCTTTTACCTATAGAAAGCGGCATTATTTGAGAGTGTCATAGGCTATATATTATCACGCTACTACACAAGGGAGCGGAGCACTAACCACAAATGTCAAGACATTCAACAGATTCCCATACATTATATTCAAACCTAATAATATATATGGGTTACGGCAACAACGTGTGACTCGCGAATCCCCCTTAGACTTAAGGGGAAAATCTACAAGACCATGATCCGGCCTGCTGTCCTGCATGGATCAGAGAGCTGGCCCGTAAAGGCGACGAATGAAAGACGGCTGCATGCAGCCGAGATGCGAATGCTGAGATGGATGTGTGGTGTGACAAGAATGGATAAGATTAGGAATGAGCACATTCGAGGAAGTTTAAAAGTAGCGCCAATAACAGAAAAGTTACGAAGAAATCGCTTGTCCTGGTTCGGACATGTAATGCGTAGGGATGAAAGTAATATCGTAAGGAAGGCATCAAGTATGGAAGTGGACGGTTACAAGGGGAGAGGAAGACCTAAGAGGAGATGGATGGACTGTGTGAAAGAGGATATGGTTAGGAAGGGAGTGAATGTTGAGATAGCCGCAAGCAGAGATGAATGTAAAAAGCACACATGTTGCGCCGACCCCAAATAAATTTGGGATAAGGGCAGGAGGATGATGATGATGATGATGAATATATATGGGTTAAAGGGGTGCAACGGGGGTTCGAAATAAGTCAAGGGTGAAGCCAGCCAGTACTAACTTTAATTCTAACAATGCATAGAAACAAATCTGTTCAGGCGTTTACAAGATATTATGGAAGCAGGAACTCACATACGTTTAAAAATCGTGCAAACATTACAGTCCTTTTTTGGGTAGTCGTGTAAGAAGAAACCTTCAGTTTTGTTTGATTCTACTATAATGAATATGCAGTTATTCCAAGAGAAGACTGTAGTGCTCTATGAATGACTGCATGTTAATCCTAGCGTATATTTATGACACTGTTGTGGGCAACATTTAGTTGCAAAACGTTCGTTATCTCAAGCCGCGGTTGTTCGCTGCGAGGCGCCGCTAATTGAACTGTGTTGTGTTGCGGTGAACTAATGTCAATAATAAATTACCGCGATTAGTACATTAGCGTCAGTGCTGCGGTATCGTTGTACCGCCGCGTGTTCTGCCGGCCGCTTTGAGCGATAACACGCACCATCGGCTTGTAGTTCTGATGTCACTCAATGTCAAACGGCAGTGGTATTATACCCAGTGTTGCACTTTTAACCTATTACTCTCTAATACTCTTGAAAAAAACGCGTACCTTTTTTTTCATGCGGAATCCCCCCGAAATCCCCTCGGGTAACACCCCCCCCCCCAGCCGGCCAGCGGGGGCGGATATGTGGTGGGCTTGAACCGATTAAATCCGCACGCCGTCTCGGATCTTCAGACGCGGGGGCATAAGGTTGCCCATAAAGCATATCCCTAGCACCCCGACTAACCCTGGGCCATCTCCGGTTTCGAGATGGCCCAGGGTTAGTCCAGGGTTACCCAGGCCTGCGCTCATGGAGGACGGAGATCTTTAAGCGACCCATGCAGCACCTATACCGTTACTGGCCTAAGGTTTAAACATAGTTGTTGGATCGGCTGTTTTTAGGGTTCCGTATCCAAAGGGTAAAACGGGACCCTATTACTAAGGCTCCGCTGTCCGTCCGTCCGTCTGTCACCAGCTTGTATTTCATTAACCGTGATAGCTAGATAGTTAAAATTTTCACAGATGATGTATTACTGTTAGCGCTATAACAATAGATACTAAAAACAAAATAAAATCAATATTTAAGGGGGCTCCCATACAAGAAACGTGATTTTTTGCTCCCATACCACATGTATCAGGCGACATCTAGCTACAGTAAGCTCAACTACTTCGATACCACATGAACTCAGTGCTACCTAGCGACCAACAGGCGCAACCAGAACCGTCTACTATGTCACAACTACCACGTGATTCCTACGTCACGATCCTGCATCGCGAAAATGTAGTACGCGCTGAGTAGTATATATACAGAATCCTAACTTCAACAGTTAGGGCCTCGGCCCGCCAGGCGCGATCACCTTGCCTGGTCGGAGGATCCTCCCTTTGTGTTGGAGGAGCATCCACCCCGTTCCTTCACACTCTGCTTTGCCAAGTCACACAACATTAACTATAATAATAAAGAAATCGCAGTAAGGAACCTTAGACTTGGCACGACTTCGTCTAGATTTCATTACTTTTTAGAGATAAACAAGCAGCTCCATCGTGACTTGGCTAGTTTTTTACAGAATGATTTTGGTGGGATTTCTGTTAGCGCTATAACAACAAATACTAAAAACAAAATAAAATCAATATTTAAGGGGGCTCCCATGCAAGAAACGTGATTTTTTGCTCTACTTTTCGCGGTATACAGAAGATGGTCTCCACCGAACCCGAGATATCGATGAAAGGTGTTCGAAGAAATATAATTGTATGGTACAGCTTTCGCACTGAAGTAGGTCCCATATGATATAGAGACGTCGGTGATATATGCCCGAGGTATAGTTCTCCACATAGAAAAATAAATTGGACTGTAGAAAAATTACACTGGATAGAACCTTTATCTTAATATCAACGGTTTTACTTCGCAACATAACATAAAATAACTTCACGCCTGTATCCCCGAAGGGGTAGGCAGAGGTTTATTAGTTATTACACACCTACTATTCGCCAGTTATGTTTTAGGTCCCAATGTAATAGGGGGCGAGCCTATTGCCATCTACCAGGTACATTAATAAGCGAGCGATAATTAACATTTTTAATACACACATAACTACGAAAAGTCAGAGGCGACTGGCGATCGAACTCGAGACCTCATCTCGGAAGTCCGTTACGTACGCCACTGGGCTATCGCCGCTACCAATGTTATAAATGTGTCACAATAACGTAGCGGTAATCGAATACGAACTACGAGTGTATGGTTACACCGGCCGACATCGACACGGCCGCTGAGCGTCACTGCGCGGTCGTTCCTAGAGGAAGGCCAACGAGGTTAGCTACTCATTACATTTCAATGTTGAAAAACTTACATTCGACTTACACTACCAGCCTAACTTTAATAATAATTACCTAATATATATTTTAATAAACCCACCTGGGGCATGACATAATGTCGTATAAAGGGCAGACCTTGTACCTTGGCAGAACACTAATCTGAAGCACATCAATTCTACAACCTAAAAGATAAGAAACCTTCAAACTAAGCAGAATGCTAGTATCAAGAAGTTATTAATTTGCTGGTGTTAATAATGCGGAAGTTATTAATCCCTAATGTCATGATCTGTTGACACAATCTCTGGCATTACAAACAAAGAACAAGTCGATAAACAAATACTTATTCAAAAATTTAAACTAAAATTATGAATGAGCTGGGAGTGTTCAGCCATGTACCTTTTTTTTTCGTGCGGAAATCCCTTCGGATACCCCCCCGCCGGCCAGCGGGGACGGTTATGTCGGGCTTGATCCGACTAAAACCGCACGCCCACTTCGCCTTTTTTTTTTTTTTTTTCATGCGGAAATCCCCTCGGATACCCCCCCGCCGGCCAGCGGGGGCGGTTATGTCGGGCTTGAACCGACTAAAACCGCACGCCGTCTCGGGTCTGCAGACGCCGGGGTGTAAGGTTGCCCATAGAGCATATCCCTCGCACCCCGACTGACCCTGGGCCATCTCCGGTTTCGAGATGGCCCCCTCGGGTTTGGGAACCACGGTGTCCCCGTCTTGCCCCGGTTTGGGGGAGGGGCGCTAGTCGCCCCATCGCACGCCCACTTCGCCTTACAGCCAAGCCGTTTTATTGTACTTTCCAGATTCAAGTAATCATTGTATCGCCTCAAAAAATTTACTCTTGTCGACAAGCCAGCAATGTGTACAGAGCTTGATCAGCGCCGTAACGAACAGTTTATAAAACCAAATAAACTGCTTGTTCACACCGAGCTCACATTCAACAAACAATAGGATGATATGTCGACATGATGTGATATCGTACAACAGTTATGAACGCCAGCCAGTCATCCAGTGACCACCGCGTGCCACCCGTGACCACAAAAGCGCATTGTTCACGTCTGCAGTCACGGTCTACAGCCAGCGGTGTACAGACTCCAATCAAATATCCATGAACGTACTACGCTGTATCGAGCTTGACACAATGCGAACCAATTTGTTTTTAATTAACTCAGGAGATGCGTTGAATTGAGCCATCAACGTGAATGAAATGATACGCCGTCAGTCACCCAATAACCGAGCATGACGCATGACGCGTGTCACCGCAGACAATGTAGCACGGTTCACGGCGCGCGACACATTGTGTCGTGTACCACAATGCCGAGTCCTTTCATTCTATGTTTAGTCACGAATTCTATAAGGGACGTTTTATTATCTGTTGGTAATTAAAAGTCAATGATAAGCATGGCTGATGATGCGGATCGAGCGGGGCTATTTTTGTAGTTGACATCGTCAAATTTGAAAGGGTTATTGCCTTTGCGCCCTGCCTCATATAACTCTTCTGAAACATTACAGAGAACTCTCAGGTATGCAGGTTTCCTCACAATACATTCTTAAATTGTTAAAGCGTGGTATTGGCTTGCATACCATTAAACAGATGCTTTAAACGATAAATCGCAGCTTAAATCGTATCGAACCGACACTAACACCGATGAATGTAAGTACCATAATCAAATTTACATAAATATGACATCTCGAATGGGTAAAACATTTTCATCAATATGGCAACGAAAGTAAATGGAATCTCTTTAGATGATTTAATTCGAATGCCGCCGTACCTCAAATGCCAACGAATGCGTTTTCTAAAACATTACAATTATACGCGTAATGTACAGAGCTAACATACTCATAATTCCACTGAATACGGACGCTTACTACCCATTACATGATATGATATTGTCCGGCAATAGCACCGGGATGTAAGGGCGACGCTCCATTGAACCAAAGATGTGGCAGAACTGTTTCCATAGCGCTAGTATGGCGACAAATGTTAGCTTATCTGATGATTAGCGCTGTTAATTTCATTATTTTTAAAGCATATTTATCAAACGTTTCAAATGGTAAATTGATCAAACTTCGAAGAATATTATTTTTAAATACAAAATTCTCTTGCAGTCTACACTTTGCAGATTTTTGAGAATAGATAGAGATAGAGATAAACTTTTTAATGAATATTTCAAAATATAGTTATCTCTACCAAATTACCAAGTATCGTGATGTAAAAATCTACTACTCTCAAAAGTCAAAAGTCAAAAATCATTTATTCTGTATAGACCAAACCTGTACAATACGTCAAAAAAAAATTAAACGAATGTTTGGCAAATGGACCACCGCTCAGACTCAAAGTCTCAAATACGATACAGCGTAGATAAAGCCATCTCCTGAGCATGTAGGTTCGGTTTCCTGGTGACGGCGGACATCTCGCCCGGGGCTTGGGGGCCGGCGCCGCAAGGTGCTCTGCCCTACACTTCGGATGGTCACGGCTATTTGATTACCAATGGCTATTATACGTATTTATATTTATAAATACAATACAACGCACTTTTATAACTTTGACATTTACTTTGTGATACTTTTTTTTTTATATATAGAATACTAGCAACCGAAGTTACTAATATTCCCTCTAACCCCTCCAGCCAAGCTTAATTGCTTGTGTTAGGAGCGGGTTCACGTCGGTAGTGTAATGGCCAGGATTCGAACCCGGGACCTCTCATAGTCATAGGGTCGACTTCTTAACCACTAAGCTACCGACACTTTACCGACTTTAAGTAAACACCTGTAAAGTACACGTATATGCAGTTTTACTCCACAAGCTTTGGTATTGGACCTCGTTCCGGATGCACATAGTACTCGTCCATTTAGTATTAGTGTTGCCATTGCACATTGTTCTGATTAAACAGCCAGTAACCAGCGTGACATTTCGTAACTCACAAGTCGCCAATAGATGAAATGAAATAAGGAGTCCACTTCCAGAAAATTCGGTGAATACTGATATATATATCGGCGGCGAACAGACTCACAAACATAGATTTATATAGTTCTTAACGTCAAATGTCTGTAAGCAATAAATCTCAGCGCGTATCTTTGTGTGTGGCGCGGGGCTCGGGCGGCGCACGCGCAACTCTAAATTATCACGTCATTACACGGAACATTCGTTCATTTGTACGCGATTAGACTCGCCTATTAGTAGGGATGAAGGTCTTCGAGCGACAGGAATAAAGAATAATAATTTCCATTTTGGTGTGCGCGAGTTAAGACAACTCGTTTGTTCGTTAATCTTCAGTATACAACACGTTCTAAACCACTTGTATGAACCCGTAAGCGTTGCTCAGTAAATTATGATGATTTAGATCGGAGAAAGAGAACATCTAGGACGGGACCTGAACCCGCGACCAGACCCTTATAATTATACTTTTTCCGATCTGAATCTATAGGAAAAGTACGCATACAAATTGCATAAAATTTAATTGAAATGATGATGATTCATTTGTTATACCTCAAGTTTGATATTCTCTGAATTCGTATGTTTGCAGGCGGTAGTCATGCTCTTCCAGTACGGATGAGCCGCCTCAAGCGAGGAAATGCCACCCTCTAAGTTAGTAGTAATGTATATTCGACGATTACCAGCAAGCAAGCCTTGCGCTTGTTCACCAGGTTATTCAGCTTCTTCACTTGGACAAAGACTTGCCACAGCTACTGTGGTATTGCCATCACTGTATGTCACATGTCAGACTCCCCTTCTGAGTGTTGACTATCCCCATAAAATTCCTTTGAAATCCAAATTTTGAAATTTTTCCAAGGTTTGAATTTAGTTAAATGTACTCTCGTACAAAACCGCCTACAGCTCTATTCCCACAATCTCCGGCGTATCTACAAAAGGCGAGCGAGGCGCGTCCCGAGCAGACGACACGGACACGACACGGCGGCGCGCGTAAATCACGCGAGGCATGTTAATGAGATCCGATTATTGGAAATATATAGTTCTTATGATAATGTATCGAGCTCCGGAACACAATATATCACTGCGGGCGACGTTACGTAATGTTTTAATAGCGGCTAGTGGCGGACCCCGACTTCGCTCTTGATCCATACTGAACTATATCTGTCTGTATGTTTGCTTTTTCATTTAGTTTTTACATACCACTAAGGTTGCAAGGACCCACTTAATAGTAAGCGACCAACGTTGCATAAACCGTCGGTGAACTTTTCTCCTAGCCCTATCTATGGCCATCCGTCTAATGGCGACCATCTTAAAGCGTCACATTCCGATTTAAACAGATTGTTTCATATCACCTTTGTGTGCGGGTATCGCTATTTAGCATACACCTGTGGAGAAACGGGATATGATGACTTTTATAGCGCGATACAGGATCATTTGTTCTGATGTAGTTCAGCGTGTTTTTGCTAGATGGCGCTAAATATATATTTAATCGTCACATATCTATCAACTTTTTTTTTCTCTCTTTATTTAATGAGCTTTGTCACTATAGCAATTATGTTGCCCAATAATAAAATTGTATTACCTTTTTTTTGTGCGGAAATACCTTCGGATACCCCCCCCCCCTCTTGATGATTACTTAATGCGTGGATGGGACAAGGACATTAGAAGACGTTTACTTCATTGAATTTCTTTATTAAAATTACACACAGCCTATAATGTAACAACGTAGAAAACGGAAGGGAAGCCATGATAGATTTTGGCCACTGTGTTGCCATCTCAACTATTGCCATATAAAAATGTCATTCTAACATCCCCCCTCAAGGATAAGTTTTTAAACTTAGACTTGAACTGAACAGTTTTTTTTTTTCGGGTAATTTAACTTTACGTTTGGCAACACTGAGACCTTACATATTTCTTGGTACATTTATAAAAAAAAACGTATACTGGCAACATTATTCTAACGTCAAGCGTAGTTGTCAAAATGAAATGTCATAAGAAACGTCAAAAGAATTTCTAACCTAAAAGAAATGAATTGCAAATTAACTTTAACAAAAAAAAACAAAGTAATGTCACTGAAAACACAAATAACTTGTTACACTGCTATCGAAAGGAACATAAATCCACACTTTTATGTATAAAGTTGTGTCTTAACAGAAGAGAAAACCACTACAACATAAGTTTCTCATCCCTACATTGAAAGTTTAAAAAAAAAAACTTAAATTAATTATCTTAACACATTTAAATTAATTATCCTAACACATTTAAATCAATTATCCTAACACATTGTTTGAAGTTTTATCAATTAACTTATAAAATCTTAAGTTTTAGCACAAAATAATTATGTTTTACATTGTCTAAAGATTTGGTGAAAATGTCAGCAATGTTTTCATTTGTAGGCACGTATGAGACTGAAATTAACCTTTTATTGATGTAATCTTTAATGAAATTGTATTTAATATCCATATGTTTGGTGCGCTTGCTATTTTCACAACACTCTATCGTTTTAATAGCGCTTTGGTTGTCAATCAACACATATGACTCAATGACCTCATGAGTGAAATCTTTTACAATACCTTGTAGATATAGAAGCTCTGCAGTAGTCATGGATGCTGCCACGAACTCGGCCTCTGCTGATGACAATGCTACAGTTGATTGTTTCTTAGAGAACCAGGAAATTAAGTTATTACAGTGAAAGATAGCACTGCCACTTACACTTTTGCGGTCTGACAAGTCTGATCCCCAATCAGCATCGCTGTATGCAATAAGTTGACTTGATACATTGCTCCTAGTGTATGTGAGACACTTACCTGAGGTTTCTTTTAAATATCGCAGAACACGTTTAGCCGCTGTCCACAGTGATTGTGTTGGCTTGTCTAAATACTTACTTAGATATGATGTAGTGAAAGCTATATCCGGTCTTGAGGTATTTGCTAGGTAAATCAGTGATCCAATCAGTTCACGGTATGGTACATTGTTTATTATTTCTTCTCCAGTTTCAGTATTTCCTTTTTCCATTGGCGTTTTTGCTCCTTTACACTCTCCCATACCAAACTTTTCTAGGATTTTATTGATCATCTTTTCTTGTCTTATTAGTATTTTGTCCCCTTCTCTCAATATTTCCATTCCTAAGTATTCTTTAATTTCACCTAAGTTTCTGATCCTGAATTCTTCTTTTAGCTTTTGAATAATATGTTTGCAATTTCCCATAATGATAATGTCGTCAATCCAAACTAATAACCAAGTGTCATCATTGTAGTATAAGCAATAGTCATAATCGGATTGTTTTAAGCCTTGTTTGATTAAAGTTTTATGTAGTAGTTCGTTCCAGCACTTTGGCGCTTCTCTTAATCCGTATAATGCCTTCCTAAGTTTCAAAACCTTTCCTTTTGTAACTTTTACTCCTTCTGGTGGCTTTATGTAGATTTCTTCAGATAAATGACCATTTAAGAATGCTGTTGGAACATCAAGTTGTTTTATGGAAAGACCTTTTTGTACTGCTTGGCTAAACATTAATCTGACCGTTGACATTCTTGCAACTGGTGAATAAACATTATATTTGCTGTCTACTTGAAAACCTTTAGCGACCAATCTTGCTTTTTTCTTTCCGTCTTGTTTAGTTTTGAAAACCCATTTTGTGTCAATGGCCCTCTTGTCATTAGGTAAGATAGCTTCTTCCCAAGTATTTAGTTCTTGTAGCGAGTTGATTTCATCACTTATTGCTTTCTTCCAGCCTTCTTCTTTCACTGCTTCTACGAATGTTTGCGGTTCCATTAGTAAACAGTATGCTATATCTAAACTCTCATCATCATTTGTCACATAATCTATGAGATATGCCGGTGGTCTTCTTTCTCTGTTGTTTCTAGTTTGTGTTACGTTCTGGTTGTCCCTTTCTTCATTTTCTTCTTCTACTATTTCATTTCTAGATTCTTGATTTTGTATTTCTTCCGCACTATCCGTTTTTCTTGTTTCTTCTCTTTCTTTCTCTTCTTCTGGCAGTGTCTCTTCTTCATATTGAATTCTGTAGGTATTACTTTCTATTTCTGATTTTTGCTTGTAGTAGACATCATTTTCATTAAATCTAACATCACGAGAGATTACTATTTCATTAGTTTCAGAATTCCATAATCGATAGCCACTCCGTGCATATCCAACAAATCTCATTACCTTTGCTCTATCTTCAAATTTTTGTCCTTTTGGTAAAGTTACTGCCCAAGCTCTGCATCCAAATACTCTTAGTTGTGACAATTCTAACTTGCTGTGCATTATTTTCTCTGGTATGCGAAATCCTATGGCCGAAGATGGGCATCTGTTTAGTTGATATGCCGAGCATGTAACTGCTTCACCCCACAAGTACTTCGGTAAGTTTGATGCTATTAGTTGAGTTCTAGCTTTATTATATAGTGTCCGATTCATTCTTTCAGCTTTTCCATTACTTTGAGGAGAGTATGGTTGGGTATATTGCATTATGATTCCTTTTTCTTTACTGTAAGCATCTATTTTCCTGTTTTTAAACTCACCTCCATTATCACATCTTACGTTTGACACTTTTATCCCTTTTTGGTTTTCTAATTGATTTATGTATTGTATTAATCGATCAGTAGCTTCAGACTTATTATGTAAAAGATATACTGTTACGAAATGAGAGTAGTCGTCTAGTATGACTTGATAATACAACTCACCATTGATGTTTGGAATGTTCACAGGTCCTGCAACATCGGTGTGCAAAAGTTCTCCAACTCTACTTGACTGTGCTCTCTGTATACATGTAAATGGTAAACGGGTAGAAGTACCCCTGACACATGACTCACAAGTTTCTTTACTTACAGGTAATCCCATGGTGTGCAGACTCCGACGGTTCACATGTCCGAGACGAAGATGCCACAAGTTGCTGTTATCAGCATTCATGTTACCTGAAATTTCTATTTTTATGTGTGCCTTTAGAATATATAGTTTACCTATGTTTTCCCCTGTAATAGCTTTATTTGTGTTGTGTTTTTTGATTATTACTCTATTTTCATTAAAGATTACATTATGATTTTGTGCTATTTTCTTCACTGAAAGTAGATTAAATGTTAAACCTTTTACAATTAGTGCCTCAAATTGAATACTGTTACCATTCATTAATAATCTTATGAAACCTTTCTTATTTGTAGTAATGAATTGACCATTAGCAGTAAATATTTTCTTTTCTGGAATGCTAGTGATATTTGTCATATATTTCTCATAACAATCTCTAATTAAATGGTCAGTACAACCTGAATCTACAACAAAATCTATTGATAAGTCACCATAGCAATTGTTACAAAATTGTTCCTGTTCCTGCTCACAAAAATAAAATGTATAGTCATCACCTGGAAAGTTGTCTTTCGCTGAATGTACCTGTCTTCTATCATATTGATTTCCACCTCTTCTTCCACCGAATCTCCCACGATAACCACGTCCTTGACCTCCGTTTTGGTTTATTTCATGTCCTTGCTTATCTCCTTGTTCTTGTGTACCTCCTCGTCCATATCCTGTTCTATAGTTTCTCCTTCCTCGAGTCGATCGTCCTCTGCCTGTGTGACATTGACTGGCTATATGTCCCGGCTTGTTGCAACGGTAACATAGGAATGACTGTTCCTCTGTAGTTCCTCTAGATTTAATTTTTAGTTCCTCGTCTAGCAGCCTCGCCTTCACAAAGTCGAGTTTCACTTCAGTTATTGTCTCTATTGCCGTAATGACTGTGTCATAAGTCGTTGGTAGTCCTGTCAGTAAGTAGCATATCTTGTCTGTTTCATCGACTTTATCATTTGCTGATTCGAGTTCTCTTATTATTCCGTCAAATTTTGCGAAGTATTCTTCTAGATTTTGTTCTTCATATTTGATGTTTGTCAATTTTCTTCTTAGATAGATCTTCGAAACTATTGACTGTCTCTGAAAAGTGTTCGATAGTTTTTGTAACATTTCCTTTGTAGTCTTGCATTCCTTTACTATATTGAGGTGTTTGTCGGTCAAGCATTGAACAATGATATTCTTTGCTTTGGCTTCTTCCTGTACTTTTATCTTCGTATCATCACTTTCGAGTACATGATTGAGCGATTTTTCCGCTAGTAAACATTTCACCCTGTACAACCAATTATCATAACTCGTGTTTTGCAAAATTGGAAACGGTGAAGCCGACGCCATGTTGTAGCGTGCTTTTGATAGTCTTCAACTATATTTTTTTTTTTTTTTTTTTTCCACGCTCTTTTCTTTCTTCATCCATATGCCCATAACCTCTTGATGATTACTTAATGCGTGGATGGGACAAGGACATTAGAAGACGTTTACTTCATTGAATTTCTTTATTAAAATTACACACAGCCTATAATGTAACAACGTAGAAAACGGAAGGGAAGCCATGATAGATTTTGGCCACTGTGTTGCCATCTCAACTATTGCCATATAAAAATGTCATTCTAACACCCCCCCCCGCCGCCAGCCAGCGGGGGCGGTTAGGTCGGGCTTGAACCGACTAAAACCGCACGCCGTCTCGGGTCTACAGACGCCGGGGTGTAAGGTTACCCATAGAGCATATCCCTCGCACTCCGACTAACCCTGGACCATTCGCAGTGTCCCCTCTGATAACAGCAGAGGGGTACCTGGAGCGGCCACCCCCCCCGCGGGCCTTGCAGGCCCGCCTTACCCGACCCCCTCGTGCAATGGGGTCAGTTGGCCCTGAAAAGGGCCGGTTGGTCAGACTCTTGGCCGTTGACGTTGACGCCAGCTACTCCAGAGGAGCAATCAATGATGCGTCATCGCCCACGTTGCCCAGGGTGCACCAAACTTGAAGGTGATCCAACCAGTCGCACCCCAAAATTGTATTACCTATCTAATATATACAGCTATTGAATAAGCAAATTACAACGTCTTCAAAATTCAACATCACTCATCACAAAGTGTTGACATGTCTCATCAGATACAGCAGCCAGGGTGGGATGCGATGCGCGCCAGAGGTTCAATGGTTGCCGTGGTCGGCTTCACATTCCGACCTCTCTACGTCGATGCGCCCGCGCCACTGGGAAACGCAATCTCTTTGATACAGTACCCGGGTGTGCTGTGTTGCTAACGTGCGCGTGTCGGGTGTCGTGCGGTCGCAGTTTACCGTCTTAGACTTGTGGTTTTGTTTCAATCTAATTTGTAAATTCATTATAAATTAATCGGGTGTACATACAGGGCTTGCCATTATCCACGAGGCCCAAGTCAACCTCGCCTACAAATTGTGAAAACGATTCGGGCCTCCATCGACATTGCTCAGTAATTCGCAAGATAGAAAAATACCTATTCACTTTCCACTCACACATGGTCGAAATCAAGTACTGACTCACTATACTTAATAAAACACGATTAAATTTTCAACATAATAATAATTTTATATACGGCGAATCGTCAAAATTATCAGTGGAAGGCGATGTGTGATGCGGCAAGCGACAGGGAGAAGCAGAGCGAGGAAGTGCGGGGTTGCGTTGGCCCAAAGAAGCATTTGCAACGCAATTATACAATTTACCTCCGCAAAAGACGGCCTCTGTGGCGTAGCGGTAGTGCATTCGACTGCTACGACAGGGGGCGCGGGTTCGATTCCCGCTCAGTGCAAATATTTGTATGCATGAATATGTCTATTTGCATTGGTCTGGGTGTTTCTATGTATAATATGTATGTATTTACAAAAAAAAAAGAATATAATTATGTTTATCCGCATTCTAGAAACCATAACACAAGCTAGTTAAACTATGCTTACTTTGGGTCTAGAAAGCGCTGTGTAGAATGTCGTAGAATATTTATTTATTTATTTATTATTATTAAAAGATTCTTCCGCCCAACATGGTGTGTGTATTGGGCTAAAGAACGTGGATCGTTTTCACAATTTGTCCACCCGAAAGCTTTTTAGCCCGACACTATGCAAGTGCTGCGCTAAAGAATTTGTAAACACGCTTTACTTTAAAGGGTTGGGGCGTGGGACGGCAGCCGCACACGGATGACATCCCCACCAAACCTACCAAGCGGACCGCAGGCTCAACGTGCAAACTTGAGACGCAACGGCACATCGCTATGAGGATGATGATTATTAAAAAAATATTGGGAAGCAATAAGTAGAATAAACATAACATAACATAATATAAACTCACGCCTATATCCCTGAAGGGGTAGGCAGAGGTGCTAGCACCCACATTACGCCAGTTTATGTTTAGGTCCCAATGTAATAGGTGGCGAGCCTATTGCCATTAACCGGGCACTTATAAACCTGCGATAAATACACACATAACATCGAAAAGCATCGAAAAGTCAGTGGTGTGTGCCATGGTAAAACCTGGGATCGAACCCGAGACCTCGTCTCAGCAGTCCATTACCCATACCACTAGGCTATTAATTAAATGTCTATACTTTACAGCGAAACTGATTATAAAATGAAAAGTTTCCAGTTTGGGTCACCAGGTGCAGTAAAGTGTAATTAGGTTCATATTTTTATAACGTCTCGGGACTTATCGCGATAAATATGGAACTTACTTTTACCGACGTTTCGGATGCGTTGCAGGTTATCAACTTGAGGGTAAAATTAAATTAAAGATTCTGAGTGTTGCCAGCATCTTTGGCCAGGGTGTGATGAATTTGATGGATATTGCTTGAACAGGAAATAATATGAAAAATCTAAATGAGTGACCTAAATTCGTGGTAACTCCTTCCCCATATTCTCAGAAGCGATACAGATTTAAGTTTCAATAGAATCGAACCTTAGATCTCACTATTATAAGATCCTCATTACACCACGGCCAGTCAATAAATATTCCAAAACGTCTCAATGAATTAGATAAATGTTTTTTCCACACTCGGAATGAACATGAACCAATCGACATACCAGAAAATAGATTAGTATGTGATGACAATGTTTAGTTTATTGGTGCTCAGCAACCATCAGTTATCTACACCGCAGCGGCGCGCCTGTCCAGCATTGCAAATGGATAACTTTTAAAGAATGAACGTACATCTGCAACACTTATTATAAATTATTTTTAAATTTATACTAATCAAACAAGAGAACTACTAAAGAAGCAGCAAATCTGACTCGTGGATTGAATTTGGAGGCTGCACAAACTGCGCAATAGGTTACTCGGACTGCACCGAATAATATAAGAGCCATTTGTAAAGATAACTATTGAAATGGTGTGTGCCGACCGGTAGCACACATCATTATGCAGACGATAGCACTCTGCATGGGAGATACTACGGACACCCTGCGCCCAAGCGGACCGACATTGAGGAGAGCAGACGACAACTTGTCTCTAAGCTCGACCAGGCACTGAACCGCATTTCCCAATGGGGATCAGAGAATTGACCGAAACCGAGTTCAATACCAAGAAAACACAGGCGTGCGCGATTACAGCTAAGGTATCCTCCTTCCTTCCTCTTCCAACTCTTTAGAACACACCGCTACCACTACAGGACCACATTGACATGCTCGGACTGGATGTTCCCTGCAAACTGAACAATAAAAGCTCCATCATCACTCGGAGTTCTGAACAAGGTTAGACGGTTTTGCGCACCGGGGCAGCGGTGTCTTTTGTATAAGACACACATTCGCCCCTGCGAGCAGACCGCTCTCATCTCTGGGATGGCTCTGGGATACACGCTCTCGACAGATTGCAGCAGCGTGACGGAGGGTACGCCGCTGCATCATTGGGAGTCCTGAAGTTACTGATAACTTGAATTTTTGCAGCTGCGTAGAGACATTGCCTCTCTGGCTGTGTTTTACCGCCTCTACCAAGGCGAGTGTTCTGATGAGCTTTTTGAGATAATCCCACCGTCTCCCTTCTGATCTAGAACAACACGTGCTGCATGGACGGTAATGCGCCCAGCACACGGTAGAAACAATACCGCCCCGAACTCAGCCGATAAAAACGGCACGATAAAGAGCTAGAATGCTCTGCCCGCATAGGTAAGGATACAAGGATATTATAAATAGTGTGAAAAATTTCAAATTTGTACCTAATGACCAATACCAAAATTAAATTGTTAGTGTCTCGTAGCGCTGGGGTATCGACCGATGCGACGGCAATTGGCGAGAAAATGAACTTTATTATAGACTAGTTGTACCCGCGGCTTCGCCCGTGTGGAATTCTATTCACGTTCCCGCGTCCCATGGGAGCCTATTCCGGGAATAAAACGAGCCTATGTGTTATTCCAGACTATAATCTATCCTTGTACCGACTTTTAGCCAAATCCGTTCACCTGTTAGAGCGTGATTGCGTTACCAACATACAAACATCTTCACAAACTTTCACATAATACAAGTAGGATAATATTAAGTGCATAGACACTTTGTATCCATCTATTGAAGATTTCTATAGTCCCCGCAATCTACTTAAAATAACTTTTCATTACAACAAGCATTGTTCAAGGAACAAATACGCACTCTTCATCTCATCCATGCCACAAAAATCCCCCACTTCTAAAATTACTTCATCAAATAACTTTATCACAACATGTCACCGTTAACTTCAAACAATCCACCGGAACGACCCAACATTCCTCCCAAGCCGATCAAAATAATAAGTATCTTAATTTAAGATCTATCTATAATACAAATTTGGTCGATAAACATAAAATTAGTTCATCGGTCGCGTCGGAGAGACCTCTCGTCGGACGCTCGTGTGCGTGCCGCGTCCACACGCACGCCTTTCTACGTATGACTGCTTGTTACGCACGGGCAGATCGATCGTCCAACGGAAATTCGACATTATTTAACCTGTATACTCAAACCAAACAAGTCTTAACTGTAACGACCAAATGTTACTACTACCATCAAATGTTACTACTATTATATATTCGAAATTTTTTGTGTATTTGTTGTGATTGCACAACAAATAAAGTTTATTTTCCGAATTCTCTTCATTATTCAAATTGTTAAAAACTGCTAAATATAAATAATATTGGTATTAAAGTAAAACTGTTTTTAACTGATTCTATCGGGAGACCTCCCCGTGACCATGGCTGCTGAGAAGCAACCGAAACGTCGGGCTCAATGTAAACAATAAAATAACATCAAATAAATCGCGATACAATCCGTTAAATAGTTTTATTTCAATGTGTGACATTCGCGTAAACATCCGACAGTATCGTAATATTGGTATGATGTTAGATATATTGCAGACTGGACTGGTGCTAAACCGCTCTTGGCTATTGCGCGCAGTGAATAGGTTCCTGTCTCTGGCGTACTTCAACTCGGTAACACCAACTCTGTACGCAATGATGGTATGATGATCTATTACAATATTTTAGAAATTTTCATTGTATATAAACATAAAAATAAATTATGCACGATACACGTTCGCTCCGTATGTCACGCTAACTTACAATGATTAGTTAAATACTTTTCAGTTGTCGAGAGATTTTGAGTCTTCTCAAAATCAAATAGAAAATAGTAAAACCCTCATATCTGGTTGGGTGCCGGCAGGCGTCACACTCCTAGGGGACGGTTCATGACGGCCTTCAATTTCTCTTTTCTCCTTCAACTTTTGTTATTATTTTGCTACCGCTCTTCTTCTATTGATGTGATGTGAAATAAATCACCGCACATTACTATGGCCGCGGTCTACTCTGGAGAGCACGTACTCAGGCAGCGGCTGCATGCCAATGATTCCACCTGGTACATTTTCATTAACTTTGACTTTGACTTTGACTTTGACTTTGACTTTGACTTTGACTTTGACTTTGACTTTGACTTTGACTTTGACTTTGACTTTGACGCGATATTGTTTTTTTTTATATTTAGTATACGTCAATTTGACTTCACCTCGCCTGATGGTAAGCTGAAGGTAAAGTCTCAGGAAAGAGGGTCACCATTACATACACGTACCATGTTAACAATGGTGGCACTCAGTTTGACGGCCTCATCAGAAGAGGATTGTCGTCGCAGCACCGCGTGACACCCACCGGTCCCACTAGTGCTGCGACCACAATCCCCCTGCCCGGCTATGCACTTGCTGACCCTTGAACGCAATCAAACTGAAATTGGATTACCTACTATGGAGGGTTTTTCGGTGGTACCCACCCGGCCGAATTTTGTGACAGATTTGTGTCATCAAATTTCTACCACCAGTATTGTATATGATACTTCCTTGATATTTAAAATTAAAAGACAATTAGATAATTATGACGAAGTGAACAAAGCAATCTCACGAGTGGTTCATTGGTTTAATATAAATAATCTTTGCCTTAATGAAAAAAAAACCAAATGTATTAAATTCACCTTACCTAATGTTACACAGGTGGAAACCAATGTACAACTTAATGGACAGTTGTTGAGCCTTGTGGAATCAACCGTGTTCTTAGGTTTAAGTATCGATGCTAAATTACAGTGGGGATCACATATCGAAAAAATAGCTAGTAGGTTAAGTTCTGCTACCTACGCTGTGAAAAAGATTAGGACTTTTACAGACATAGATACCGCTAGAATAGTTTATTTCAGTTATTTCCATAGTATTATGAGCTATGGCATTCTCCTTTGGGGTAATGCCGCAGATTTAAATACAATCTTTGTACTGCAAAAGCGGGCGGTGCGGGCAATTTATAAGTTGGGCCCAAGAGTCTCCCTCCGAGAAAAGTTCAAAGAAATAAACATTCTAACTGTAGTTTCCCAATATATTTTTGAAAATCTTTTGTATGTTAGAAGAAACATTTCCAATTTTTTAAGGCTTTGTGATATACATAACGTAAATACTAGACATAAAAACAATCTTGTGGTTTGTAATAGTCGACTCCACAAGATTAGTAATTCCTTTCAGGGTAACTGTATACGCTTCTACAACAAGCTTCCTAGTGAAATGAAGAATCTACCTCTTCATAAATTTAAAAGCCAAATTAAAAGTAAACTCTGCCAAAAAGGCTACTATAAAATTCAAGACTATTTAGACGATAAACAAGCTTGGATATGAACTGTTTGCTCTCTCTCTATGCTACTCAAATGGAATATTGTACTTAGGTTAAGTAAATATGTTTGTAAATAGACCAAAAAAAAACAGCCCGCTGAGTTTCTTGCCGGAGTCTTCTCAGGACAGGGCCGCGTTTCGAACCGGTGGTCCATTTGCCAAACATTAGATTATTTATTTTTTTATGACGTTTTGTAAGTGCCTTATTAATGGTCTATGCAGAATAAATGGTTTTTGACTTTGACTTTGACTTTATCGCCTCAAACATTTAATGTATTTAAGAAACTACGTAACAAGTCACGAGAGGAAGAGGGCGGTTCTATGCTTGATCTATAGGCCGGAGGCGGCTATAACTTACATTATGGTCTGGTAACCGACGCGTTCACCCACGACCGCGGGCTGATAAGCGTTATCTACGAGCGATGTAATTAGCACCAACGACAAGAGCGCGGCTATCGACGCCGAGGTGAGCAGCGATGTTGGGCTTGATTTAATGCTGCACGGAGAAAGTTGCCGTGAAGTTGATTCACACCGTTTACTTTTTGTAGGTAATAAAGCATCCGGAGGACTGATATCAACATTTCATATGATTTGTGAAACGGCCGGAAGCCTTTCCCTTTTCACTCCAACTTCCTCCCTGTAAGTGCCCACACGCTGACTGACTACCACGCCGTGTACTTACTACCTTAGTAGTATTATAAAAAAGCACCGAGCATTGTTCATTGCTGCACAAATACAACACACACTGGTTTCAGTTCAAAAGAACTTTTCTCAATGTTTAGTCAGCGCTAATCCTAGACTGAACTCAATACAAAACAATGCCATTACTCCGGCACAATGCGCGCGTTCCTAAACCATTGTCACACTCCTGTCAGGTAGAGGCACGAGGGGGTACCGATGGTGTTTGATCGTGGACCAAGCGTAGCGACTTATGTCTCCTGTCTGCGCGTCCGTCCGTGGCGCGATTGTGTCGCGATACCACCTCACAGCTGTAGTCGTAGTAGAGTAAGATCCCAGCCTCACCAGATATCACTTATTTTTAAAACTAGCTAATGCCCGTGGCTCCGTCCTCGCGAAGGTTGGTTATTGTTTTTTGGTTATATCTCCGGTTCTACTTAACTTATTATTATTATTGCAATAAAACACTCGGCTGACCAAGACCTTTCTAATAGCAAAAACCGCATCAAAATCCGTTCAGTAGTTTTTGCGACCACAAGGAGATAAACAAAAACAGACAAACAGATAAGAATTTAAAAAAAAATCGGTTGTCTGTAAAGTCGGTTCACTGACGATAGTTGAACGTGACAACGTCATAAGAACGCGAGGTAACGCCGCATACGTCATGTGGTAACGCCGCATACGTCATGTGGTAACGCCGCATACGTCGGTTACGCCGGATACGTCATGTGGTAACGCCGCATACGTCATGTTTTTTATGTGCGTGCAGCCGGCTCCATCGATTTATAAGACGTTGTCACATCAAAAATATTTATGTGTTCATTTAACAAAAGCAATTTTTTTGAATAGAAGATATTTAAAAAAATGGGTTATGTTTGTTCAGAAACAACTAATTTACAATTTTAGAATAGTATAGAACTAAAATGTATAAGATAAAGTAGTGTACCTTGAGTGTATGCATACTTGCTAGCTTGTCCGGCAGCCAATCTTCAGTAATCAGGTACGAAAGGTAGGTAAAAATAGTACGAAGTTCACTTAAATTTGCAGTGTGCTGAATTTATGTATATGTGTTGCCAGCAACGTTCCGAAGGCAATAGCTTTTACTTACCAGAAACCTGGAAGCAAAAAAGTATTTTGTTGAGAATTAGATATTTCCTTACATTTGCCATAAGTTATTGCTTCCCAGAATTCGTTCCTTATTAGCGGTACTATCGAATGGTGTAATAATACAGCGTAATAAGTGACGTCTAGTGAGGCTGGGATCTTGGACCATAGGTGCACTATGAACAGTTATTATCGCGTTTGTCATAAATTGACAACCTACGAGTGCAAGCTTGGCACGACTTGTTCAATGAAAGTGGTTCGTATTTAGAAAGCCATGTTTGTTTTAAAATATTACTAAATGTGCGGTTGCTTGATTTAAATTGATTTTATTTGAAAGGAGGCGTTATCATTATGGCCAAGGCTTTGAATTTACAACCTAGAGGTTGCAGGTTTGAATCCCACCCAATATTTTGCTTCTGCTCACTGCATAGACTTAGCTCCTAACAAAAGTACCAAGCACGCTTTCAGTTTGCAATAACATAAGATCTCGAAGCACCTTTTTTTTTCGTGCTGAAATCCCTTCGGATAGGTATCCCCCCCGCCGGTCAGCGGGGGCGGTTATGTCGGGCTTGAACCGAATAAAACCGCACGCCGTTACCTGTACCGCACCATGTATTCATAGAGATCAATAAATTCATTTATTCTACCGCTACTGAGAACTAACTAACAAAATAACCAGTAATACTTTGCCCGCCTCAGGAAACGTAATAAATAAGAAAACAAATTCGTTTGTATAAACACCCTCAATCTTTATTTGGTTGTTGAGTCACAGACCTATTGAGATCAGATCACAGTGCAATGTGTGATGTACGACCCCCGTAGTTATGACGACAGATCATATCTTCAGGTCGTTTGATCTTTGGTATCAATGAAGTCCGAGTTAGGTTTTCAGAATCAGGGTCTTCTTAGACATCTGTTTAAGGAGGTGCAGACATAGAACCAGTATTTTCTGCCTACCTGGAGGAAGAAAGGCGTAAGGGTGCGTACAGTTGAATATAATTCACCATCATGTTAGCGTGGTTCCGCTTGCACGCGAGGCTAAAGGACGAACAACGACGGATGCTGGTATAGAGTTATTGAAATGTATTTACGAGGCCTGGGAGGATAAGCAGGATGCATTAGGTGTTTTCTGCGATCTATCCAGAGCCTTCGATTGCGTCCACCATGACACATTGGTCAGGAAATTAGATTATTACGGAATAAGGAACAAGGCTCTCGACCTTTTGACTTCGTATTTAAACAATAGAATTCAGAGGGTCGATGTGAACATTACACGTTCGGTGGGATCTTTGGTTTCGATGGGCGTTCCACAGGGTTCGATACTTGGACCAGTTTTATTTTTAATTTATATAAATGACCTCCCTTACTACGTAAGGGATAAAAATAGTATTGTTTTGTTTGCTGATGATACTTCCTTAATATTTAAAATTAAAAGACAATTAGATAATTATGACGAAGTGAACAACGCAATCTCACGAGTAGTTCATTGGTTTAATATAAATAATCTTTGCCTTAATGAAAAAAAAACCAAATGTATTAAATTCACCTTACCTAATGTTACACAGGTGGAAACCAATGTACAACTTAATGGACAGTTGTTGAGTCTTGTGGAATCAACCGTGTTCTTAGGTTTAAGTATCGATGCTAAATTACAGTGGGGATCACATATTGAAAAAATAGCTAGTAGGTTAAGTTCTGCTTCCTACGCTGTGAAAAAGATTAGGACTTTAACAGACATAGATACCGCTAGAATAGTTTATTTCAGTTATTTCCATAGTATTATGAGCTACGGCATTCTCCTTTGGGGTAATGCCGCAGATTTAAATACAATCTTTGTACTGCAAAAGCGGGCGGTGCGGGCAATTTATAAGTTGGGCCCAAGAGTCTCCCTCCGAGAAAAGTTCAAAGAAATAAACATTCTAACTGTAGTTTCCCAATATATTTTTGAAAATCTTTTGTATGTTAGAAGAAACATTTCCTATTTTTTAAGGCTTTGTGATATACATAACGTAAATACTAGACATAAAAACAATCTTGTGGTTTGTAATAGTCGACTCCACAAGATTAGTAATTCCTTTCAGGGTAACTGTATACGCTTCTACAACAAGCTTCCTAGTGAAATGAAGAATCTACCTCTTCATAAATTTAAAAGCCAAATTAAAAGTAAACTCTGCCAAAAAGGCTACTATAAAATTCAAGACTATTTAGACGACAAACAAGCTTGGATATGAACTGTTTGCTCTCTCTCTATGCTACTCAAATGAAATATTGTACTTAGGTTAAGTAAATATGTTTGTAAATAGACCAAAAAAAAAACAGCCCGCTGAGTTTCTTGCCGGAGTCTTCTCAGGACAGGGCCGCGTTTCGAACCGGTGGTCCATTTGCCAAACATTAGATTTTTTTTTTTTTTATGAGGTTTTGTAAGTGCCGTATTAATGGTCTATGCAGAATAAATGGTTTTTGACTTTGACTTTGGCTGTCCGCTCGCATCCCGTGGGCCGCTTACTCCTTGTCCTGCTTTAGATTTGGCTCATGCAGCTTTCATGAGTGGGTCTCAAGCCTGCGATAGACTCTTGTCCGTCATACAGCAGGTGTACCACCCTGCAGGTGAGACTCTCGTGAGGCCGCATACGCCCCGTACAGTTCAATGGATATAATTATATAATATTTCATCTTTCCTAAACCAACAAAATCAATTTTCTTAACTGGTTATTATAGAAACAGTAAAACGCGACGAAAGCTAGCAATTAGACATGTGGTCACATTAATGTGGGTGCGAGTACAAGCAATAGTTCCGAGCTTGTCCGCGGAGCCCCTCGGTATTAATGTTAGCGATAAATAACTCGATCGAATGTTACTTATTTTATTGGAATTAGAAAGTGTGGCAGTGATTGGAGGCAGCTCGTGCGGGCCCCGGAGTTCCCATACGGTACTGACGCTTATGAAGGAAATAATAATAACGATAAGTAATAAATATTCTACGACATTCTACACAGCGCTATCTGTACCCGAAGTAAGCATAGTTTAACTAGCGTATATTATGGTTGCTAGAATGCGGGTAAACATACTTAGATTACATAGGAACATCCAGACCAATGCACATATACATTTTCATGCATACAAATATAGTTGTACTGAGCGGGCATCAAACCCGCGACCCCTGTTTGACAGTCGAACGGTCTACTGCTACGCCACAGAGGTTGTCAATAAAGGGGCGCTATGTAAAACCAGAAACCTTTTATCATAATTATTTGATATTTAACTTATTTATCATAATATTTAAAACTAGGTAAATAAAAAGGTATCTTTAATGCAATCTTTAAGCGTATCTTTAAGCCGCGGTAGCCTAGTGGTATGGTTAATGGACTGCTGAGACGAAGTCTCGGGTTCGATCCCAGATTTTACCATGGCACACACCAATGACTTTTCGATGCTTTTCGAAGTTTGTGTATTTATCGCAGGTTTATAAGTGCCCGGTTAATGGCAATAGGCTCGCCACCTATTACATTGGGACCGAAACATAAACTGGCGAAATGTGGGTGCTAGCACCTCTGCCTACCCCTTCGGGGATATAGGCGTGAGTTTATGTTATGTTTAATGCAAAAGGAGTCCTCGGAGTGGAACTGTGTTGTGTGAACTGACTGGCGAACACTTCTGATATCAGGCGTAGTGCCATGTATTCTTTCATACCTCACACACAACCCACTTTTGGCTTACGCTACGTAGGCTTTGATTGCTAGTCTGTCTTACCCGTTCTCACCATCAGGAAAAAGGAAAAGAGATAAGAAGAGTGGGAAAAGGACCGAAGTAGTCAGAAAGTTTACAGCTGACCCCGCTCAAGGTGACCCACTTACACCGGGAAGAACACGACTCGATCCCGGAACTCGAAACTCCTTAACCAATAAGCTACCGATGCTGCTACCATTCATGCTCGAACAATGTAAGCATTTGAGTTGCACGCGGCGCCTGCAACTCCTCATATTATGGGCGATGTGCCGGTACAACGGTTTTGTGTACACGAACCCGTGCTCACTCACAGGGCTGTACCATGCCCATCCTATACCCTCACTGTACCTCACTTAAATTTTTAAGCATTTTGTATGCTTACTTTTTCTAAAGATTTAGATCAGAAAAAGAAAACATCTAGAACGTTACTTGAACCCGCGACCAGTCCCTTACCGACCTTACCTTTTTCCGATCTAAATCTGTACCTCACTGTTTCATAATGACTATCAAGGGTGTCGCTAGGAGGGTGTATGAGAACCGAATGTTGACGAATGACGGATTCACTGTGTGAGTGCGCACAGTGAATCCGTCATTCGTCAAAATTCGTCTCATTCTAATACGATAAACATCATGTATTTATCTTCGCCGCAGTCGGCTAAAAAAAAGTTAGTTGTGTGTGACCGGGAATCAAACCAGTACCGCTGGCGCTTCAGAAACACCTACAAAAGAACTGTTTCAAACTAAGTCCCAAATTCAAACAAGGTTTTATTTAGTTTTTCCGTTGGAAAATTCTGTAGGTGTCTTGCTGTTAACTGGATAGTTAACAGCAAGACACCTACCCTGAGTTACGTGGAACCAAAACATGAATATAATAAATGAATAACTAGTTGGGAAAATGTGTTTTAATAACAGTATGTAACGGGTTTGTCAGAGTACTTGAAGAAAACAAGACAGTTTAATTTAGTTAACAGCGATTTGTTTCTGTGATTATTGATAGTGTACGGAACTGGTATCCTCAGTGGCGTCAGAAACTCCCGGGGGTGCCATCAGGGCGAGATGTGGTGAATCTATTTTCAACTGTGCCACTTTTACTGAAACAGTGACATCCGCCATTTACAACCTACGTGCGAGTGCGTGTCGGATTATGCATTCAATTACATCTATATACACGATAATTTTAGAGATTTTATTTTATTTATTTATTTATTTATGTACACACACAATCAGATATAAAAATACTAAAATGGAAAAAGTAGTACAGAGGCTCTGCTTATTTCTCAAAGAAATCTCTTCCAGCAGACCTGCGAGATTTAGATCGGATGGGATAGATTTTACTAGAAACACATTAGCATAGATATTAATAAACTGTTTAGTGACCGCGCCGCATGGTGCTGACCCTAGCCAGACGCGTGCGGAGCGTGCGGCCAGCGCCCATGGCAACTGCACTCATTATACAACTTTAATTAAAACTATATAATTGCCTCACCATTTAATACTTTTTGTTTAAATTAATATGCAAATTGAACAGTTTCTATTTCTACTTTATAGTTGATAAATACCATAAAGCGCAGATGAGAAACGCTCCTAATGAAGGAACGGCTCGTAAACATTTCAGTGGAGATATTAAACTGTTGGCTCTCAACAAGGCCGTGTGGAAGGGACGCACTCGTACCGCGCGCCGCCAGAGCGCGTCGCCTTTGTTCTGCGACCAGCCGCCCCAGCGGCAGCGGCTCGCACAGCTTTGCGACTAATTTATTTATGTCAGTTGAGTAATACACCGACGGAGCCCGGTAAGAGGGAGAGATTCAAGAAGTGCTACTTTGACGTCGTAATGGATGTTATGCGTGCGAGAAGGAAAAGCAGAAAAGTGGACCTCGGGATCCGAGGTATAAGCCTCAGGTGCCATCGGGACACAACGCTGAGATGGTGATGATGATGATGATGAGTAATGCACGCCGATAGAATTTTCTAATATACTCGTATGCCCTGATGAACTTAAGCGTTTTTACACACGCGATTGTTAACTGGAAGCGCTTTAACTTGTCCAAGGTGCTTTACTTTCTAGCGGTATACTTTCCAGCCAATTCCTGGCATGCAACCCCAACCTCTCCCCAATGTCTGTCTTGGTAGGTAGGACTATAGACCGATAGGAGACTTTCTTAGCTTTCCGAGGATTCGACGTGCGGGTGTCGGGTCCGTCGCGTGGTAGATACTTTTTATTTTATTTTTTTTTATATTTAGGACACGTCAATGTGACTTCACCTCACCTGATGGTAAGCTGAAGGTAAAGTCTCAGGAAAGAGGGTCACCATTACATACACGTACCATGTTAACAATGGTGGCACTCAGCTTGACGGCCTCATCAGAAACGGATGGTCGTCGCAGCACCGCGTGCCCCCACGGGTCCCACTAGTGCTGCAACCACAAGCCCCCTGCCCGGCTATGCACTTGCTGACCCCTGAACGCAATCAAACTGAAATTGGATTACTATGGAGGGTTTTTCGCAATAGTGCACGGTGGTACCTACCCGGCCGAATTTTGTGACCAATTTGTGTCATCAAATTTCTACCACCAGTAGGGAGCACTTATCGTTATGGCAGTGACTGACATTTGAGACCCAGGCGGAGGTTTAGGGAGTACTCGTTACGCTGGTAACGAGTACTCCTTAAACCCCCAACTCCACTGCCTGTGGTGTTCCCCGTCTCGTATACCTAACAAGGTTTGGCAGGAACTTAATAATACCGTTTTATATATTCGTTCTAGTAAAGCGCTGGAAGCTGTAGCTCCCAAATCCAAGGTCTTTAAGATAGTTGTATAGGGATTTAGCTGCACCAATACCTTTCGCAGCCACTTCCACGGTATATATTATAACCACGTCATTACTGTCGGTCAGTAACTTTTTAAATTTTGTGCATAGTCTTTACGGACTATACTTTCGCACGCGACTGTGAACTCTACTTACACTACACTCTTTATTGATTTTGTCTGAAGGAATATGTCCAGTCTGGAAGCCGGGATATTTTATAGGTTTTTATCGACATTTTTAATTTCGTAAGCTAGGTACTTTAAAAGCTAGCAAAAAACGGTGAAGTTATCTAATGCACACGCACAATTGTTACGTAATCCACGTGTCCCGCATATTACAGCGCGCACTGCACATTCTACAAGTTCTAATTACAAGGAACGAGGAGAGCCGGCCACACGTCCGTCATGGTAATCACGGACGGCTAGTCGTACGTCTTGCGCCAGCTTTTCATTAACTATCATTTATTTATTCGATTTCACCCGAGACTGCTCGCTGCTGCCAATCAACGTTGCTTTCCCACACTACTTTGCCGTAAATCACACTACTGCCTACTGACTACGTCTCCTTCTGGCGCAAAACGTTCCCTATATCTACAAACACAAAGTTGAATTCACCGTCCACTACTGAATGATGGAATGCTCCTCCGTGTGGTACCCGAGCTTTCATTACTACGTCGCGCCAATTAACGTTAGGCCGCGACTGGCGGCGCCCACGCCGTCTCGCCGACGACGATCGGACAGTGCGAACAATACCTTATTAATTACGAAAACAAATACGCCTGTGACAAACATGTGCGGACTGTTTTGTTAGAAAACTTGTTAATTTTTGAGCTTGCTTTAAAAGAGTCAGCCTGCATTATTGTGAATGCGGCGCAGTGTAACCCGCTGTCGCCCCAAGCACGTATCTTAATTATAACGTTTAGCGCGGGGCTGCGACGTCGGGTGGAGGCATTTCGAGTATTATGTGTGTATATGGTGCTAATTGTGGACAAGACGATACTAAAGATGGTGTTGAGCTTAAGTCCCGTGTCCTGCGTGTGTTCTATTCTAGACCCTACACAAAAAGGTCTACACAAGCCACGGTTTTGCTCTTCACTCTGTGGTTTTCGCTACACATTTTGGGTGATAAAACAAAGATTTTGTCTTCCGCTGCCGATGAAAAACATCTACACATGATTGTTCCCCCGCGCGGGTGGTTGGGGCGGAGTATGGTCACATAATATATATAGATGTCATTTGATTTCACGAGCCCAAAATAAAATAAAATAGAATAGAATAGTGGCAGTCGGACGATTTGTTATGGATCGGGCCAAAGAGATAATTACACATTTTTTAAATTACATTTGGGATAGATTAGCGCGCCTCCGTTGTCGCGCCCGCGCTTTCCCCCAAAGAGACCTACAAACTTGTAACTGGGCATCTAGACTACATTGTCAAGATTTTTTTTTTTATATTTTGGGCACGTCAATTTGACTTCACCTCGCCTGATGGTAAGCTAAAGGTAAAGTCTCAGGAAAGAGGGTCACCATTACATACACGTACCATGTTAACAATGGTGGCACTCAGCTTGACGGCCTCATCAGAAGAGGATTGTCGTCGCAGCACCGCGTGACACCCACCGGTCCCACTAGTGCTGCGACCACAATCCCCCGGCCTCTATCTACACTTGAAATACGCTTGAAATATTTAAAACAGCATTTGACTTGTTGACAGCAATCGTCAAAGTAATTTGACTTATTTACAGCAAATATTATCGAAACATTTCTTTATGATAATACATATGATTTGTGTAGACATTTTTATCTAGTGAGTAGAGTCACGCGCCGGAGACGCCTTTAAACCTACTTTTTTTACAAACACAACTGAGCAATGTTAAAAGAGCTGTACTTTGCGGCTTGTCACTATTTAGTGCAGGATAAATTACGACCAAAAAAAGATTGACCTCGAAAATAAGTTACATAGGTACATATACATTTTTCTCTCCTACGCATCTTACAAGATTCGTCTACTGCAGTAGAGGAATCTTATAAGACACCTCTTGCATACCGGCGATGCTCCTGACCTACACTTTTTCAAGTCATTATCAATTTGATCGGTATATATTTTTCGAAGTACTTTTCTACTTACGAGCATATGTGTCCTATATATCGGTAGTGTATTTGTCATTCATTTGGGACTCATTCGTGCTCCGTACCTAACATACCTCTTTGAACTATCGCGACTACATCTTCTTACAAGCCACACACTGAAAACAGCACACGAGTAATCGAAGCTCATCGTTTGTAGCAATAAAATAGAGATGGCAAGTTGTGTTACATATAATGATCGATCAAGAATTAAGTCATTACCATACTGAGAAAGAATGTGTCTGAACACATTCTTTCTCAGTACGGTAATGACCACCTCATTACCTGAGGGTATATTCAGGGGAACCTTTATTGCTTATTCATTGTGAACCTCTAGCAAACTTCTCATGACTTGGGATTCAACTCCATTCATAGTCACATTATTCCATGAGCAAGGTAATTAGTTTGAATAAAATGACACATTGTTCAGAGAAATGGCTGCATTTACACAAATATGAAATTACCCTCACAATGCTCTCAGGCCTGACGTTCAAATGGCCATAATTTCGGGCGCGGAGTAAGCGTCGCTTGTTTATTCGCCATTCTGTGTATAATTGCGATTTCCGCCACATTCAGTGCCGACGCGGAACCACGGCCCGCGGGGCTCGGGTGACGTCACAGCCGGAGCGCGACAATGCGCTGAGGACGGCTCATTCGTGCTCCTATAGTTTCATTACTCATTGCGCCGCCCGAACCTTGGTTGGTTATTATATGTATGTATGTAAACTGGGTGGAACAGACTAAGTATACCGGGTGGAAACCTTAAATGTTTCCAGACAATTATTTCATCAATTTTAAACATATTCCAAGACTTTGAACTGATATGAAATGTACGTCGCCTCATGCATAAAATGAGATAAGAAAAAAATTAAAGAAAAGGAACAGTGGCACTCCGGGAGTGCCGACAGAAATGAAAACTTGAATTACGTGTATTTTTTAAATCGTTAAGAAATATGTTAATACACCTCTGCTTACTCTATCATAGTATCATATGTTTCATAGTATCAAGTGTCAGTATATAAGGTGTTGCAAAATTGACTCTCAAAAGCTTATTAAATGGATGAATGATGAAATGAGCGATCCTAAGGTCGCTGGTTCATATCCGGCTCGAAGAACCAAAACGATGTACGCAACACCGGTAGTTGATATGAAATGATAGAGTTGTGAAGTATTGATACTTATAATTACTAATTGATATTAATGCTCAATAATTGATATAATTAAATGCTAAATGATAATGAGTACGCGTCGCCCGTGATTGGGGTGCAAACGTGAACTAATGATATGTGCAATGTATGTGATCGTCGCGAACTGAGTATTGACCTACATTCTACATAATGCTGAGGAATCTGTACGGTTGGCCCGCACTTAGTGTTGGAAAATATGTCTATGGAAAAAGACAAAAATCGGGTGACCCAATTATTCAAAATTCCATTGCAAAGAGATTTAAATATTGATTGATAATGATGATAAATAAATCAAAAATTTACCGAGCACTATCGAAAGTTGTAGACACAGGATCCAGCGCGCGACGGCCGGCCTTCCGCCGTGAGAGATTTCGGGCGACTTAGGACTTAGGGCGGGCGTTGCGCGTCTGCTGGCGCCGTAGGCATCAAGTGGCTCCCAGTCCTGAGTAGCCGCCCTCCAATAGCGTGAGCATACAAATACGACCGTAATATTAAATATTTGAATCGTGAAGTGAAAATGAATCATTTATTTTATTTTCGGACATAGTTACTAATACCGACCAACACTTTATATAACTGAGATATAATTTTGAAACACCTTATATACTATCTGATGAAAAATACCGTGTGGGAAGATTCATAGAAATCGCCCCTTTCATCAGTAATATTACTGAAATTTCGAAGAGTGCCATCTAGTGGATTTAGTTTCAAAACGCTAAGTTAACACGCTGCTGTTGCCACTTATTTCAGAGTTTATAAAGTGACGTCGCTCGCTACTACGTGATACAACTATGACGGGCTAGGTGGCGCTGTTATCAAATATTTACAGAGGTGTCGGGGCGTTCGGTGACGATGACGCGACTTCCATAATTTTTGTTCACCCAAAAAGTACTCAAGGCACCTAGAGATGTTTTCACTTCAAAAATATTGGTCGTTTCATATCACGAGCTTTTCGCTCCACACTTAACCTTAAACTGGCGTTGATATTACTACTCAAGTAGATCGAGAAAAGAGAACATCCAGGACGGGACTTGAACCCGAGTCCCTTATAGGGGGAATACTCTGACCAAACTGAGCTACATGGACATGTAGCAAATCAGCCCACGGTGCCAATTGTATCAATGGTTTCTCTTTCTTTCCGTCTTAATATGCAAGACTTTGTTGAAGTGGGTATTGACTCCGCTCCATATGTTCCAGTGTGGCGGTGTCGGGCGGCGGGTCGCTGGGCGCGGCGCTGGTGTGCGCGCGCGCCGCCGGCCTCACGGAGCGCCAGCGCGCCATCTGCCGCGCCTCCCCGGGCGCTGTGGCCGCCATAGGCGATGGACTCAGGTACTATTGCTACTGCTACAGTGTGGCGGTGTCGGGCGGCCTCACGGAGCGCCAGCGCGCCATCTGCCGCGCCTCCCCGGGCGCTGTGGCCGCCATAGGCGATGGACTCAGGTACTATTGCTACTGCTACAGTGTGGCGGTGTCGGGCGGCCTCACGGAGCGCCAGCGCGCCATCTGCCGCGCCTCCCCGGGCGCTGTGGCCGCCATAGGCGATGGACTCAGGTACTATTGCTACTGCTACAGTGTGGCGGTGTCGGGCGGCCTCACGGAGCGCCAGCGCGCCATCTGCCGCGCCTCCCCGGGCGCTGTGGCCGCCATAGGCGATGGACTCAGGTACTATTGCTACTGCTACAGTGTGGCGGTGTCGGGCGGCCTCACGGAGCGCCAGCGCGCTATCTGCCGCGCCTCCCCGGGCGCTGTGGCCGCCATAGGCGATGGACTCAGGTACTATTGCTACTGCTACAGTGTGGCGGTGTCGGGCGGCCTCACGGAGCGCCAGCGCGCCATCTGCCGCGCCTCCCCGGGCGCTGTGGCCGCCATAGGCGATGGACTCAGGTACTATTGCTACTGCTACAGTGTGGCGGTGTCGGGCGGCCTCACGGAGCGCCAGCGCGCTATCTGCCGCGCCTCCCCGGGCGCTGTGGCCGCCATAGGCGATGGACTCAGGTACTATTGCTACTGCTACAGTGTGGCGGTGTCGGGCGGCCTCACGGAGCGCCAGCGCGCCATCTGCCGCGCCTCCCCGGGCGCTGTGGCCGCCATAGGCGATGGACTCAGGTACTATTGCTACTGCTACAGTGTGGCGGTGTCGGGCGGCCTCACGGAGCGCCAGCGCGCTATCTGCCGCGCCTCCCCGGGCGCTGTGGCCGCCATAGGCGATGGACTCAGGTACTATTGCTACTGCTACAGTGTGGCGGTGTCGGGCGGCCTCACGGAGCGCCAGCGCGCCATCTGCCGCGCCTCCCCGGGCGCTGTGGCCGCCATAGGCGATGGACTCAGGTACTATTGCTACTGCTACAGTGTGGCGGTGTCGGGCGGCCTCACGGAGCGCCAGCGCGCTATCTGCCGCGCCTCCCCGGGCGCTGTGGCCGCCATAGGCGATGGACTCAGGTACTATTGCTACTGCTACAGTGTGGCGGTGTCGGGCGGCCTCACGGAGCGCCAGCGCGCCATCTGCCGCGCCTCCCCGGGCGCTGTGGCCGCCATAGGCGATGGACTCAGGTACTATTACTGCTACAGTGTGGCGGTGTCGGGCGGCAGGCCGCTGGGTGCGGCCTCACGGAGCGCCAACGCGCTCTCTGCCGCGCCTACGATACAAAACCCGTCACAGTCGGAGTACACCAGGGATCTTTCCTTAGTCCGTTTCTGTTCAGGGCGATATTAGACGTGTTGTCGGACAGCATTAAAAACTCACATGAGCAAACTCCATGGCTGCTCATGTATTCTGATTAGATCGCGCTGACGGACGTAGATAGAGCGGCACAAGCAGGAGCTGCGTGCCACGGAGATGAATATCTTGCGGTGGATTCACGCGCAAAGATCGCGTGAGGAACTCCCGCATCCGCGGCGGTCTCCATGTCCGAGATATCGCAGATAAAATGCAGGAATGTCACCTTCGTTGGTTCGGCCACGTTCTGTGGCAACCGTCAGGTTACGTGGGTATATATCCGACCATGTTACTTCCGCCGAGTCGTGGTAGGAGAGGGAGACCCAAGAAGGGCTGATTTGACGTCGTAATGAATGACATTCGTGCCAATGATCTCACTACCATACTACCATGGATGCTGAAGATATATGTAGCCTCGGAAGCAACAATATGAATATAAAAAATATATGAAAGCTATGGTATATGCCATATACCATAGCGTTAATATACCATCAGACGATATAAGAATTAATTAGTATTGTAGTAGTATCGTATAGTGGTAGTACCTAGTTTATCCTAGATCTGCGCATACGCAAACCATCGCGGTTGAAACACCGTTAATATCTGCCTGTTTTGTCAGTTTGGGGGCACTGCGTCAATTATCGAGTTGTAACAGTACATGTGACGTCACTTCCCAAACACGATGAGAACCATCACAAGACGGTGAATAATAACACGAATCAATAATTACAAATCTCTAAGATAAAACAATGTGGTCAATCTAGGCCAGGACTAAGAAGTAAGGAGCGATAGACTCAGAAAACCTTCTCATCTTGCTCCGGGGCCAAGAAAGAGGTAAAGCCTTATTTTTGTCATGTCGATGTCACTGCTTTTTAAACGACAGGTAAGGTTATACGGTTTCTCATCGTGTCCCTTTGAATAAAAAACGGCGCAGCAAATAGGTGGGTCAGATAATTGTATCTAAATTCTTATGGAGCGATGATGAGAAGGAAACATCTGTACAAATTAAATTTTTTTTTTCGCGTGATCTTTCTCAAGAGGATTGGACCGCCAGGACGCGGCGGCACTTCCATGAAAAAGCAATCGGCTAAATGGCTTTACACATTGCGCGAGTCGAGTGTGCTACGAAATTTTCTTGGTATTAGTAAATCATATACCTATTTAGTGGAAGTTGTTCTTTGTAATGTAGGTAAGGGGTAATAATATTTATTTTCTTCCACGACAGGATGGCGTACGCAGAGTGCCGCTGGCAGCTGGCGGGCAGGCGCTGGAACTGCTCCGGGGTGGGCGACGCGCACCACTTCGGACACGTCATGCCCCTAGGTGAGTGGCCTGACATATAACACTTAAGCTTGAATAGACTATATTATACATAATATACATATATGTATATCTGCGAATGAAGGCGGTATTTCGCCTACATTGTTTCCTGGACTCACATAATAAGGGGTGAGCCCATTGCCGTGTGAGATTTTGGCGACAGAACGTAGTTCGTTCGGAAATGTGGTTAATCAAACTTGTAACGCGAATATTTTAATAAATTTTAATATATTATCGTATAAGAAGATCTGGCGTATCTTCAGTATGTCAGCTATTGGATGTGGACGTGTCTGTTTCAGACAAGTTCACGTTTCGGTTTGTCAATCGGAATAAGAGGCCAGGTAGAGGTGGCTGCCGCGCCGTTGCACTTTGATCCAAACTTCTCTTAGTTGTGGTTCGATTTATAACTATGACTTTATGATTTTAACTGAAGTATATAATTTTAAGCGTTATAATTATCCTATGACATTACGTTTGTTACACCATAATTATCTCATATTATTATTATTATTTCCAACGGGGACGCCGATGACCTGCCGGGTGATCAACCCTTCTATAGTGGGTCATTTCACCCATTTCCCCTGTTCCTTCCTTTTGGGAAGGATGTGGTTACCCAGCAATCACGGCGTTCCGTCGAACCTACCTGTGTCCTTACAAAATCTTACGATCTGGTCCACCTTCAGATCCTCCAAGTCTTCTGTGTCCAATGTATCCAACCCCATTGTCTCCCATCTTATCAGTGAGTACATGGGGCATTCGGCGAGCAGGTGGAAGCTGGTCTCGTCACCGTCCATACACCTTGAGGGAAGCCTCTCCTAGCTATCACCATGCGCCTTGTTCCTGCTATCTCTGCTTGTATCAATCGGTGTTTTAGCATGTTTTTCACCCATTCTGATATGTCTTTATCTATGCCTTCGCGGTTTAGGGTATCCTCTATTGAGGCCGGGGTTGCCTTGTCGAAGAAGCAACCCAGTGCATATTCTTTGTTGCTTATGCACTTTGCAATGACTTGCCTTCCATATACGCGTGTTGGTTATGGTGAAGTGGAGATCCGCTTTTGATTATTTGTTCTCTTATTATTCTGTCTAATATTTTCTCTAATGTCTTAAGTAAGAATGAGGAAAGTCTGATACATCAGAAGGCTTTTGCCTCTTGGTACGTAGCCTTTCCAGGTTTAGGTATGAAGACCGCTCTTACTTCTCTCCATTTCTTTGGGATGTATTTCATTCTGATGCTGCTATTGTATAGAGCCAGAAGATCGTCACTTATGTACTTGATGGCTATTTGCAGCATTTTTGGGAAGATCTCGTCCGGTCCGTCCGATCATGACCGGACACTCCACATTATGTGCTCTTTTGTGATTAGTGCCTTTTCCTTCGTCTCCACTGTGGGATTCGTATCAGCTGGCGTTTCATCACCTGTGTGTTCTTCACATTCTGGAAAGTGTGTTTCCAGCATCACTTCTAAGATCTTTTCCGGGTCGGTTATTAGTTCGTCTCCGTTCTTGATACTTCCTAGTTTGCAGGTATTGGTTTTTGAGAACATTTTTAGTAGTCGCGCTGCGTCGGGGTATTTCTCTACTCCTTCGCAGAAAGCTTTCCAGCTGTTTCTGTTCTCCCTTCTGCATTCTTTCTTAAATATGTTTCTTTCTCTCTTGTATATGAGCCAGCTTTCCTCATCGCCCTTTTTCTGTGCCTTTCTGAGAGCTCGTCTGGTCATTTTTCTTTTCTTCTCTAGTGCCCTTGTCCACCAGGGCTGTCCTTTACCTGATTTGATCTCTTTGAGTGGGCATGCCTTATGGTATGCTTCTCTTAGAGCTTCATCCAGTCTGTTGGCCTCTTTTTCTATCTCTCTGCTGTCTTTTATCGAGGTTTGGTTGCCTGGGCTCTACTTTTTTATGTGAAGTTCATATGTAGTCCAGTCAGTTTTCCTCGTATTCCTAACTAAGGTTTTCTCAATTTTGGTTCCCAGGCTAAAAGTTATTCGTCTGTGGTCCGATTACGAGTCGCTTTCGTCTACTTTCCAGTCTGTTATGAACCGGCTTATCCTGTCTGTGGCGATTGTGATATCCAGTACTTCTCTTCTGGTTTTGGTAACGAACGTTGGCGTGTTGCCTTCATTTATTATATCGAAACCTGTTGCGCTTATAAAATCTAATAGTAAGTCACCTTTAGTATTGCAGTCCGTGCTGCCCCATACCACATGGTGGGCATTGGCATCACAACCTAGAATAATCGGAATGTTCTTACCTTGGTATTTTCTTATTATGTCTTCCATTTCTTGTGATGGTGGTTTGAAGTCTGCCTCACTGGGTAGATATGCGGAGACTAAAATCACCCTCTCTTTGTTGCCTGTGTTCGTATGTATTGTCGCTGTGGCACTAGCAAGGTCACTGTAACAATCTGCCTTTATTATACCTTTTTTTTTTTTTTTTTTATCGTGCGGAAATCCCTTCGGATACCCCCCCGCTGGCCAGCTAAAACCGCACGCCGTCTCGGGTCTTCAGACGCCGGGGTGTAAGGTTACCCATAGAGCATATCCCTCGCACCCCGGCTGACCCTGGGCCATCTCACCACTAACAGCATCGCTCATCCTGTCTCCTCTGAAAGCAGAGGAGTACAGGAGACACACGTCCTTTTGCGACGTATGGCTCTTGCAGTAGAGCAATGTCTATTTTCTCATCCACCACGTGTCTGCAAAACTCGATCATAGCATCGCGGCAGTGGTGTAGATCTCATAACAAAATAATTAATTATCGACAAGACACAGATCTTCAATACCTTACGTTTATTTTAACTAACTACACCCATACCTTTCCTTCCTGCACCTTCTTACCTTGTACTCGACTCGACTGAGGTCAAAAGAGGCGAAGGAGAGATGACAGACCATAACGAAAGTTCTGGTTGACTCCTGAGCTGCTCGGCGAGGGGAATACGACACTCTACAGAACTCCAGTGACCAGGGGAACTAGGAATTCATTTTTATCAACTAATTATAGATTACTGTTTCTACATTTACAGCTAGGTTCGTGAAGCAATAGGTGAGTCACCAGTGAGTGGAAGGAGCGACTTGGGCAACCAAGCGCAGGGCACGCCGCAACAGCGGCGGTAGGGCCCATCATGGAGGATTGGCTAGGGAGGCGACACGGAAATCACCTGCGTCAGTCAGTACGAGAGGTACTGACTGACGCAGGTGATCTCCGGGAAGGGGAGCTTCGGGGACCACCTGCATCGGATCAGGAAGGAGCCAACGCCTGAGTGCCAGCCAGCGTGGCAGCCATCGGGGTGGGAGTCCTCTCGCTCGGCAGCATGATTTTTGGCAATGGTGCGGAGCGCGAGCGCGTGGGCCGCCGCCACTTCCTCCTGCGAGCATGTAATGCTCGCGAAAGAGATGGCGGAGCGCGCCCGGGAGAGACTTAGAACTCTCCCGGCCCGCCGAGCCCGCAACATGCTCTCCTCTGTCCTCCATGAGCGCAGGCCTGGGGGTGGCAGGTGAGGCCGCCTGTCACCCCAGCAGAAGCAGGCCGGGACGGTGGGGCGACTAGCACCCCTCCCTCAAACCGGGGCAAGACGGAGACACCGTGGTTCCCAAACCCAAACAATACAAACTCACGGCCACACATTTGTAATCGCCAGTAGTTGCAATGATTCTGACAAAATGTAACGACAAGTAAGATGCTGCAACTGATACGCCACACGTGAAGGAACGATCGTGAATGTTTATCCCATCGCATACCGATAAGTGTGGAAAAGCCTTTACAGTGAGATCTTTACATGATCAACGACTTGATTAATAGTTATTCGTAGTACCTACAGGCTGTACCTACGAGTAATGATAATTAACTCAAGTACACACCTGCGCATGAGTCGGTCCATAAATCACAGTCAGCCTATGTAATTACTAAATTTAAATTATATACCAAATATTATAATAACAATTAGTTTTATTGATTTTGTGCGAGTTTTGAGATATTATCATGTATCTGAAGACGTGTGATCTACAATTATTGTTCAGTAATAAATGTGAAAGAAGCGGGTAGTTGCTCGCACTCTCGTCGCACGGGCGATGACTTGTCGAATAGAATTCGGTTGAGAGCTGTCGCACGGATCGGCCGCGCGCGCGTTGACTGTAATTATTGGTTGCGATCTTCGCTCATTCAAATTGTCATTGATACGGATCACTTTATTATTCTTACGGAGCTTCTTCTTGTGTGTGTTGTGTGTTCGGGCAACCACCGCACGAGAGGAATACGGCCGTGACCAGTGGTGCTCCGGATCCTGGTTACGGAAAACTAACGGGTTGGGACTACTGCACCGGTAACGTAGTATATCACTATATTTATAAACCACATATATTTAGCTAGGGTACATATACACAAAACAGGGGTTCCGGATCAGAAGACGGATCAGCTGCATCTGGTGAGTGGCCGTGTTCTCTTTCTATTTCTTTAGCTCCGCGGCACCGCGGACAGTTTGGAGTCGCGGACGATTACAAAACATATGGTAGCAGAGCGTGGTTGACTATATGATTCACGGTATTTACCTACGTTTTATTCGGTAATATAGTTAAATTTCTAATACGATATATCCCGGTCTTATATCTGATATTCTTATTTTGTTATTCATAGTAGTCTTATTTTGTGTGTCTTATTTTGTACAAGTCATAATTTGTGTATGTATCAGATATATTGGGTATATTTTCTGATACACAAAGTTAACATTAACATTTTTTAATTTGTCGGTAAACTTTTTTCCTTATTTCTAGAAGAAAATTTAAAGTGTTAATATAGTGGGTATCTTTGTGTTCTGAACAAAGAGTAATTAATAACAGATGCGGCATCTGTCGGTCACAGATTAATGACTTTATAGATGTGGTATTTGTACAACGAGTTTAATTCTTAACCGACTTCGGAAAAAGAAGGTTATGTTTTTTGATCTTGGGATTATTTTATATTTTAATTTTACGTTGGTTGCTGAACGTTGCGGTTAGGGTTCCGTAGCGTAAGAATTTTGTAATTTATTATATTCTCTGGGTTCCGCCTCGGACAGACGGATTTAATTACCGGTATTTATTTGTTGATATCTCTTTGTTTTTTGATTTTAATTAACTTGTGTCCATTGTGTTAAGTGTGTACTTTCGGCCCATTTTTAGGATGACGCCTACGGTAGCTAGGGCAACATTGGCACGCGTCTTGAGATGGCTACAGACTGCTGCCGGTCTGATCGGTCGGCCGGACAGGGCTGTAGAACTGGGTAATCGGCACGAAAAACTGGCGAGTTACCTGGAACAATTGGAGGAGGCGTACCAGGCCATCTTGGAGGTGGAAGCCTCGTTGGAGGATGAGTCCGCCAGGGCTAAATTTACCCGTTACCACCTGGATTACGAACAGGCATTAGAGCTTGCAGATGCTGTTGGGGCAGCGTATTCGCGTTTGAATACTGCTTCTGGTTCGGTCCAGACTGCTAGCCCTACGATGCAACCGAAATTAGCAACCGGGCTCCCATCTCTCAATCTTCCCCATTTTTCGGGAGGATATGAGCAGTGGATGGCGTTTATTAATTTATTTGATAACTTGGTGCATGCGCGCTCGGACTTAAGTGCCGCCCAGAAACTGGGATATTTGAGGACTACCTTATCCGGGGAGCCTCATGAGTTGGTGGGGCATCTGGATGTCACCAATGACAATTATGAGACTGCTCGAACGCTGCTAACGGAACGGTATCAAAATACACGCCGATTGGGGGACGCTCACGTTAGCCGCATACTGGGCATACCAAAGGTGACCCGGGTCACTGATCTTCGGATCCAGCTACTGAACCCGCTAACAGTAGCATATAAGGCTTTGGGAAAGCTTGGGTTTCCGGTGAAGGAATGGTCCTTTTTACTGCTTCACGTAGCGCTCGATAAGCTGCCGGCTGAGTTGAAGCTCAGGTTTGAACACCAGTTCGGAGGGAAGCTGCCCACAGACGTTCCCCTCTTTACGGAACTGCTCCAATTTCTAGAGGAGGAGTCTAGAATGTTGGACAATGTGGAGGGGCTGGACGCCCACTTGGGTAAATCGGACAAACACACCACCCACCTCCCAAGGGGAAGAGGTGGTCAGACCTCGGCGCGTGCTTGGGCTCCGCCTAGGAGGGTTGCGATGGCCGCGGGTCAGGCGCAACCTTACTGCCATTTTTGTGACCGAGCGGTTCACTCTATCCTGAATTGTTGTGAGTTCAGACGTGCCGACGTTGGAGTTCGGCGTCGGTTTGTGTGGCGTACGGGCCACTGCTGGGTGTGTTTGGGTAGTCACCTAGCCGGCAATTGCGGAGCGTTTCAACCATGCACCCACTGTGGTGGGCCGCATCATACTATTCTTTGCCAATTCGGGAGTGGTAGTAGTGGAAATTCCGGTGGTCGGCATTCAGGTCGACGAACCCCGGAGGCGGATCGCCGCTCAGGTCGGCGCACTCCGGAAGTGGAGCATCGGGATGCTCCCAGGGGCGGGGGTGTACCTCGGCGTCAGGTTGACGTGTACGTCCCCATGGAACACCGGGATGCTCCCAGGGGCGGGGGTACCCCTCAGCGTCAGATTGCTGGGTACACCCCTGTGGAACACCGGAGTGCCCGCAGGGGCGGGGGTCCCCCCTCTCCGCATCGGGATTATTATGGTCCGTCAAGGGTAAACACGGAAAGCGGTTACCAGCGCCGGGCTGATGTACAACCGCCGGAGGACCATGTTGAGGCCCACATTTCGGCTGCAACTTACGCTGCTCGGGCAGCACAATTGGCTTCGGAACCACCACTCATGCAGTCACGTGACCCTTTGATCGAGTGGGGTAACTATCGGGTGCCGAGGACGACTCGTGGGTTTTCTCCTCCGACCCCATCGTGGGTGTGTGGGACACACGCCCCAAGGATTCCATCTGAACCAGCGCGGGCTGATTCCCCTCATACCTTATAGGTATTCGCGGCCTCCTCACCAGGTGCAGCCTTTTCAAAAACAGTTCTTCTCCCCACGGTGTCACTTCGGGTTAGTGGCAATGGTGGAGCGACAGTAAAGGCAAGAGCGTTTTTGGACACAGGGGCTCAAGGCTGCATCATTACTATTGGACTGGTGAGGAAGCTGGGCCTATCGATATCTAAGGAATTTAATCACATAATGGGAATTGGGGGCGATCGGGTTACAGCCATATACGGTCAGGTCCGTTTCATGGTTACTGGGAAATCGGGTTCTTCCCCCACTATTACAGTTACGGCTCTTGTCATGGATCAGGTTCTGGGCAATCATCCTCTGGTGTCCCTTCCCGCGGTTGTTGGTCACTCCGCTTCGGATCTGCCTCTTGCGGATCCCGACTTTTGGAAGCCGAGTTCAGTTGACCTGCTGCTCGGTTCGGATGTCGTGGGCCAAGTGCTATGTTCCGGATCGGTTATATCTTTACATCCGGACGGATTGATTGCCTTCCCATCGGTTTTCGGTTATTTAGTTTTGGGCCCAGCATTTCCTTCCATTTGTAGTAAAGACCAACCGTTATTCACGGGCGTTTCTCTGGCTGAGGTGGTACAAAGGTTCTGGGCAGTGGAGGAGGTTCCTTCGGTTCACGCGGATCCACTGCACGAGGAGTGCGAAGACCACTATAAACGAACTCTGGTACGTTTACCGTCAGGACGGTTCATGGCACGGTTGCCATTTTTGTCTTCCCATCCACCTCTCGGTCAATCGTTTGGGTTAGCGGAGAAACGCATGTTGTCGATGGAGCGCCGCATGAAACGTGATTTGGTATTCAGAGAAAAATACGTGCAATTCATGCGCGAGTATGAGGCACTCGGACATATGCTCCCCTCGCATAAGGATTACTCTTCGGTTGAGCATTACTTCATTCCTCACCATGCCGTTTTCAGGACTGATGGTGGGAAGATTCGAGTTGTATTTGACGGATCGGCTCCGACATCTAGCGGCGTCTCCCTAAATCAATGTCTGCACTCGGGTGCTAAGCTCCATAAGGATATCTCGGATATCATTACATCGTTTCGTAGACATCTGGTAGTTTTTGCCACGGACATTCGTATGATGTTCCGGCAAACGGTCATACATTCAGATGATAGGCGGTATCAACTGATCCTCTGGAGGGAGGATCCGTCGCAGCCACTGATGGTCTACGAACTGGCTACAAATACATACGGGTTAAAGTCCAGCCCTTGGATGGCCATTCGGAGCCTGCTGGAGTTAGCTAATCGGGAGCGAACGATCTTTCCAAGAGCGGCAGCCATCTTGGAGACGGATTTGTATGTCGATGACATATGCACCGGGGCATCATCTGAACGTGAGGCGCTACTTCTCCGAGATGAGCTAATTGACATACTCGCCACAGCGGGCTATGAGTTACGCAAATGGATCTCCAACTGCCCACGTTTGTTAGCTGATCTTCCGGAAGATCACAGGCAGGATCCTCTTCTTTTTGAGGACCCGGATAGTCCACATTCCACTTCGGTCTTGGGTGTTCAGTATCAACCGGTCACAGACACCTTTTCATTTCGGTTCTTAGAGGTAACAGCGAAGGTCTGGACTAAGCGTTTGGTACTCTCTACGGTGGCCAGAATATTCGATCCAAACGGTTGGATCGCGCCAGTAATTTTTTGGGCCAAGTATTTCTTGCAGCGATTGTGGATCGCATAGATCTCTTGGGATGAGCCTATCACGGGGGACCTCCTTTTCGATTGGATGGGATTCCTTAATCGTTTGGGGTTTATTACACGGGTTTCAGTTCCACGTCACTTCCTTCCAACAGGGAAGTACAAAGCTTCACTCCACGGATTCTGTAATGCATCGGCGTCGGGATACGCTGCAGTGGTGTATTTACGTACCATGAGGTCGGATGGTACTACAGCGGTTCACCTAGTGATGGCTAAGAGCAAGGTTGCTCCCTTACGGACTCGGTTGACTATCCCTAAGTTGGAGCTTTCGGGGGCTGCCTTGCTCACTAGGTTACTTAATCACGTAAGTTCTACTCTGGGTAAATCGGTGGACCTATCTGAGATTTATGCTTGGTCAGATAGTCAAATTGTCCTAGCTTGGCTTCAGGCTTCCTCACACAGGTTGGAAGTGTTTGTTGCCAATCGAGTGTCTCAGATCCAGGCTTCGGAGGCGAAGTTGATCTGGAGACATGTACCAGGTGAGCTAAATCCCGCAGATGTGGCTTCCCGGGGTTGTGATGCCCCTACTCTGGTAGATCATTCCATATGGTGGGGTCCGGAGTGGCTGGCAGATCCGGAGTCGACGTGGCCTCCTACTATTTTGAACGGTACGGACTCCTTACCTGGCATTCGGGTGGCAGCAGTTGAAACAGAGGTGACGCCTGCAGATCCTCTCCTAACGAGGTACAGCTCTCTCAGTAAACTTCTGGGAGTTACAAGTTGGATGCATCGATTCATCCGGAATTGTAGGAAGCTCGGTGCAAGAGACACCTCACCTAACCTATCGGCAGACGAACGTCGAACGGCATTCCTGTTTTGGGTGAGACGGGTTCAAGCAGTGCGGTTCACTGATGAAATCAGAATCATTGGGTCCTCTGGTCGACTAAAGGAAGCGATTGCACGGCTAAATCCCTTCATTGACCATTCGGGTTTACTTCGAGTTGGTGGACGACTCCGGAACTCTCAGTTGCCCTACGGTGCCCGTCACCCTCTTCTGTTGCCGAAGGATGGTGACTTGGTTCGGCTTCTGGTTCAGGATCGGCATATTAATAATTCACACGCGGGTTGTAACGCCCTTCTGGCGATCTTACAACGTGAATTTTGGATCTTGTCCGCGCGTCGGTGCGTCAGGTCAATAATATTTAAATGTATGTCGTGCTATCGGCTGAGAGCGACTACAATGCAGCCAATGATGGGCGATCTACCGGCTGATCGGGTGTCGGTCACTCGACCCTTCGAAGGTGTGGGGATAGACTTCGCAGGCCCATTTATGGTCAAGGCTTCGCACTTACGGAATGCGAAGTCCTATAAAACGTACTTATGCGTGTTCGTATGCCTCTCTACAAAAGCGGTGCATTTAGAACTGGTTTCAGCACTCAGTACTGAGGCGTTCATCGCAGCGCTTGATCGTTTTGTTTCACGGCGAGGCTTGCCTAGCCTCATACGGTCGGATAATGGCACCAACTATCAGGGTGCTGATCGGTACCTACGGGAGGCGCACCAGTTCCTTATGGATAAGGATACGGAAATCTGTCAAACTTTAGCCAAACGGGGAGTGACTTGGAAGTTTGATCCCCCGGCTTGCCCTCACTGGGGGGGAATTTTTGAGGCCACAGTCAAGTTGGCTAAGACTCATATGCGGCGTGTCATTGGGGACACTATACTTACCTTCGAGGAACTTGTCACGGTCCTCTGCAGAGTTGAGGCAACTCTGAACTCACGGCCATTGTGTCCGCTGTCGACGGACCCTAATGACTTGGAGGTCTTGACACCGGGTCATTTCCTCATTGGACAGCCATTAACAGCCTTACCGGAATATCCTTATGCTGCTGTCCCTCGAAATCGGTTATCCCGGTTTCAAATGCTGCAGCAGATGGCTCAGGACTTCAACCGCCGGTTTTCGTTGGAGTATTTGAACATCCTGCAGCAGCGCGTTAAGTGGGTGGATAAGACCGCTCCTGCACGGGTGGGAGATCTGGTTCTTATCAAGGACGCTAATGTGCCCTCGTTGAAATGGCGTCGTGGGCGCATTCTTAAACTGTACCCGGGAGTAGATGGTACTCCACGGTTTGCGGAAGTTAACGTCGGGGACTCTGTTTTGCGACGCGCGGTAGCGTCTCTCTCTCGTCTGCCTATTGATTAGCGGACTGAGATCCCTCTGTCCGGAGCGGGGGTTTGTTCAGTAATAAATGTGAAAGAAGCGGGTAGTTGCTCGCACTCTCGTCGCACGGGCGATGACTTGTCGAATAGAATTCGGTTGAGAGCTGTCGCACGGATCGGCCGCGCGCGCGTTGACTGTAATTATTGGTTGCGATCTTCGCTCATTCAAATTGTCATTGATACGGATCACTTTATTATTCTTACGGAGCTTCTTCTTGTGTGTGTTGTGTGTTCGGGCAACCACCGCACGAGAGGAATACGGCCGTGACCAGTGGTGCTCCGGATCCTGGTTACGGAAAACTAACGGGTTGGGACTACTGCACCGGTAACGTAGTATCACCATATTTATAAACCACATATATTTAGCTAGGGTACATATACACAAAACAGGGGTTCCGGATCAGAAGACGGATCAGCTGCATCTGGTGAGTGGCCGTGTTCTCTTTCTATTTCTTTAGCTCCGCGGCACCGCGGACAGTTTTGGAGTCGCGGACGATTACAAAACAATTATAAAAAAAGAAATTTATGTAAATAGACAATCTGCGCAAACGCACTACATAAAGTCAATGACAAAAGTCAAATCGAGATTTGGTTTGTTTGTGGAGATTTGGGTATTAGGACCTATTGGTTAGATTGGTGGTCAGACTATTCCACTAGTCTAAACAACGGGAACTTATTTCCCAGTGCGCGAGAACGACCGCCGGATAACCATTTATTGTGAATTCGTAATTTTTTTTATTGCATATACATATTTATTATTTTACACAATGATATATTTATCAATTCAGTTGAAAGTTGCTTCACCTGCGCTCGAACATCGACCGTAATCACTTGTTCTAGCTGATTGGATTGTCTGACACCACATGGCTCCACAAGAACTCTTACGACAAAAATGTATGGGGTAGTGTTTGTACCTTTTGTATCACCAGTCGCCATGTTCTCGTCCGCAGTCAATTAACGATGGCTCGTACAAGTAATGGCGCGCTTCGCAACAAGCCGCAAATAAAGTCGTAACCAATAAGCCTTGCCTCTGTGTTTAATGTTCCGCGCCGTATCGTGTCGTGCCGAGTCGCGTCGTGTCGTGCGCAGCTCCTCCCTCGACGCCGTGAGTCCCCCGAGGCGGCCCGTGCGCGCCGCTTCGCTACATCTTTATATCCACGTGTGCGATCATCGATACTTGTTGATACATCAATCTTCTCATCAACCTTCAATAAATCATAGAATTTATATTTTATTATTTTAATCACCCCGGTGGGTCTAGCCCCGAAGGAATAAGTACAGGTGTTTAAACAGCCAGCTTTTCTCGGTTTCACGTAATCGGAGGAGCCGTCAACAAAAATGGCTACTAGCAGTTTCTGAAACCGAACTGCAGTTTAGGAATTTCCTAACATGAAACCCCAATAGTATATAAGACGAGCCCTACACAAGGTTCACATATATCGTATGCAGGACAGAATCAAATGGCAGGAGGGAGAAAGGCTTGGCCATAGTATGACCCGAAGCGTCCTCGTCATACTACCGAGTAAATTACTACAAATAAACTGAATGGCTACGGATCAAGAAAGCTTAATCATTGAACTATGTCTAATTCAAATAACGACTTGCGAATCTTCAGCCAATACCACAATATCACTATAACCGTTCAAAAATTACCATATAGTATAATTTATAAGCACAACAGATAAAGTTTTTGTGTGCAGCGCGTCTGCCCCGGCCCCAGCCCCGCCGCGCCCTGGGAGTAACAACCAACTATATGAATATTTATGTAGTTGCAATAATTGATCGCTATTAAACAACAATACCGAGTATTTCCTGATCAATATCTTAACATATTGCCTTTATCTGTGACAAATGCGTCGCGTGCGCGATATATATCATGGTAATGTCATGACCGCGCGCGAGACTGGTCACCGCACTAAAAATACTGGCAATTAATTATTTTGTCGTCCACCGTTTAGCAAAATGTATTTTAGAGTATGTCAAAATAATTTATATTAGCTAGCTTAGATTAATTTATATAAAACTTATGTAAATAAAGTGATGCAATATTTTTAAAAGAGGTTTTAATAAAGATACATCGGTTCGGAGTATTCAGTTATTAATACAGGACAGTTACAAATAAAGTTTACGACTGCAAGATTAGTAGATTATGAACGACACAAACGAAACTTGTGAAGATCAACGAATAGCTAATAAGCACAGGGACATCCCTCTGCACCTGAAAAGTGCGAAATGGGGATGAGGTTTCACCAAACGATTAGAGGGACGTAATAGCGTGGCTTTGATGAAGGGTATACTTATTAAGCAAACATCCCTTTTTAGTTTTTCATCAACACTTACCCATGGATTACAGAAGGATAACAGATAGTAGTGTTGGTAACGACGAGCATGACACTTGTGTTGCAGTTGATGTACTTTTATGGAGCATGAAGTTCTACATGTAGGTACCTACACACAGGGGTGCGACTGTTTGGATCACCTCCAAGTTTGGTGCACCCTGAGCAACGTGGGCGATGACGCATCATTGATTGCTACTCTGGAGTAGCTGGCGTCAACGTCAGCGGCCAAGAGTATGACCAACCGGCCCTTTTCAGGGCGAGCTGACCCCATGGCACGAGGGGGTCGGGGTATGGCGGGCCTGCAAGACCCGCGGGGGGGGTGGTTGCTCCAGGTATCCCTCTGCTGTTATCAGAGGGGACACTGCGAATGGCCCAGGGTCAGTCGGAGTGCGAGGGATATGCTCTATGGGTAACCTTACACCCCGGCGTCTGTAGACCCGAGACAGCGTGCGGTTTTAGTCGGTTCAAGCCCGACAAAACCGCCCCCGCTGGCCGGCGGGGGGGTATCCGAAGGGTTTTACGCACAATAAAAAAAAAAAGGTACCTACACACAGACAGGCGAAGAGGGTGCCGGAGGTCGCTCAGCAACCTCCGTCCTCCATGAGCGCAGGCCCTCAGGCAGGTGGGGCCGCCTGTCACCCCCAGCAGAAGCAGGCCCGGGCGGCGGGGCGAGGGTAATGCCTTATGGGCCACCTTACACCCCAGCGTCTGAAGACCCGAGATGGCATGCGGTTTTAGTCGGTTCAAGCCCGACATAACAACCCCCGCCGGCCAGGAGATTATACGAGGAGATTTCCGCACGAAATAAAAAAAAAGCTACCAATACAAGTGTCTCTAGCAAAGCTTCGCGTCGGGTTGATAATAAAGGTACCAGTAAAGAGAAGGCCCCGAAGTGAATAATGAGCGGTACCAAGTTAGTTAACTTTATAATCCTTGATTTGTTAAATATGGCTCTGTTAATTTGTTTCGCTAGTCAAATAAAATACGCTAGAAGGATTAAAATGAATACTGACGTGAATGCCGAGTTTGCATAAAGCAGTAGGGATGGGGAGCTACACTCACAGCGACCACAGCGACACGATCGAATCGCAAATAAAAGTGTGTACGCGCGCGCTGCGGCCTCCCACCAGGGCTGTCACACTCACCAACTCAATAACTACTTCGTCAACGATATAACATCGCTATTTAATTATTAAAATTGGAGATTTTTTATAACCATAGTTATATAATTCATAATATATTAAACATAAATATTACGTTAATATTTTATGCAAATTTTATTTTTGATTTACTAGCAGCACATACGAATAAAAAAAATGATTATCTATATCGTGTATATAAATTGTACTGACTGAATATGTAGCACTATGCAAACCTTAGTGGATTATGTGTTATGTATGTAGAACTAATTTGTGTACTGTTTGTTTTTAAGTGATAATAAAAGAAAAAAAAGTATTTAAGCTTTAACTTACATAGTATTCCTAACTGACATAATAAACCAACTGCAGAAGAACACTAAAGGTTATAACACAAATTGAAAGCATCGTTACTTTGGAATATCTCCTCTGTGCCACCCCTGAGCTCCACCTACATCAACGAGTGTGATTTATACTAAACAACTAATTGCCGACAGCACTCTACTGCATAACGACTAGTTGCTTTACAACACACGATTCATGAGCCCACACACAATATCCACAGGTCGTGACGCTATCGTTACGTGGGCGTCGCACTATGCCTGGTTTGCATTTCATCTGGTGGCTCCTATACGAAAACAAAGCAGGTGTTTTTGTATACCTGTGATTAAGTCAACAACTTGTTGATAGTTCTGTTGAACTATTTTGTATAGGTAGTTTTTCACTTATTATTGGACTCTGCGAATAATTAACATAACATAACTTCACGCCTGTATCCCCGAAGGGGTAGGCAGAGGTGTATTACAATAGTTAGTATTGTATTATCAATACATTTCCTTTAAAATCAGCAGGTAATTTAACGTTGTACAAAATTACAACAAAATTATAATTGCGAGTATTATACAAGAATTTAAAAATTGGAGTTAACTGAAGCATCTTTGGGATTTGAAAATCGCATCACCATATATTTGCGCTTATAGTGAACGATAAACATTAAACTCATAAACGCATACAAGATCGTGTGATGTAAAGAACATTAATCAAATCACGGAATGTCTGGAGCTTCATATGCGCGTCAACTAAGCTATGTCTACGCCAAATGCAAATTTTTGTTACATTTACCTTTTGTGCTCTGCGTTAATAAAGCTGAGCTCCAAACACCTGTTCGGAGCTCAGCTTTATTAAACTCCGGTTCGCGTATCTAATTTGACGTATCTAATATACAAGCGTTTGACATTACTAGTTTGACAAAATTAATGATATACATTATACTTTCCAAGAACTATCTATATGAATTGTTCAATTTTGTGGAGCAACAATGTAAATTAAATGGCTACAGTAATATAATTTATTTCTTGCTAATTACAGTCACAGTTTGACAACCTATAACATCAGCAAGCAATGTGAGGCTATTTCAGATAATCAGTGAATATATGAATAGAAACTAACTTCAAAATGATAAATCGCCCACCGCATAGCTGGCATAAGAATAATTCTACGAAGAGCCTCTCACAGTCCGCTTAATTTATAATTTTAATTTTTAAGGTCAATTACTAACATATATGTATACTACTATTAGCATTTGCAATTCTATGGTCGTGTCAGAAGTGCGAGTAGAACAGTAGAACAGTCATGTATTGTGATTACACCACTACCACTTTCATTATTTTGAAATAATCAATAATAATAAAAGCTGACAGCCCTATCGACCGATCGCCGGTGCGGTGCACAGTATGGTGCTCGTAAATAATGTGACGTTATAAACGTCACACATGACAGCAGATGTCACAACACGCTGTCAAACGTTTTATGGTTTTACGAGTGTGTGATACTGGTCTGCTAGTGCTGGTACAGTTGTTAACACACACTCGCTAGTAGTTAGATACGTTCGTGGTTATATCGTTTTGATTTAAGAGGCAATTTACATGTTGTAACCTGTAAATGTACAAAAAGCAGAGGCGAAAGTAAAGAGAGAGAGACACCCACAAATTGTCGACTAAGTTCTTCAGTCGCGTGTAATAGGAAGTGAGTTAAGTCTTTTTCAGGGTACTTTATCAAGTTGACTCTATGTCTGTGGATGGAGAAAAGCCCTATCCCTTAGTCGCCTTATAAGGCACTCACAGGAGGACATGGGGCGACCTTGTGTCTCTATTCGGATTTCGGGAACTGCGCGGCTATGCTTTACTTTACATTGAAACTGTACTGATAGCGGTGGAATGAAATCGGCCAGAGTTCTTTGGAATGTGGAAATGTATCCAAAACTTCCTTTAGCTTTCGATTCACTTCCTTAATATTACCCACATCATTATATTCTCATCCGGACGTTTCGCGTAACAAAGAGCGATCCATTGCCGTCAACCGCACGTTTCCACATTTCGTGTTGCTGCTGTTATATTATATCATCACACATACCTATTATCATTTTCAGTAAATTCAAAATGTTGAATTAACGCTGCATTATATGACGTGCGCGTAATGATGTACTTAATAATATCCAGATAGCTTTAATAACAAACCGTTCTTGCTTTTCAGTGCAATTAAAGAACGCAACTGAGAATTGCGAGTCACGTACGCGTCAAACGCATTACATTTCTTATGGGAGGGCATTACCCGTCTCTATGCTATGGTTTCTTTCCGAGGAGTACCTACTCGTTACTGCACAGTAAATATATAGGAGATACAATTAGTCCAGCAGAAACGACATTGGTCTGTCCGCAATAAACATGTATTACTGCTCCGTAATGCGTCGATGCGCGTGCGCTCCACAATCACAGCGAGGGTAATCTTGGTGTCTCAATGTACACTAACATTAAAGTCCGTTGATTCTCGATGTGACGCACGTAAAGCACGACTGCATGTTGGGGCTCATGTCATACTGATCATTTGAAAACATTGTGATACATAATGATTTATGATTCTCTGTCCAATTTTGTTCTAGTCGGTTGACAAGCTGCTATTGCCAATATTGTGATATGTGTTATTTAAGGAAGGTGCGGCCAATAGGTCAATAATATTATTAAAGTTGAGTCAATAAACTCACAAATAAATAAGCCACAGGTGTATACTACTTTCCGGTAGCAAGTGGAAACTCGTGGTCCCTGGATTGACCAACTAGGGACGTGTGCAACACAAGAGGCGTCACACTCGCGCTGCCGACCCTGCAAAAACCTTCTAATGCCCTTCTTGAAGAACCCCATTTATGTAGTCGCTCAGGAAAACCATAGCAGGAAGATTATTCCACATAGTGAGTGTGCGCGGAATGAAGTGCCTTTCATACCGTCGTACCTCAAGTTGAAACGCTAGCAATCAGTATTAAATCGAACACTTAGGCACATTACATCCTATACAAGGATGCGCCTGCAATTCCCGGCGTTGTTTATATACCTACCCCACCATTGGCACAGCTCCCCGATAAGGAGGTACGACGAGAATATTGTAATTAGTTCTGCAGACGCCAATCATTAATATTCACAAGTTATCAGTACATTTGCTTGGTGTCCGGTGTCTGAATATTTTAACGTGTTGAGAGATTAGAAATATAATACAGGTTTCTGTTAAGAAATTATATCTCGCATGCAGTAGCAGGCATGTACTGTTTTAAGAGTAGATAACTTATTGTGAAGTAAAAGTATTTGAAACTAACAACTAGCTGTCGCTTCCCTTTGGACTTTTTAACTCAATCCATAACTTACATATCATACACCTGCCTGTGTCCGACGGGACAATGTACCATTCCAATGATGAATTATTTTTTCCAAGAAGTGCGGTATTCCAAAAATTACCCCAGACGCATTAACAACCTCACAAAATTCGGCCTATCACTTTATAATATTAGTATAGATTAGTTTTTATCATCAGTTTCAACTATTAGTCGAAGGCTTGCTTATGCTTTTGCTGAAAACCCTTATCACCCTTTGATAGAATCTGTGAGTGACGAGCCCCTTTATTGCACAGCTATATAGAGATGCGGTCCAGGGCCAGACATAGTAGCTAGTATGTACACCATTATCTTGTATTTCAGTATTAATGCATGAAAAAATAAAATATAGAAATAATCAAAAGCAATTACAACATTTTAACACAATTTACAATTGGAAAATATTTGGTAAAATACACAATTACAATAAATTAATGTCAGAGAAAAATATATAAGGTGTCACAAAATTAGGTCTCTGAATTTGTTGAGATGACTTGGTATCGACAACATATGTATTTGAAACAAAAAAAAATATCGGGTAAAAAAAAATTAAAAAAAAAATATATAAAAAGAATAAAAATGAAAAAAAACACCACCAGCCACCAGCGTCACGTGACGCGACGAGCACACGTGACGCTGGTCGCGATTTAGGTATTTCCCACACATCCGCTTGGAGAATACTTTTACTTATTTATTTATTAGGACAGCCCTAGGTTAATACAATGCTATGCTATAATTACATAAACGATCGATCTATTTGGTTGTTTAACCCTTTAAGGCAGCCACTGCATGCTTAATTTTGATCAAGTTCAAGGCTCAAATCGGCTCAAAATTTTATTAGATATTAAACCTCGATCTCGATCACTCCACATAAACAAAAAAAAAACAACATAAAATACACAAACGTCACAAGAAAAGATTTTAAAATAGTAATCAATTAATTTGTCACAATGGTGCATAATGTCAAATTTAAATGTAAATTAATGTCAAGTAATTAATTATAATGCAATCATATCGCTGAAAATAGTAATAAATACGAAAATTATGAGTTATATTTAAAATTGATGGTTTTTTACATTGTCAATAATTATATCTAATAAAAGCCTGCTAAAGATAAAAAATAAAAAAAATAAAAAATACAAATACAAAAAAATACTGCGAGGAGAAGGACACTGCGTCACGTGACACTGGTCGCTGGTGGTGTCTTTTTTTAACTTTTATTCTTTTTTCTTTTCTTTTTTTATTTTTTTTTCTACCCGATATTTTTTTTGTTTCAAATACATATTTTGTCGATACCAAGTCATCTCACCAAATTCAGAGACCTAATTTTGTGACACCTTATATAATATAAAATTAGATGTTAATTTAATCCGAAAAAAAATGACAAATAGAAGAGTTAGAAGCTTTAGGACTACTTCTCGATAAGACTAGATAATAATATTATCAAATCGCTTGAAGTCAACCTTAATGCGGTAATTAACTTTGCCGTATTATTTATATTATATTATTCATCATTTCATAGATCTCCGACGTAATAACACACCCTTGCTTTCAATTCGGCTTGGAACTATCTTTTTAAATTATAATTTTTAAGTCTATAGGTAAGTAGTTTGTTCAATTTTCTGATAGAGTTATTAACCGTGCTATGCTTGTCGACGTCTAAACGAGGCACAAATTCCTCCGAAAGTCTTTTCTACGTGTGATCTTTCTTTCTTTTTTTGCATAACTAAAAGAACTATGCTGTTGAAACTTGGTAAGTAGCTGTATTCTGTGAACCGCATTAAGACTCACACAAAAAAATAAAAAAATAAAATAGAGGGTTTCCCCATACTTAGAACTGAAACGTTTTAATTTTCATCGAACCGATACGTCGTGGGTTTGATAATAAAATAAATATACTACTATACCCACAGCTCGTTTATGGATAGGTCTTCAAAAATGACATTGAGGTTTCTAACATTTTTTTTTCCTAAAATAAATAGTTGCGCGAGATACTTCCAAAGTGGTAAAATGTGCCCCCCCTATAACTTCTAAAATAACAGAATGATAAAACTAAAAAATATGTATGATGTACATGCCATGACGACAGTGCAGTGTAGTGCATTCGACTGCTACGACATGGGGCACGGATTCGATTCCCGCTCAGTGCAAATATTTGTATGCATGAAAATGTCTATTTGCATTGTTCTAGGTATTTCTATGTATATATGTATGTATTTTCAAAAAAAAGTACATAAGTATGTTTATCCGCAGTCTGGAACCCATAACACAAGCTAGAATGCGCTGTGTAGAATGTCGTAGAATATTTATTTATTTATTTATGTAAACTTCCACCGAATGTAACGGTGAAGGTTTTATTGAACGTTTTTAATGAAGTTACATAAATTTAAGGTGACTTATGCACTGTAAAATTTAATTAAATAATTAATGTAATTGAGACGTAACTACCGGCTAGGGCGAGCAGAGATAAATAAAAGGCCTTACCGACTCGAAGGCACACCACATTACCACACCAGTATGACAAACGGTAATTTTTTTCTCGTTTGTCACACTACTGATTTTTACACACCATGTGAAGGTTGATTACAAAATATTATGAGACCGATATCCTTAGCAATCCATGGATTCCCCGTGCGGGTGCCGGGTCCATCGCGTTGCTGAGTTGGGAACTCGGGACAGTGCCTGGGACTTGCGACCCAAGTGTAGGTTTAGAAGGGGCCCCTTTTGTTGATGTACATCAACACTCACCTTCACTACCCAAGTTCCCCTCCCTGCCTAACCAAATTTGATACGAACCTACTAGTGCCGCTTTAAACATTCCTCCTAGTAATGAGCTTATTGTAGCTCTCGATAGGCCTAGATCTTTAAGTAGGTTATAGAGAGCTCTCGCACCCACTTCCACTGCATACAAATTAACCACGTAACCGTTTTTGAGTAATTCGTTTGTGAGATCATAGTATTTATTTTTCTTTATTGTGTGGTCTTTCGGTATATTTGTTTCCCACGGTACAGTAAGTTCCACAAGAACCACATGTTTTAACCTCTTAGAATAAAGGAATATGTCAGGTCTAGATGACGAAACCCCAACATCCTCCGGAATTTCATAGTGCTTTTCATACGTGTCGATTAGGAGAGTCCAATCTGGGGCAGTATCTAAGATTGAATAAGGTTTGTTCCTGGATATTATGGATGAACCTTCAGACACAAAGTTGATATGACGTCTGTTAGTAGTCAATCCTTTTTTGGCTCTAGCTACTGCCAGACTCATTGCTTCACGTATGATGATAAGCACCTTATAGTGGCGGCGCGGCGTGAGTATTGGCCTCTATCGCGAAGCACCCTACATCCTACTAATATGTGTCTAGCCGTCCCTATTGCCTCACCACAAGTATAACATTGTTTTTCTATGGCCTTCCCCCACCTTACCAGATTACTCTGGTCTGGGAGGGTCATCTGAAAGGCTTTATGATAGAATTTTTACAGGGCCGGCGACCAGTCATAGATCAAGGTGCACCACTTTAAGGCCACCGGTATGCAGAACTCTCCCATTGTCAACCATTCATTTTGGATTTCCAAATTCATGGCGTGCACTCGATATTTATCATTTTCGTCTTGTTTTAGAAAGGACTTAAGTATATCCTGGTCCCTTTCTGGCTCTCGTACTCCCAACCCCACTCTGTTCGACTGGGCCCCTATCATAAATTGTTTATGGAATAGGAGTCTAGATTCAAGCTCGGACGCGTTATTATCTTTCGGGAGTGCCCTGATTGTGTCATCTTGGGATTTACCTAAGATGTGGGCTTTGGTAACTCTAAGGTGTTTATAGAGCTCCGATGTTTTCTTAAGTTTCCATCCCAAAATTATTTTGATCCCTAAATAGAGCAGAGGAATCAGCAGAGTGCGCTAGTCCAAGTCACGATTTTAGCGATTTTATGACAGTTGCATCTATTTTCGCCAGTAAGGTTTTACCGAATTCATACACCAGAAAAGGCCAAGTCAGACGTGATGTTAAGTAGTTGTCATATATCCAAGCTTTTTTGATATTGTTCAGTGGTAGCTGATCTATCTTATTTAGGTCATTTATAAACGTATCGACAACTTCATCTAAGGATGGTGTGCGTCCTTTATAGTCTATCTTTCTCCCAAGAAATTTAAATGGCACCGATTCAGCGACTATGGAAACTGGTTTACCCCCAACAATCGGTGATAGAGAACGTTACATGAATTTATATTAGGTATTTCAGTAAATTGGGGTGTGTGTTGGGTAACCTCCTTGAGTGTCGCTCCGATTCCGATCCCGCTGCAGTCCGGGAACGGAATCGGAGCGGCCGGTACACCCTGGGCGGCGGTCAATGGCTTCCCCTTCACCCCTTCATAGGGTTGGCATTGATCGTCGGCCAATACCCAACGTGGCGGGAACACATCGCTCTCCGTACTCCTCTGCTTTCAGAGGAGACAGGATGAGCGATGCTGTTAGTGGTGAGATGGCCCAGGGTCAGCCGGGGTGCGAGGGATATGCTCTATGGGTAACCTTACACCCCGGCGTCTGAAGGTTTTAGTCGGTGCAAGCCCGACATAACCGCCCCCGCTGGCCGGCGGGGGGGTATCAGAAGGGATTTCCGCACGATAAGAAAAAAAAAAAAGGTATTTGAGTAAATTAACCTCAGGGGATGGATTCGTAATAAATATTCTGCCGTGGCGTTGTTCGGTCCGTTGTGCAAAGATGGTAGTATGCACTTAGCTAGTGGACACGTGGCTAGTGGTGTTGCCGGCGTGCCAGGGTCTCCGCTGGTGTGCCATACCATTGCCTGCTCGGCCTGCGATTACGATATGCTAAATCAGCAGTTACAGATATTCAATCGATCAAGGAAGCACTTCACGTTTAGAGTCAAGATTCAAAACATTGCACTGTTACAAAATAGGTTAAAAATAAAAGCTATGTGTAAGAATGATATTTTACAACAGAATTCCACCGAAACAAATAAATATCCATAGAGCCGGCCACAGGGCAGTGCGCTGAGCCGGCGGCTGCTCGGCGGCCCGCCGGGCCCGCGTCAGCGCCCGTTTATTGATGTCTCTGGGTGTCGTTGCAGCGACGCGCGAGGCGGCCTTCACGTACGCCATCACGTCGGCCGGCGTCACGCACGCCGTCAGCGCCGCCTGCGCGCGCGGCGACCTGCCCAGCTGCCAGTGCACCGCCGGCCGGTACGTACCGCCCCGCGCGCGCGGGAGGGAGAGGCAGCTGGCGAGTGAGTGACGCGTGCTGTGTCGCAGGCGGCGCGGCTCGTCGGCGGCGGAGCAGTTCGAGTGGGAGGGCTGCGCGGCCGTGGCCGTGGCGCACGGCGCGCGCCTGGCGCGGCGCTTCCTGGACGCGCGCGAGCTGGAGCGGGACGCGCGCGCGCTCATGAACCTGCACAACAACCACGTCGGCCGCAAGGTGAGCGTACTGTAGCAGCTGGCGGCGCTTCCTGGACGCGCGCGAGCTGGAGCGGGACGCGCGCGCGCTCATGAACCTGCACAACAACCACGTCGGCCGCAAGGTGAGCGTACTGTAGCAGCTGGCGGCGCTTCCTGGACGCGCGCGAGCTGGAGCGGGACGCGCGCGCGCTCATGAACCTGCACAACAACCACGTCGGCCGCAAGGTGAGCGTACTGTAGCAGCTGGCGGCGCTTCCTGGACGCGCGCGAGCTGGAGCGGGACGCGCGCGCGCTCATGAACCTGCACAACAACCACGTCGGCCGCAAGGTGAGCGTACTGTAGCAGCTGGCGGCGCTTCCTGGACGCGCGCGAGCTGGAGCTGGACGCGCGCGCGCTCATGAACCTGCACAACAACCACGTCGGCCGCAAGGTGAGCGTACTGTAGCAGCTGGCGGCGCTTCCTGGATGCGCGCGAGCTGGAGCGGGACGCGCGCGCGCTCATGAACCTGCACAACAACCACGTCGGCCGCAAGGTGAGCGTACTGTAGCAGCTGGCGCCACTGGCGGGGCGCTACGTGTGTGCTCAACTACCATGGCGGCCTCCACTCCATCATCAGACCCTGAATACCATGTCCCGTCAGAGTGTTTATCAAGACAACCAAATGATCCCAAACTCGATAGGATTATCTTGGTTAGCTTAGGAGTTTCAATAGCCACCTTACTACTCCATCAACAGACCCTGAATACCATATAACATCAGACAAAACAAATGAGCCCAAACTCGATAGGATTATCTTGGTTAGCTTAGGAGTTTCAATAGCCACCTTACTACTCCATCAACAGACCCTGAATACCATATAACATCAGACAAAACAAATGAGCCCAAACTCGATAGGACACAACATACATACACATAACATAACACTAACATACAGACATACAAAGAAAGTTAAATAAAAGCTTGTAATAAGCAAAATTTTAATTTAAAAACACAAACTTCAATGCAATGCACGTCAAAAACCATTAAAAACAGGCACTGAAAAAAGAAATAAAACTTAATTACAGGTTAATTCAAAAGACAAAAATACGCGTAAGACTTTTCTGTTGAAGTCGGTGCCAAGACCGAAACTCAACGTAAAAAGTCAAAGTCATACGAGACACTTGCATCCCGTTTAGGTTGTTGCTGGAAACGTGGCCACTCCACCTACGCTTAGAATATTATAGCATGCGCGGGGAGACCTGCTTCCTAATAGGCCTATTTAGCTTGGCACCGGCTTCAACAGAGAAGTCTTTAGTCGGTTCAAGCCTGACATAACCGCCCCCGCTGGCCGGCGGGGGTGTATCCGACGGGATTTCCGCATGAAGAAAAAAAAAGAAAAAAGGTACGCGTATTTTTGTCTTTTCAATTAAATCTGTAATTGAGTTATTTTTCTTTTTCTATTGCCTGTTTTTAGTAGCTTTTGTAGTCGGTTATATATTTTTTATAAAAAATGTACTGTCTCCGAAATTTATCATCAGAATGTGGGAGACTGCTGAAACGCGTAATGTGCATGTGACCATAAACTTTAATGACTGCTTACTACCAGGCCAGCGCTATACCAGCTTACCACCTTGGCATTATAAAAAACATGTTACTTATTTTATAATGAAACAGCGAATTATCTTCAAAGGGACAATACACAAGGGCATGTATTGCACGTATTTAGATCGCCACACTCGGCCTGTCTGCTAATGACGACACAGTGACATATAATTTGTGCGCCGACTGTAATCTCATGGCATTCCATTAGTCACCGCCCAGCCCGCAGTAGTCTGTGAGAACTCACTGCAACGTCTCATTACCTGCACATTTACATTTACGACTCACCGGGGCGGACTCACCCCTGAGGCGTGTTATACTTTTATTTCTTCTTCAGGGCCGTTGTTCAAAATCCTCGTTTCAAAATATGGAATGATAACGAAAGGATGGCACGCCTACAGCAGGTACGTTGGCTTCTAGAAGCTAAGCGTCTGATTATGTAAATGTACTCTATATTCAATGAAATTAAAAGGCTATGAATCTTACATAGTAAATTCTTCAAGGCTAGATCTTTTTAAAATTTACTTTCCCAAAAGTTGGCCACATCCACAGCGTTTTCCGTTGCCCTACACAGGTCCTCGGTACTACAGGTGGAGGGGCACAGTGGACAAGAGAGCAAATGCGATATGGACTGGCATTGGGCCTCACAATCGCAAGGCACTTACGATAAATAAATTGAATGGAGATATTCTCTAAGGGGATACTCATAGTGAGCACGCACCTCTAGCGATGCAATAAGCACGTCAAACCAATGTTTGTATTCTTGTGATGAGGCAGGCTAGAGAACGTAAAAAGGTGAACAACCCTACTCTTTTCTCTCGATACTATTCTGTTCAAAACTTATTTATTCCAATCAGGATTGTAAACTGTAGCCTTAAGGACACATTGGCAGTCATAATGACTCGCTGCTAATGCCATTCACACGCACTAGCACCTATCATCAGTGATTGTTTCATTTTTAACTGCCTTTTATTAATGGATATGAAATGCATGCCCTCGGGACTTTTTACTTCAGGTTATACTTTACTGGTCCTCTTTTCCAAAGATACCAGAAAGTGTCATTGTGTTTTTTCTTTAATATAAAAAGTTGCTATCATGCTATGGATGGCAACTCTTCACGGCAATGCAAAATATTTCGTAGACGTAAAACTTTCACGTTGCAGTTTAGTATGAACCAGATTGCTACTTACAGTACTAGTTATTTTGGTCTTGACTAGGGTCTGGGTCCAGGGACATCTCGTGTCTCGACGCCCCGGGACTGTTTGTGAATTTAGTTGCCTCGGGTACTGAGACACGATTGTCGAAATTGTATTTGTAACATTTATTTTATTACAAATCAAATATGTGATTATGAGAATTACTTATGTTATGATTATGACCAACGACTACATAAATACTAGATAATAGTTATTAGGAATCAGTAGGATTACTATAAGCTTTTGTTTAACTTGTTCTGTGAGTTTGTTAGTTCAGTATGATTATTATAAGCTTTTGTTTAACTTGTTCTGTGAGTTTGTTAGTTCAGTATGATTATTATAAGCTTTTGTTTAACTTGTTCTGTGAGTTTGTTAGTTACTATGGGTCAAATCTTGCAAGCCCAATTAGAACCACTTCCTGATGCTAAATTGGGCTCTAATTTGGTATACTTGGTGACAATGTGATAATATGATTCTAAGAAGCTGGTCTGATGATGGAGTCGGAAGGGGTCCATAGGAACTAAACAAGATAAACCAATCGAGTTCGGGCTTATTTGTTATGTCTCGGCAAATACTCTGACGGTACATGATATCCAAGCTCTGAAGATGGAGACGGTAGGTGATCTTAGGAGTTTCTGAACTAAACAAGATAAAGATTTAATTGCTAAAAAGTGAATATGTTATTATAATATATAAGTATACTAATTATTTAGACTGAAATTAACGTTAAAATTGTTAGGATTTCATTTTAAGTTTAATAAATATTGATTTATACTAATAATTGCTTTTTTTTAATACGTTTTACAATTAATTCAATTCACATTTTTTTTCGAAAATTATAGTATATAGTATATATAATATTAATACGGAGACGAAGTAAACAGTGTTTAACACTGTTTACTTCGTCTCCGTATTTTAAATTCGTTGCTTAAAAGTGGTGCGTACGAGTGCAACAATAGTCCTTTATAAGCAGAATGCTTTACAAGTAGAGTGCGGATTTACTTCGGAGAATAACGTACCAGTATCATACAGAGCAAATAAAGACCCATCATAGTGATCCAAAGAAGCTCTGGTCCACCATAAAGAGTTTCACCAATTCCGTACCAAAAAGGTGCAATTCGGTCGGGCTCTGTAAATCAAGGGAAAATGCTTCTGCTTCCTTGGACTACTGCAACGACTACTTTGCCACGGTGGGCCACAAATTAGCTGGTAAATTACTATCATCTACTAATGAAACTCAAGACACGTTAGCTTCTAAAGTGAGGATCCCGCAATCACCTCTCCACTGTTTTTATTTACCTACAACCAAAAGATGCAAGTGACCCGGGAAGTGACGGAGATTCCAACCGTCTTATTGAAGTTACTAAGAACCAAATAATTGAGCCTCTGACACATATTTTGAATACCAGCTTATCTATAGTTATCTTCCCGGAGGCATGGAAAACAGCAGTCATCATTCCTATCCATAACGGAGGTTCTACTGATAGTCCGAATAATTATAGACCAGTTTCCCTGCTCAGTACCTTTTCCAAAATGGTTGAACGGATCGTAAACAGACAGCTGGTGCAGTTCTTGGAAAGACGTAAGCTTTTGTCGCGTACCCAGTTTGGTTGTCGTCAGAGGATGTCACCTGAACAGTCGTTCGTCCTTCTAACCGAAATCATTGTTGCTCATTTAGACAATCGAAAACGCTGCCTTGGTGTCTTCCTTGATTTAGCCAAGGCTTTTGATACCGTATCATGGCCCATCCTCCTCAGGAAACTAGAACTAATTGGAATAAGAGGCTTAGGCTTGGAATAGTTTTGTAGCTGTCTGGTAAGGAGGAAACAGTATACTAGGGTGAATACCTCTGTAAGTGGGGAACGGGACGTACTTTTGGGGGTTCCCCAGGGAAGTGTGCTAGGGCCAACTCTATTCCTTGTCTACCTTAAGGACCTCTCGATGTTGAAACTGGAAAATGCTGACATCATCAATTACGCCGATGACACGGTCTTGGTATTTCATGGAGCTTGTAGTTGCGTATTCCTCTAGTCACTCTTGAGGTTGTTGGTATATGAGTAAATAAGTGGACTGTATTTGAAGTATATGATTTATTATAGCGCACAAGTTAATTCGAGCTTAGCGTTAAGTGGAGTGCTCCTTAAGCGACCGTAGCATTGGTCCGTTTGGGGGGGTCGATGACGTAGATCCCCTCTCGTCCTCGTCCGCCGCGCCGCACTGCAGTCCCCGCCGTCGCCCGCGCGGATGATGCGATGATGATGCGATGATGGTGCGCGGTTGTAGGGTGGTGTTAAGCGCGCGAACATGCTCCCCCAGTTGAAGAGTTATCTTCAATAGGAAGAGGGCATATATTATTGAAGGCCCTCCTCATGACTCCTTTCCTGGTCTTCAAGTCGGCGACCCTCGCAACGCCGTCGCTGCCAGGATATAGCTGGATCACTCTGCCCAGCAACCAGCAAAGAGGTGGTGCAGATTTGTCTTTTACTAGCACCAACGAGCCCACGAGATCGTTCCGGTAGACGAGTGCCACTTCGTAACTTTCTGCAATTGAGAGATATACTCCGTGTGAAAACGTGACCAAAAATGCTCCTTGATGGAGGCTACTCTCTGGTGTCGCTGCAGGCTAGTTATACGTTCATCTTGAACCCTCGGTTGGGGTACAGAAGTGAGAGATCTTCCAATAAGGAAATGAGCGGGAGTGAGAGCGGAAAGGTCAAGGGGATCAGAAGAGAGAGGAGTAAGAGGACGTGAATTTAAGATTGCCTCTATTTGAGCTAGGCATGTTGCTAACTCTTCATAAGTGAAGTGCCTTTGTTGTAGGATGCGTTTTAAATGGAATTTAGTTGATTTAACGGCCGCTTCCGCAATGCCATTAAAATGGGGAGAATATGGAGGCACAAAAGAAAATTCTATACCTTCCATCGCGAGATCCGAAGGAATGCCAGGTTCCTGTAAAAAAGCAGAAAGCTCATTAGCAGCCCCAATAAAGTTTGTGCCATTGTCGGATAGTATGCTTAGAGGTTTACCACGGCGTGCAATAAACCGGTTTAAAGCAGCGATATAAGCCTGTTTGGTGAGCTCCGTGACGAGCTCCAAGTGCACAGCTTTCGTGGCAAGGCAGACAAAAATGCAAAGATACGACTTCATTAGCTTGCAACCCCGACCCTTACGATCTGCTATAAGTACTGGTCCCGCGTAATCCACAGAACAATGACAAAAGGGGTATTCGAGGTTGCTTCTGTTAACAGGAAGCTGACCCATGACAGGTTGAACATTTTGTGCTTTAAATCGAAAGCACTTTAAACATTTATGTACTATGGACTTCGCTAAGGTTCTGCCTCCTAAAGGCCAATAGTTCTGATGGATGTTTGTTAAAAGTAACTGAGGACCTGCGTGCAAAAGGTTTGTATGTTGCGTTTCAAATAATAATTTTGTAAGTTTATGTTTGCTACATAGCAATATAGGGTGCTTGACGTTATAATCATACGGTGAATTGTCAAGCCTTCCGCCCACACGAATGATGTTGCTAGCGTCGATGAAAGGTGATAAAGAACATAGTCTATTTTTTCGCGGTAAAGGTTTCCCGGAGTTTAATATAATGTATTCATCGGAAAACATTTGTTTTTGTCCTGCATGTATAATAATAGTCAATGCATTTTTAAGCTCGTCGCATGTGAGTGGGCCTTTTCTTTTTATATTTTTATTTTTTACATTGTATATAAATCTTTGTAAATAGGCAACTATTCTCTGTAAATAATTGAAGTTAGAATATTTAGTTATTAAGTTGTGAATTAATAAATTGTTATGTATGTTATGTGAATTATTATTTGAATTATTAAATGTATTGTGTGAAAAATGAACTAAAACATCTGGTAAGTTTTGTTTCTCGGAATACAAAGGCAATGTAGGCCAGCGACTTTCATGATCTAAAAGGAATGGAGGTCCCGTCCACCACAATGACGACCCTATGATGAGGTCGGCCTTCAGCCCGCGCGAGACAAGGTCACCAGGATTCGCCCTCGACGGCACGTAACGCCACTCGCAACCAACTGTACTTTCTTGAATTTCGTAAATGCGATTTTTTACGAAAGGCTTAAGTTGATTGACAGGCGTTGACAACCATCCCAGTACTATAGACGAATCGCACCAAAACACGCACCTTTGAAAGTTAATAGTAAGTGAGGCCTTGACTTTAGTACAAAGTCTTGCACCCAACAAAGCTCCACACAGCTCTAATCGTGGAATGGTTATTGGTTTACTCGGGGCTACGCGATTTTTTGACACAAGTAAACAAACTTTAATATTACCAGATCGACTAATGGACCGTATGTATAAACATGCGCCATAAGCCCTTTCGGACGCGTCTGTAAAAACGTGAATTTCTCGCGTAACCGCATCGTCACACAAAATCCATCGTGGAATTTTTAAATTATTAAGTGACGTTAGTGTGCTAGCAAATGAAACCCATAGTTGTGCGATTTCTATGGTTATTTCATCGTCCCAGTCCGATTTATTAATCCAAAGCTTCTGCATTATAATTTTAGCTTCTAAAACGCAGGGACCGACTAATCCTAATGGGTCAAAAATTTGACTAATCACTGATAAAATATGACGCTTTGTGATTCTTTTGTTTACGTCTATGTTTATGCTAAATGAAAGACTATCAGAATCGCATAACCAGTTTATACCTAAAGTTTTTGTATTTATGTTAATATTGTTGCGAGATAAATTTAATGTATTATTTGTGTGATTTAATGTATTATTTTGTGTAATTGATTTTAAAATTTCCGGGCAATTTGATTGAAACTTACGTAAAGTAAACTTAGCTGAAGATAAAATATTTATAACTTCCTTACAAAGTTTTATCGTTTCAGATACAGTATTTCCACCACTCAAATAATCATCGATATAAAAATCGCGTTGTATGGATGTTTTTACAAGGTCATTAGAGGCCTTATCAGCAAGACTAACTAGACATTTTGTCGCTAAATATGGGGCGGAAGCGGTCCCGTACGTGACAGTATTTAACGTATATGTTTTGATTGGTTCATTTGTGTTATAACGAAAAAGTATTTTTTGTAAACAATGTTGTGATGGATGTATTTTTACTGAGCGATAAAAAAATTCTATATCTCCAGACACTATAAATTTGTGCTGCCGGAATCGAAGTAAAATAGATAAAAGATCGTCTTGCACGACTGGCCCAACCATCTGTATATCATTAAGTGATACACCTGAAGAGGTCTTCGCCGACGCATCGTGTTAAGCGCGCGAACAGAGCTTCATGGGCTGACTTGAGAGAGGTGTAGGAGATTGGTTTTGGCCGTGTTACGGAGTGACTAAGGTATATCATACTTACTCTTAATGCGGCGAAGACCAATTATGTCTGCTTCCATAAAACTGCTGCTTCGGCTCCATCACGGGACCTTAAAATAAGTGCTCACTCATGTTGCTCCAATTCGAAGCTAAAGACAACTGCAGTATGTGATTGTAAGCGTCTTAAAAAAGTGTATACTGCAAAGTATTTGGGCATACTCATAGACCAAAATCTAAATTTCTTTAGCCACATCGTTGCGACATCGGCCAGAGTTAGAAAAATCGTTTATAATATGAAAATTCTACGAGATGTCGCACCGGCGCACACTCTGAAACAAGCTCACCTCACATTGCGCCAATCGGTAATAAGGTACTGTGTTTTGGGATGGGGAGGTGCAGCCACAACAGACTTATTGTTATTGGAAAGAGCTCAGCGTGCTGTTCTGAAAACAATGCTGAAACAACCATCGCGTTTCCCAACAACTCTGGTTTTCAAAGAGACGGAAGTTCTTAGTGTCAGACGGCTGTTCATGCTGGAGATTACGATATTTCCTCTTAGGAGGGCCATCGATCTTCGACCACGAAAAGAGGGTAAACAAGCGCTTATATAAGATTCCCACCACATCAACAAATCTACCTTTGCGCAAAGGTTCCAGGACTCCTGTATTATAAATCCACCTTTGCGTAAAGGTGCGCTTATAATACAGGAGTCCTTCCTAGTTTAAGCGTAGCTGCATCTCGCTTTCGTCGTTTAGCCTTATAAGTGTTAACATCAATATTTTTGAACTGTATCGTATATAGGTTAAGTTTGAATTGTACATAAATAAATAAATAAAAAATAAATTTCTTAAGCGTCTCGAAGTCCCGGGACGTCGTCCCTGGACTTTGATCGTAGGCTGTCTCGTGTCCTGGGACTTTAAAATTGTCGAGAATTCCCAATCCCTAGTCCTTAGTAGTTCTTTCTGTAGGGCATTCCGTCAAATATAAAATGGGAAGGTGAGTTTCTGAAAAATAAAGTCACCCAGGTGAGCGATCGACTCTGCCGAAAGGCTAACGGCCGGTTGTGCGCAGGCGGTGAAGGAGCAGTTCCGGCGCGAGTGCAAGTGCCACGGCGTGTCGGGCTCCTGCGCCGTGCGCACGTGCTGGCGCGCGCTGCCGCCCTTCCGCGCCGCCGCCGCCGCCTTGCGCGAGCGCCTGCCGCGCGCGCGCCGCGTGGCGCTCGCCGCGCGCCCGCCGCCGCACGCCGCGCGCGCGCTCGTGGTGAGACCCTTCACTTGCCTTGGCTCCCTTCACTTGCGCGAGCGGCTGCCGCCTGACCCCTGTCCGGTAATCGACTGGTGTACTGGTTAACGGGCGAAGGTAGCTTGTGCCCCGGAGATCTTGGTGGCCCCCAGTACACCGATATATTCCAATGTTCCATCGTGATGTTCATAGTGGCTGAATAGGGTTGCTCTGAAGTATAATCGAGAGCGCAGTTTGTAATCGCTTGGTTCCCCACGAGGTGGTGCGGCGGAACAAGCACTCGCCGGTAGCTCCGCGGCCCCCGAAGAAGGCGGAGCTGGTGTACCTGGAGCCGTCGCCGTCGTACTGCGAGGCGGACGCCGCGGCCGGCTCGCTCGGCACGCACCACCGGGTTTGCAACCGGACATCCAGAGGTGACAAATTATACTTTACAGCTCCAAAGATGCACCAGATGAGAAGAGGTGAAAGTGATATTGTTAAAAAGGTGCAAAGTATGGATGTAGAAGTAGGAGCAGAGGTAGGCATAAGAAAAGATGGATGTGTGGAGGAAAGGGATGTCATGCTCATGGTGGTAGAGACAAGCAACAGTCATTTTGGCCGTTGCATAAATGGGCCGACTCGACCGGGGAAGCACCACCCTCTCACAGAATATCGACACCAAGTAACAGTATTTGAACTGTTGCGTTCCGTTTGGTGAGTGAGAGTGCCGGAGCCCAAACTCCTTTCCCATCCCCTCCCAAACTCCTTTTCCATCCCCTCCCAAATTCCTTTCCCATCCCCTTTCCTTTACAGGGTCGGCAGCGCGATTGTTACGCCACTGGTGTTGCACACGTCTATAGGCCGCGGGAACCGCTTCCCATCAGGTGGGCCGTATGCTTGTCTGCCACCTTAGTGGTATAAAAAATTAAAAAAAAAATTTCCTCCAACACAAAGGGAGGATCCTCCGATCAGGCAAGGTGATCGCGCCTGGCGGGCCGCGGCCCAACGCTTGTCGTTGGGATATTGTATATATGTTATACCAGCGCGCGAACTTCACTTTCGCGATTCAGAATTGGAAGTGACGTAGTAATATTGAAGTAGTTCAACTTGCTGTCGCTAGATGGCGCTGGGTATATGTGGTATCGCCACAGATGGAATGCGTGAAAGAGGATATGGCAAGGAAGAGAGTGATATCAGACAGGAATGTATTTAGGACAACGGCAGGTGGATGATGATGATTGTATTGAATAGCTATATAGCATCTCCAACTCAGAGGCGTCGGTTCGTATCAATTCCCTGTGTAAACTGTACGCTGTGCAGGCGAGGACGGCTGCGAGGCGCTGTGCTGCGGGCGCGGCTACAGCACGGCGCGGCGCGTGCTGGAGACCAAGTGCCACTGCCGCTTCCACTGGTGCTGCCGCGTGTCCTGCGACACCTGCGTGGCGCGCACCGACACGCACGTCTGCAACTGACTCCGCCCCGTGCGACTTCACGCCGACTCCTTTTGTGACAATGATGTAGAATTGACGACGCCAATCGTCACAGTGATAATTGTTGACAAGTGACAAGAACAAATTATACAAAGGGAGGAAGAGCGAAAACACTTGTTTGTACAAATAGTGCGGTACGATTAGTACATCTAGGTAAATAAATTAAAACGGTATTCTGTAAAATAACTATTGTATTTTCTAATATTGCTTGATGTCACGTGAACCGTCGCCTTCGAGCGCAATCACTGCTACCGTTTGTTAATCGGCTGCTACTAATGCGACACGTGTTTCTCAAAGAACTGCGACTAATTAACTAGTGGATACTGCTAAACCACACCGCAGTGACATGTTTATAATCGGAACTATTAACTTTGTAAAAGGACTACTACTTAGATTGTAAGAAAAAGATGCAGAAATTCTTGCCCTTGTACTTTAATCATAAATATATCATTAACAATTGCATCGCACCAGTCGACCCCTCGATCTAAAACCACTGTATCACTTCAACTGCTTGGACCAGCTACCAGTAGCTTGGTCTGTTCTATGGCTAAGAATTGTACTTACATCGATTTCAAATTTACGATGTGTGTGATTTACGATTGTCGATTTTAAATTCAATCTCCGAGAACCGCTAAATCTATGGTGAGTGAGAACAGTGGGCCTACCGCCCAAGTGTCGTCGATATCACAGCCGTCGAAATGTTGCGCTGGTCAAGGTCGACGGCCATTTTGTACCGCCCCATTGATAATCGATGCCGGCGCGGCGTAAGAATGATTGAAACGCTGTTTTTGACAGTTAAATAGCTGCCGCCTAAAAAAATTCAAATCGACCGCGTCTCATGAGCTGTCGTTTTGAATATTATTTTCTTTTCCGACGGTTGATTACAATGCCAATTGCACCTAACACTGGGCTACTATGGCTTTTATGGGTGTGACTGCCGACGAGTGGGTTCTGCCGTCCTATTGCACCTAACACTGGGCTACTATGGCTTTTATGGGGGCGACTGCCGACGAGTGGGTTCTGCCCTCCTATTGCACCTAACACTGGGCTACTATGACTTTTATGGGGGCGACTGGGTTCTGCCCTCCTATTGTACCTAACACTGGGCTACTATGACTTTTATGGGGGCGACTGCCGATGAGTGAATTCTGCCCTCCTATTGTACCTAACACTGGGCTACTATGGCTTTTATGGGGGCGACTGGGTTCTGCCCTTTTATTGCACCTAACACTGGGCTACTATGGCTTTTATGGGGCGACTGCCGACGATGGACTTTCGTCCTCCAACTCCTTCGCTTATTCCTTCCTTCTGAAACATACGAAAACAACAAACAACACAGCATAAACGTTTAAGTAGCTAAGGTAAAGATTAAAGAGTGTTTTAATTAGTCGCAGGTACAATAGGAGGGCAGAACCCAGTCGCCCCCATAAAAGCCATAGTAGCCCAGTGTTAGGTGCAATAGGAGGGCAGAACCCAGTCACCCCCATAAAAGCCATAGTAGCCCAGTGTTAGGTGCAATAGGAGAGCAGAACCCAGTCACCCCCATAAAAGCCATAGTAGCCCAGTGTTAGGTGCAATAGGAGAGCAGAACCCAGTCGCCCCCATAAAAGCCATAGTAGCCCAGTGTTAGGTGCAATAGGAGAGCAGAACCCAGTCACCCCCATAAAAGCCATAGTAGCCCAGTGTTAGGTGCAATAGGAGGGCAGAACCCAGTCGCCCCCATAAAAGCCATAGTAGCCCAGTGTTAGGTGCAATAGGAGAGCAGAACCCAGTCGCCCCCATAAAAGCCATAGTAGCCCAGTGTTAGGTGCAATAGGAGAGCAGAACCCAGTCACCCCCATAAAAGCCATAGTAGCCCAGTGTTAGGTGCAATAGGAGGGCAGAACCCAGTCGCCCCCATAAAAGCCATAGTAGCCCAGTGTTAGGTGCAATAGGAGAGCAGAACCCAGTCACCCCCATAAAAGCCATAGTAGCCCAGTGTTAGGTGCAATAGGAGAGCAGAACCCAGTCGCCCCCATAAAAGCCATAGTAGCCCAGTGTTAGGTGCAATAGGAGAGCAGAACCCAGTCACCCCCATAAAAGCCATAGTAGCCCAGTGTTAGGTGCAATAGGAGGGCAGAACCCAGTCGCCCCCATAAAAGCCATAGTAGCCCAGTGTTAGGTGCAATAGGAGAGCAGAACCCAGTCGCCCCCATAAAAGCCATAGTAGCCCAGTGTTAGGTGCAATAGGAGAGCAGAACCCAGTCACCCCCATAAAAGCCATAGTAGCCCAGTGTTAGGTGCAATAGGAGGGCAGAACCCAGTCGCCCCCATAAAAGCCATAGTAGCCCAGTGTTAGGTACAATAGGAGGGCAGAACCCAGTCGCCCCCATAAAAGCCATAGTAGCCCAGTGTTAGGTACAATAGGAGGGCAGAACCCAGTCGCCCCCATAAAAGCCATAGTAGCCCAGTGTTAGGTGCAATAGGAGGGCAGAACCCAGTCGCCCCCATAAAAGCCTTAGTAGCCCAGTGTTAGGTGCAATAGGAGGGCAGAACCCAGTCGCCCCCATAAAAGCCATAGTAGCCCAGTGTTAGGTACAATAGGAGGGCAGAACCCAGTCGCCCCCATAAAAGCCATAGTAGCCCATTGTTAGGTGCAATAGGAGGGCAGAACCCAGTCGCCCCCATAAAAGCCATAGTAGCCCATTGTTAGGTGCCATAGGACGGCAGAATCCACTCGTCGGCAGTCGCACCCATAAAAGCCATAGTAGCCCAGTGTTAGGTGCAATCGGCATCGTAATCAACCGTCGGAAAAGAAAATAATATTCAAAACGACAGCTCATTGTGTGAAGTGTCATTTCATTACGGCACCTCATGAGGTGCCGTAATGAAATGAGACTTCAAAGCGACGCCGTAGATTTGAATTTTTTTAGGCGGCAGCTATTTAACTATCAAAAACAGCATTTCATTCATTCTTACGCCGCGCCGGCATCAATTATCAATGGGGCGGTACAAAATGGCCGTCGACCTTGACCAGCGCAACATTTCGACGGCTGTGATATCGACGACACTTGGGCGGTAGGCCCACAGTTTAGTAGCTGAACTCAGTGTGCAATTGTTGAAGGTAATGTAAATATGTTATTGTGTAGTTACTGTTGTAAAGTGATCGAGCATTTACTGTAAGTATTGACAGCTTTAAAGAGTGTTAGAAATATGCGTTTGTATTGTTTGAGGGTGCCAAAGAACAGTCAACTCCAATTAACAATATTACCAGTTACAACAACCTTGGAAACCATTCACTCTAACCAGTAATCAGGTGCAACACACGCACGCAGCGACATACAGGCATCTACCATTTCATGCAGTGCAACGATAGGTGTTTTATAGCTGATATCCTAACTACTTGTACTTCACTGTCAATCGTAATGTTTCCTATCGCATGTTAAATAATAATATTGAAGTAGGTGTATATTGGTATTGCAGTTGGCCGTGGCACCATGTAGTTAAGGCGCACATTCCGGTTAGATGTTAATTAACTTATTCACTGCGCGACGAACAACAATAAACGGTATACCATGAACGTGTCCTTATTTCTCGCTGCACAACCCTTAGCTGTTATATACTATTGTGTTCGTTTCCCCGCTATTTCGTTTCCTGCTCATTTCGGGTTAGTCCACTCTCGACCCCTCGACCCCTAAACAAAGATTTCTTTATTTGTTTCCTCTTGACCCTTAAACCTATCTCGTCCACTCTCAACCCCTAATTTGATAATTATCTAAAATATTTCTGGCGCTCGAACGAAGTGAGAGCGCCAATAGTTCGAGGGTGAAATGGGTGACATTCACCCGAGCTAAACACTCTACTTTTCATTTCGACTATGTGAGGAAATTAAAATACTACACACACATTTAATGAAACAGGTATATTGATTAGTTAAAATTTAAAGTAAAATTGGAAAAATTGGAAATAGATTATTAACAAAAGCTTTTGCCTGTTCTTTAATCTCATCGGGAGTTAAATTATTATCCATGTCACTGGAATCACTTTCCGAAACCATTTTTACCCCAATTAACACAAGGTATTTATTTATATTGAATTTTCCCGCTAATTATATATCAAACTTAAATTGTGTTTTTTTTTAATTCAGAAAACAAAAGTTATATTTCACGTACATACTCCGGGGGCGGGCAGCAGCACCCCCGCAGAACAACTCCTCCAACAAACTGCGATCCCCAACCCGCCTGCCCAGCGTGGGGATTATGGGCACTACCCCCAAATGAAGGAAACAGCCAAAAGATGGCCCCCAGTTCCCGGCCGCCTCGCTATCCCTGGTCATGGTAGCGGCCATGGTGACGGCGGGGCAGGGGGTGCTAAGAATCCCCGGGCTACAATAGGCTATCAAACTCTTCACAAACTGACTCTGGCTACGTATAACGGACGCACTCTGAGGCTTGACAATCATCTAGCGCAGTTGGAAGTGGAGTTAGAGAACATTAAATAGCATGTTCTCGGGTTATGCGAAGTCCGTAGAGAGGGAGAGGACATCGTAACCCTTGACTCGGGCCATCTTCTCTACTTTCGCGAGGGTGATAAAACATCCCAGGGTGGCGTAGGTTTCCTCGTCAATAGAGCCCTCTATAACAACGTTCAAGAAATCTCCAGCGTGTCGAACAGGGTAGCATACCTGATCCTTCGGCTATCCAAGCGGTATAGCATGAAGGTTATTCAGGTCTACGCACCGACCTCGGCACACTCGGATGATGAAGTGGAGGATATGTATGAAGACATATCCAAAGCCTTGCACAACACCACTAAGGCTCACTTCAACGTTGTTATGGGGGACTTTAACGGCAAGGTGGGTACCCAGTCTGGGTACGAATCCCGTATAGGCCCGCATGGTTATGGAGTTAGGAATCACAGGGGACAAATGCTTGTCAACTTCCTTGAGAAAGAGGGACTATTCTTAATGAATTCCTTCTTTAAGAAACAGCCTCAAAGGAAGTGGACATGGCAAAGCCCCGACGCTGTGACAAAAAATGAGATCGACTTCATCATGACGGATAGCAAGCACATATTCAGAGATGTCTCAGTGATCAGGTTTAATACCGGATCTGATCACCGACTGCTCCGAGGCTCTCTGAATATCAACCTAAAGCTTGAAAGAAACCGTCTGATGATGTCCACGCTCCGACCTAACCCAACCCAAATCATGGCGGGCACCGAGAAGTTCCAGCAGCTTCTCGGGGAAAGATTTGTTGCCTCGGAACCCACTGATGACGCTGACGAGACCCTACACAATCTGGTCGAAACGTTGAGAGACGAGGGCATCAAGTTCTGCAAAAAACAGTGCACTGACAGGAAGTCCAAACTCTCGGATGAGACTCTGGGGCTGATGGCAAGAAGACGGGAAACCACCCAAGCGACTTCGTCAGACAGGTCACACCTAAACAAGGAAATTGCGAAGATGGTACGGCGCGACCTTCGGAGCTCCAACACACGCCTCATTGAAGAGGTGATAGAGCGAAACCGAGGGTCCAAAGTATTCACTCAGCAGCTTGGAAGGAGCCATCTGACGAAGCTCATAACGCATGACGGGAGGACCGTCTTGTCGAAGCCGGAGATATCCGCCGAGATAGAGGATTTCTATGGCCGTCTGTATACTGCACATGCTCCCCGTCCTCGACGAGACGACCATGATTCCAGAGCCACCCTGACACGCCACTATACCGACGAACTGCCTGATATCAGTCAAGACGAGATCGTGTTAGCTCTGAAGCAGCTTAAAAATGGAAAAGCCCCCGGTGAGGATGGAATTACTTCAGAGCTTCTGAAGGCAGGAGGAGCTCCTGTCATACAGGAGCTACAGAAGCTCTTTAACGCCGTCCTTCACAGTGGGAGAACCCCTAAGGCGTGGAGCGGGAGTTTGGTTGTTCTCTTTTTTAAGAAGGGTGATAAGACCCTCCTTAAAAACTACAGACCCATCACACTCTTGAGTCACGTCTATAAGCTATTTTCACGAGTGGTCACGAATCGTCTCGCCAGGAGACTCGACGAGTTCCAGCCACCGGAACAGGCTGGGTTCCGCGGAGGATATGGCACCATTGACCACATTCACACAGTGAGGCAGATGATACAGAAGTCCGAAGAGTATAATTAGCCCCTGTGTTTCGCTTTTGTGGACTATGAAAAGGCATTTGACTCCGTCGAAACTTGGGCTGTTCTGGAATCCTTACAGCGATGTCAAGTAGACTATCGTTATGTCGAGGTGCTGAGATGCCTTTACGAAGCCGCTACTATGAGTGTCCAAGTACAGGGTCAGCAGTCTAAACCCATCCAATTGCGCAGAGGAGTGAGACAGGGGGATGTCATATCCCCGAAACTGTTCACGAGCGCATTGGAAGATATGTTTAAGACGCTGTACTGGAAAGGTAAGGGCATAAATATAAACGGCGACTACATCTCACACCTGCGATTCGCTGATGACATAGTCTTAATGGCGGAGTCGCTAGAGGAGCTAACCCAGATGCTGGACGGCCTAGCTTCAGCCTCGCGACGCATCGGTCTTGGCATGAATTTGGATAAAACCTAAGTCTTGATCAATGGCTACATTGATCCAGGACCGGTCGTCGTGGATGGCCACCTTCTTGAAATTGTTTCTGAGTACACTTACCTCGGGCAGATTGTGCAGTTGGGTAAAAACAATTTTGAGAAGGAGGCCAAGAGGAGGATCCAGCTAGGCTGGGCAGCGTTCGGGAAACTACGTCGGGTCTTCTCGTCATCCATACCGCAGTGTTTGAAAACGAAAGTTTTCAATCAGTGCGTCCTACCCGTAATGACCTACGGAGCTGAGACGTGGACACTCACGATAGGGCTGGTCCACCAGTTCAAAGTCGCTCAGCGAGCTATGGAAAGAGCTATGCTTGGAGTTTCTCTGAAGGATAGGATTCGTAACGAATACATCCGACAGAGAACCAAGGTTATCGACATAGCTCAAAGAATAAGCAAGCTGAAGTGGCAGTGGGCCGGCCATATCTCGCGAAGAACCGACAACCGCTGGGGTAAACGTGTTCTTGAGTGGAGACCGCGACTCGGCAAACGTAGTGTAGGACGCCCTCCGGCCAGGTGGGATGACGATCTGCGAAAGACTGCGGGCAGATGCTGGATGCGGCAAGCTGTAGACAGGGCGCTATGGCGCTCATTAGGGGAGATCTATGTCCAACAGTGGACTAGAATAGGTTGATGATGATGATGATGACATACTGCCAATATTAGAAAAGTTTTGAAAATCGAATCTATTGGTTACATTGTAATCGAGTTGATCGCGAGATGTGCATCTAGGCGGCCATGTAAAAAAAAATCCGCTCCCGCAGGTGGAACGCACAGGTAGATTTCGTGAAGCAATTAATATTATTTTATATAGAGAACTACGGACTTTAAACAGTTAATTTTTTTTTTCTCGAAAACGGTAACTTTTAGCGAAAAACTTTTCAGACATTTATTTCAGACTTAAAAATGGCCTACCGATTAAAAATGTTTCCGACGGCAAGAATGTTCACCGGTTAGAAGTTATGATTTTTTCCCGAAGAATTTTGGTTTTTCCCCCTCCACTTTTAGTTAAAGTTTTAATCTTATAGGTTTATAATTAAAAGTTGTTGGTATTCATGTATACTATGGGATAAAATTAGAACGGTTTGAATATCTTTCATGGAACGTGAAATTTTGAGGAAAAACTGATTTCACAAAAAGTGAGGCCCTACCGTCCCCTTAGGCCGGATTCCACCCGTTCACGAACTTAAACTAAGTTTACACCCAAGCAATTTTTGACCGCAGTTTGAAAGCGATCGGGGCAAAAATGTGACCGTGAGAGTGCCGCAAATTTTGGGAAGTGGAACCATACATACATATATATATAAACTTTTTGACCAGTGGTCATTTCGGACTCAGGGGGTCATAACTAGACCTCCTATGAAGAAATTTTTTTTAAATTCGACAGTAGTCAAGAAACCAATAGGTAGATCGATTTCATCGAAATCTACCTAAAATCCGTTCCCGGGGGGAACGCACAGGTAGATTTCGTGAAGCAATTAATATTATTTTATTAACATTTTTAATCTTTTTTTCTCGAAAACGGTAACTTTTAGCGAAAAACTTTTCAGACATTTATTTTAGACTTAAAAATGGCCTATCGATTAAAAATGTTTCCGACGGCAAGAATGATCACCGGTTAGAAGTTATGATTTTTTTCCCGAAAAATTTTGGTTTTTCCCCCCTCCACTTTTAGTTAAAGTTTTAATCTTATAGGTTTATTATTAAAAGTTGTTGGTATTCATGTATACTATGGGATAAAATTAGAACGGTTCGAATATCTTTCATGGAACGTGAAATTTTGAGGAAAAACTGATTTCACAAAAAGTGAGGCTCTACCGTCCCCTTAGGCCGGATTCCACCCGTTCACGAACTTAAACTAAGTTTACACCCAAGCAATTTTTACCGCAGTTTGAAAGCGATCGGGGCAAATATGCGACCGTGAGAGTGCCGCAAATTTTGGGAGGTGGAACCATACATACATATTTATATATATTTAAACTTTTTGACCAGTGGTCATTTCGGACTCAGGGGGTCATAACTAGACCTCCTATGAAGAATTTTTTTTTAAATTCGACAGTAGTCAAGAAAGCAATAGGTAGATCGATTTCATCGAAATTATGAGGTAACTTAATTATCATAGACTCCATGGCAAAACCTAAAATTTAAAAATCATTACTTTCCACCCTAGGGATGAAATAAGCTACTTTCCACCCGGCTATCTACCCATGAAAATTAAACTTTCCGAACAGGAGAGATGAAAATGCTTATTTCCTACGTGTAGTTCGGTCGGGGGTAGTCGAAAAAAGGTGTAAAAATATTACTCTGTGTCTCAAAAATCAATTGTAATTAAATTTTAATATTATACATACTTTTAATGGTAGAATTATACAGTATATAGTCCACACCTGCCAGGATAGTGTTATCTAAATCCTCTCTACACTACTTTGCACTTCACTCATATCACATATCACAACAACTCTCACCATGGACGCGCAGATGTTACAGACATCATTAGCACAGCTGACTGCTTCCTTCAATGCCAGGATGGCACATTTTGAAGCTGAACTCCCCAAGACACCAGGCACATCTACGACAACAGCTGAACTGACTGCTGAATTCGGTTACTTCAAAATATTTGTAAAGGAGACACTGAACACACTTCAGCGGCAAATTGAAGTGTTAGCTGGTGAAGTTGACTCCCTGGAGATGCGTACCCGAAGGAAGATGATTCTTCTTCATGGTGTAAAGGAGCAGCCAAAAGAAAAGTTAGCCGTTGTGGTAGCTGCAGTTATCAAAGAGCACTTGGATCTGCCTGATTTCACTGTCAATGACATCAGGTGTCACAGAATGGGGCGCTCTACAGATGAGAGTAAGTCCAGGACCATTGCCGTTAAATTAGATAGTATGCCTGTAAGGGACCGTATATGGTTTAGTAAAACCAAGTTCAAGGGCACAGGCATAACAGTGTCTGAGTTTTCAACGAAACAGCGGCATGAGATATTCTTGGCGGCTAGAGAACGGTTCGGTATCAAACAGTGCTGGACCCGGGAGGGTATCATCTATATTACGGCGTCTGGTGGGTCAAGGCATCGGATCACCTCACTTTCCGAACTTGATAGTTTCCCTGGAGCAGGCGACCCACAAAAAGGCGAGAAAGCAGCTAAATCCAAGCGGTCGGCCAGAAAAAAGTAACCATTTCTTTTGTTTACATTTCTAGTTCGAGTATATAGATGTAGTTTGAATTTCGTCCGATCTCACATATATACACATGATTCGTGTTGTTTTCGTGCTATACCTTATATACTTGCATATTGATATACTTTTCATAATTAACCTTCAGTCTAAATATGTATCTCACAAATCTGTAATAGTGTAATATTTTGACGTTGACATTTGACGTACTTATGTGTCATTATCTTTGGCATATTTGATTTTGGATATCAACCTTTTGAGCTTATGACTACTTGTTCAAATGTGTTATCATATTATAGTACGAAGTCAATTTATTATTCTCCACACATGTGTATGTATTACGTGATCACGATAGTCGTCTGTTTGAGGTTGTGAACTTGTGAATTTCCTTATTTTATTTTATTTTGTTTTTCCCTGTATAACTATAACACAACTGGCGGGTGGATAAAAACAAACTTAGAAGTTAGTAGGTAATTAGATTTAATTGTATTTTTTTGTTATAAATAGGTATTTATATTTTATTATATTTTTTACCTCTCATGTCAATTAATTTAGATGACAGTTTTGTTTCATGCTCATCCTCTTGTGCGTCCACTGAGAGCTTCGTTAGTGCATGTAGTGCTGATGATTCTATACACCTTCGCGATAAGTTGCTTTCTTCCTTTTCTTGTTTCCCAAAATTCTTTAATGTAATTCATATCAATGCTCAAAGTATTCCTGCCCATTACTCCGATTTACTTTCATCTTTTGATGCTGATATTGTTCATGCTGTTCTTGTATCCGAATCGCTACTAAAACCAGCACTACCTTCCACACAGTATTCTCTCCCTGGATATAAACTTGTACGCAATGACAGAACAGGCAAGGGATATGGAGGGGTAGCCATTTATCTTCGTGGGGACATTCCGTACAAGATTATTGACCAATCCCCGAGTGAATATTCCAATTTTGCTGAACATCTTTTTATAGAGGTAGATTTAAATTATAATAAATTCCTTTTGGGCGTTTATTATAGTCCTTCTTTAAAAATTGAATACTTTGCGTCATTAGAGACTAAATTAGAATATTTTACTTCCGTCTATGACCATGTAATTATCCTTGGAGACTTCAACACTTGCCTGCTAAAGGATGATATTCGCAGCTACAAACTAAAATCGCTCGTCTCTTCGGTCAATATGCGAATCCTCCCTCTTAATGCTACGCATACGGTACCTAACTGTAAACCCTCACTTCTGGACTTAATTCTGGTTTCTGACTCACACAAAGTAGCTACACACGGACAGCTTTCTGCGTCTTTCTCTTATCATGATCTTATCTATCTTTCCTATAAAATTCGTCCTCCTAAACGTAAGAGTAAATATCTATACCTTCGCAGTTTTAAAAACATAGATCTGAAGCGATTGAGGGCGGATGCTAGCAGTATCGATTGGTCTACAGTGTACGATAGCAGCAATTTGGACTTTAAAGTTACATCTTTTACCGATAAAATACTAAGCATTTTCGATACACACGCTCCCCTCAAAAAGGTGAGGGTCAAACATCTGCCTGCGCCATGGCTCACAACCGAATTAAAAGCACTCATGTCAAAGCGGGACAAGGCAAAACGGCAATATAATAAATCTCCCACCAAAGAAAACTGCGACCAATATAAAAAGTTACGTAATCGCTGCGGTCGATTGTGTAGGGATGAAAAAAGACGTCACATTCACAGCTCCATACAAAATCTTAACTCAACACAAGTATGGCAATTTCTACGGTCGCTTGGTATTGGTAAGGCCTCACAAAACAGTGACTCTATTATGAATTTGAACGAACTCAATACAAATTTCTCAAGGTCACCAGTTACCATACCCGATGCTGTTAAAACTACTACCTTAAATCATCTCTCTACCCTTCCTTTGGCGACAAGTACTTCATTCTCATTTAACCCAGTTGCGGAGGTGGACATTAAGAGGTGTATTCAATCCATCACAACAAAAGCTGTGGGCTCTGATGGCCTCCAGCTACAAATGCTTCTGCCTATTTTAAATTCCATTATTCCTGTAATTACTCATATCATCAATTATTCCCTGTACAGCAACATCTTTCCCTCATCTTGGAAAAATACTTTTGTTATACCTCTACCTAAAGTACCTAATCCTACTACCCAATCCCATTTTCGTCCCATATCCATTCTTCCTCTACTATCCAAGGTCCTAGAAAGCGTAGTCCATAGCCAGCTTTCATCTTACCTCTCCTCTAATAGCCTGCTGAGTCCTAGCCAATCTGGCTTTCGCCGTGGTCATAGTACAACAACTGCTTTGGTTAAGATAACTGATGACATGCGACTGGCCATGGAAAATAAACAATTAACAATTTTGGTTTTGTTGGACTTTAGCAGTGCTTTCAACTCAGTTGACTTTGATGTCCTGTTAGGCATCCTTACTTCTCTTAATGTCTCAACTCCTGCAATTGGGTGGTTTAAGTCATACCTTCGGGGACGCTCGCAGTCTGTTCACTGTGAAGAGGCTTCCTCTGAATGGTGCAATCTGACTGCGGGCGTTCCGCAAGGTGGCGTACTATCTCCACTTCTTTTCTCCGTCTTTATCAATGCTATAACCGAGGTCATTTCGTCTCATTATCATCTTTATGCAGACGACCTACAGTTATATCGACACTTCAAAGCTGAAGAATTAACAGAGGCTGTGGTGGCTATCAACGGTGATCTTGCTGAGATTCGTCAGTGGGCTATATCTTTTGGGCTTCTGCTTAACCCAGCAAAATCGCAAGCAATAATTGTTGGTAGCCGGTACATGTTGAATCTTTTGGGCCAACAGCTCCTACCATCCATATCATATGATTCGGCTACTATTGCTTTTTCCAAACATGTAAAAAGTTTGGGAGTACACATAGACGCAAATCTTGCCTGGGATGTACATATTACTGAGGTTAGTAAAAAGGTATTTAGCTCATTCCAGTCCCTCAAACGTCTTCAGAAATTCCTGCCACTTCAAACTAAAGTTACTCTTGCTCAATCCCTTCTGCTCCCGCTTTTAGACTACGCTGATGTTTGCTACCTTGATGCAAGGGAGGACCTCATTAATAAACTCAAACGACTGCAGAATCTGGCTATCCGCTTCATTTTTGGACTCCGGAAATATGACCATGTTTCCGAATTTAGGGCAAAGCTGAAGTGGTTACCTATTCAGCGGCGTCGAGATTCCCATATTCTTTTTCTTCTGTACTCTATTCTCTGCAATCTGCATTCACCTGCTTATCTACGAGATCGCTTTGAGTACCTTGTGCCCAGGGGCAAACCCTGCCGTACTTCCTCTTCACTTCTTCTTCGAACTCCTCTCCACTCTTCTAGCTGTTACGACGGCTCATTTACTGTTCGTGCAATAAGGTTGTGGAATTCGTTACCGCATTCTGTACGCGATAGCAGCTCTTTGGACGTTTTCAGGATGAAAGTAAAAGAACTGTACCTTTCTCAACTTAGATAAATATTATGTGTTATTGATTGTTATAGCAGCTTCTACTTATTGTAAAAGTATTTATGTATTTTGTATTTATGTATTTAGAATGTATTATTAGTATGTATTGTCTATGTAAGTTTATAGTTTGTATCTTATGGATGTATGTATATTCTTCTGGTTGTACACCCATGTTTGCCCATTTGGTGTCCTTCTCCACGTTCCCCCAAAGGTTTGCTGGGAGAAAACTCAGTACTGAGTTAAGCTCGCCTTTGTACACGTATTTTATCTGTAATGTTTGTAAATTGTTTACTGTGAGCGTACAATAAAGAATTAAATAAAATAGTTTTCTACAATAAGGGTAGAGATGAAAACGGTACGGCTAAGGATTCTATGGAATAGTGTAGCATTTCCGAGTTAGTAATAATATTCGGGCTATTGTCTATGGTAGGTTTTATCCAAATTCTCACAGAATACGTTAGGGTTTACTTTTCGAGTTCCTTAGTAAACTACTGGCACAACCGTTTCTGATACAGGAAGGGGAGAATCTTTTTTCAGAAGTACCCATACTTTACTTGATGATGCACTGCATTAAGCCAAGGCCACGTGAGTCCACATACCTAAGTTTAAAGATATATTTAAGCACCTTCGGAAGCGATAGTTTATTAACCAATTTGTAGTTGGTTTAAACTCAGTTGGTAGGCTTAATGGTTAAGGAATCGGCCTTACGATTGAGAGGTGCCGGGTTCGAATTCAGGTCGTTACACTACCAACGTGAACGCACTCCTAGCACAAGCAATTTAGTTTAGCTACAGGGGTTAACTGGGATACTAGTAGGTACATTTAAAAAAAACGTTTAACTACCAATCAGAAGCCACATTCAAAACTTAATTGGTGGATTTCGATTATAGCAACCCGCGTCCGGACCATGGCCGACTCACAGGCGTACCCAACATGCTCTGTTCCCTCAGACAGTTAAGAACAACCATTCCTGCAAGTCAAAGTCAAAGTCAAAGTCAAAGTCAAAGTCAAAGTCAAAGTCTTTATTTTTCAAAATAGTGCAACGTAATTACATCTTTTTGACGTCAAAATCTGCTTAAAACTAAGTTTACCACCGCTTCCTAGGCCCTAGTGGAGAAGAAACGGCGCAACAAACTCCACTGCGGCATTTTCGAGACGTCATATTATAAATAGTGATTTCTTAAGACTAAATATGGACGAATGTACATTTTTGTCTCGTGTCAAGATAAATAAAGGTATATAAAAAAAACAAAAGTTAAAATAAAAATTTAACCTAAGTTAAACGTTAAAATAATTTAAAAAGTTAAAATATGGTAAAAAAAAAAGGTTGCCTACTACAATATTATGCTGTAGTTGTAGCATTAAGAGGGGCCTGCACCATGCTCAAGCCAGACATTTTTGTCTTTAAGGTAATCATCTGTCCTATAGTATGCTTTTTTACATAAGGTGGTCTTAACAAAGGTTTTAAATTTATTGTCAGGCATACCAAGGACCGATTCAGGTAATTTATTATAAAAGCGTATACCTTCCCCCCTAAAAGAATCACTAACTTTGCTGAGCCGATAACATGGAAGGATCAGTTTATTTTTATTGCGCAGATTTCTGTCTGTAATGTCACTTACTTTTGTAAAATTGGAAATATTTTTCCTGACATACAGTATGTTCTCGAATATATATTGGGAAGCTACAGTTAAAATATTAATATTTTTGAATCGTTCCCTAAGAGAATCTCTCTTACCTAAACAATAAATGGCACGAATTGCCCTTTTTTGTAATATAAAGATAGTTTCTAAATCTGCTGCATTCCCCCAAAGTAGTATTCCATAGGACATCAGACTATGGAAGTAACTAAAGTATACCAGCCTAGCAGTAGATTCATCTGTCAACCGCCTAATCTGTCTGACAGCGTAAGCAGCAGAGCTGAGTTTATTGGCCAAAATAGTGATATGGTCACCCCATTGCAATTTCGAATCCATTGTAATTCCTAGAAAGGTAGTGCTATTTACAAATTCCAACCTTTGCCCCCCCAGCATGATATCAACGTGTGTTTGCCTCACATTAGGCAGTGTAAACCTAATGCATTTGGTCTTTTCTGCATTCAACAATAGGTTGTTTGCAGAAAACCAATTTGAAATGGCGTTCAAAATATTATTAACATTATTTGCATTTGTATTACGCCGATCTACTTTGAATATTAGCGACGTATCATCCGCAAACAATACTATGCCAGCTTGTGCTTCAATTATATTAGGCAGGTCATTGATGTAAACCAAGAAGAGAAAAGGTCCTAGGATTGATCCCTGGGGTACACCTATTTTTAAGTTTGATCCATTTGACTTAACGTTATTCACATCAACAGTCTGAAGTCTATCTGTTAAATAAGATTCTACTAATTCTGTGGATTTTTTGTCAAAACCGTACCGACGTAACTTGAGCAAAAGTGTCTGATGGTCAACACAATCAAACGCCTTAGAAAGATCACAGAATACCCCAATAGCATCCTGCGATCCCTCCCAAGCGTCGTAAATTAAGTTAACTAGGCTAACTCCCGCATCGGTGGTAGATTTCCCGCCAGTAAAGCCATACTGTTGGCTGTGAAAAAGATTGTTGGTTTTGAAATGTAGTTGCATTTGATTGAGCATCACTCTTTCAAACACCTTACTCAAAGCTGGCAAAATAGAGATAGGGCGGTAGTTTCCAAGTTCTGACTTAGATCCTTTCTTAAATAGTGGTATTATTTTACTATGTTTCATTAAATTAGGAAATGTGCCTTCATCTATACATTCATTAAAAATTAGTGCTAAATCAGGTGCAATGATATTAATTACATGACTAATTAAAGTAACTGACATGCCCCAGTAATCTTTAGACTTTTTCATTTTGAGATTTTTAAATGCTTTTAATATGTCAATGGGGTCAATATGTTTGAAGTTAAATTTGGAAGAACTGATATTACTCTCAAGAAGGGCAATCTCGGCACTTTGAGCGTTAGAATTAATAGAGGATGTGAGTTTCAATGGAATATTAGTAAAATAATCTTCAAACGCATTTACAATATCTTTTGGAGAGGTTATATCCCTGTTTTCTAATTTAATTTTAGTAATAATATCCCTCATTTTACATTTACCAGACTCTTTGTGAATAACTTTCCAAGTTTCCTTCATTTTATTAGGAGCCTCAAGTATTTTCCTTTTAATGTGAATGGCTTTTGCTTGTTTACATACTTTTTTGAATAACTTGGAGTAGTTTTTAACATAGTCAATGAAACCACCGTCAAAATTGTACTGCTTTTGGGCGTATAAATCGAATAGCGTTCGTCTACTTTTATATATACCTACAGTAGCCCATTCACAGAATTTAGATTTAGTACTGTGCTTTTTACATTTTTGTTTGAATGTATGTGAAAAAGCATTAGTTAATGTACTAAATAAACTATTGTAATGAACATCAGGATTATTGCCTAGGTAAGCTACAGTATTAAGCTTGTTCTCTAACAAGTTTTTGAATTCTCTAATTTTGTTAGAGGTTATGGGCCTACACATAATTTTCTCTTTAGGTTGATTATTATTTCCCTTGGAAAACGATACTATTTGACCACAGTGATCTGAGGGCAACGCACTTATTACAGACTTACTTAAGTATACACTGTCACTAAAAAAATTATCTAAACAACTGGCAGTTGTAGCAGTGATTCTAGTTGGTTCACAAAATATATTTTCAAGATTATAACTCTTGAACATGTTTAAAAATTGGGTACTTTTCCTACACTGTTCGAATATGTTTATATTAAAGTCTCCACACACTATTAGATTCTTTTTGTTGCTTGATGCTATCCCAAGAATTTGGTCCATGACCCCAATAAACGTTCCAAAATCACTACTAGGTGGACTGTATACGCAGACTACTATATAACTATCAAGCTCGGTACAGGCCACCTCAGCACATCGCTCAACAGAAAGTCTAACAATGTCAATCCGCTCTTTACTACGGAGACCATTTTTTATTAAGACCATGGAGCCACCTCTGATAGCAGACTTCCTGTTAAAGCAACTTACAATATTGTAATTGTCTATACTGAACATCATCTCACTCTCCTTGAGCCAATGCTCAGTCAAACACAAAATATCTACATTTAATTTCTCTAGAAATAATTCAATTACTAATTCCTTGCCGGGAAGACCTTGTATGTTTTGATGAGCTATCTTTAGCTCTGGCATTCCTGTTGTCTGAACACATAGTTTAAATTATTACTATCAGTTAAAAATACAGAATTACCACTACAAGTACCTGGCAAGTCTGTAGGTATCAGGTTATTACTTTGTTTACAATGTAAACTCGTCCAAAACTTAATATTATTTGCTACCAATGTAGCAATTTTATACTTGTCATACTTTGTAAGATAAATACTATCTTTAGTCTTAAAACAATAATTACTAATAAAATTATTAGTGTCAAAAAATATAAAAGTGTCACTATGACGACATGTCAGAGTATGAATAAAATTATTCAAATAGTGTATCTTTTTATTATGAGATTTGGGCTGGCAACACACATATGGAAATGCACATAATATTATTTTAAATACTCTTAATTTACTTAGGCATTCTATACAGTATAATAATTCTTTCTTGCCTACTTTGTTACTCTCACCTACCAGTAATACAATAGTGGAATTACTATTATGCTTGGAAGACACAATTTTATCTATAATTTGAGTGTAAGTTGCATTGGGTAGGGAATAATGAATACAGTTTTTTAAATATTCACTAAACATGTAGCCCATATTGCAACCCACACTGTCAGAAAATACCATTGTATTACTAGGCGGCTCAATGTTGTCAGAAGAATCAGATGCAGTCTCCAGAATACTGCCACAAGTAGAGAGAGCCGGTATGGAGTCATTGACAGGGGGTTGGTTGATCTGCCCAGAGCTGCACTGTCGAGTTAATGAATCAAGTAGTTCTTGGTTGTGCCTGCTGTCATCAATCAATTTGTCCAAAGCCAACATGTATTCAGTATTCTGTTTCCTTTGGAGGTCATATTTAGAGAATAAACTTGCATAATCCTCCTGCAATTGCTTCATGTGTGATTCTAGCCTGACCCTCCCAACATCATGAGCCACCTGACTCTCCGCCAACTGATTACTACATATAACCAACTGCCTACTACACATATCTAGGTCAGATTGGAGTTGTGAATTTAAGTTTCTAGTATTTGTCAAACAAGACTTCATCTTTAGATTAATTTTATTAATTTTTTTGTTTATTTTTAATTTATTTTTGATTTTATTATGGCTAATCTGTTTAGGCAACTTCATACACATACACCTACTATCATTTGTGAGATCAATCACAGATGAATTGGCTGAGGCAGGCACACAGGTGCTTTCAAGGAGTTCGGTGTAGAGGTTGGACACCTCTGCTAACTGGCGCGATTGGGCATCCTGCTCGTAGCTACTAATAAGCCTGTATGCCTCCCCCAGCTCATTTTCAAGCTGGGTGTTACGCCTGAGGGTTTGCTCAAACGTATCACCGCATTGGCGGAAAGACTCAATTTCTATTTGCAGCTGGTAAAGTTGCTCGCTCAACTCATCCCGAGTAACTTGGCTTTCAGACAGCTTTTGTTCCAAGCTGATGTTCTTGTTACGCATTAATTCATATTCACGTTCATTATCTTCCCTTTCCATTATTAATTGCTCATTTTCTTTCTTTTCCACTTTAAGTTGTAATAGGGCTTCTTTCAACTGCATTTGTAATTGACGGGCAGTCGCAGCTCGTGTCGCAGCTCGCGTGGACGTAGACATATTGACGCAATAGGCACTTATTTAAGTATAATAGGGAGGATAATGAACACCAGTAGCAATGCAGAGCCAACAAAACCAGCTGATTAACTAAGAAATAACCTATTCAAGTAAACACAAGTTTATCAATTGTTTGACTATTCCGGAATGTTTATAGTGGCCAAAAGTTGAATAAAACAATATTCAAAGACTTGAAATAGTAAAATAAGCAGTGAAATGAGTATAAAATCACTGTTCTTACCTTTTAAACTTGTGAAAAAAAACAACCGGTACCTACCCGCTTGATATCAACTTTGAATACTATTTCCTTTCAAAAAACACAAAATTGAGGCGCACAAAACTTATATAGGCATTTAAAACACTAGTTCTATATATTTAATCGGGTTTTACAATGTATTAACCAGTTTATTTATTTTAATTTACATTAAAAATACGGAGCTATAAAATATCAGTTTGACATGTATGAGTGTTGCCAGCTATGCTATAGTCAGATGTTTACTACCTACCGCAATAAAACAGAAGGTGCTGCCAGCCACCTGGGCTGTTGATCCGTTCTGTGGTTCTGGAGATACATTCAGGAGAACCTACATCATTATGTACCGTTGCACCGACAGGCTTCTAACCTCTTCCGGACTCGCCAGTTTCGCACTGTTAGCTGAGCTAGGAAACGAAAGTCCGGTATCGATCGATCTGTAAAACGTACATATTGGAAGCAGCTATGGAGGCCCCAATGTATGTCATCTCCAGTTGGACGAGAAGTGGATACCTACAATAAATGCTGTACATAATCACGTAACAGTGTAATGGGATCCTTTATTAACAGAGATTTATCAACCGAATTTCACCGTTGCCAGTTATTCCCACCTGCTCGCGAGAGGTCGGCGAAATTTAAAATTTATTGTATACACGTGCGTTATCACGAGCACAGTAGTATCGGCTTACACCTATAATAAATTAACGGCGCACATCGGCAAACATCGTTTGTTGGTCGCTCGAAGCTCGGCGCTCAGGGGCGGGCGACGGGCGCGTGACACGCGACGCGCCATCAGAAACTGCCTATAACTCTCTGGAACACCAATTTCATGCAAATGCCGCCGTTTACAATGATTCATAAGCTGCCCACAGCGCTTAGCACAATCTGTCGCTCCACAGAGGTTGACTCGTTCATTACCGAAATAACAAAGCGAATTATCAGCATCAGTGTCCTTTTTTTTTTTGTGCGGAAATCCCTTCGGATACCCCCCCGCCGGCCAGCGGGGGCGGTTATGTCGGGCTTGAACCGACCAAAACCGCACGCCGTCTCGGGTCTACAGACGCCGGGGTGTAAGGTTACTCATAGAGCATATCCCTCGCACTCCGACTGACCCTGGGCCATTCGCAGTGTCCCCTCTGATAAGAGCAGAGGGGTACCTGGAGCGACCATCCTCCCAGCGGGCCTTGCAGGCCCGCCATACCCCGACCCCCTCGTGCAATGGGGTCAGCTGGCCCTGAAAAGGGCCAGTTGGTCAGACTCTTGGCCGTTGACGTTGACGCCAGCTACTCCAGAGGAGCAATCAATGATACGTCATCGCCCATGTTGCCCAGGGTGCACCAAACTTGGAGGTGATCCAACCAGTCGCACCCCAGCATCAGTGTACCTACAGATAAACTGGAGATGATTGACTGCAAGCTCATTTTATGTCACAAATAAGCTCAATTGCAATGCCTCTTTTTATCTTTATGTTAGGTTAGTTACCTTTATAGAAACTAATCATAATATTTTCTAATAATACTTAGCAGATAGGTATATGATGAACAAATCGAACTGTATAAATTAGCCTTCAACGGTCAACTGCTAGACATAGGCCTCTCCCAATGTACCAATGTACCAATGTACCAATGTACCAATGTACCAATGTACCAATGTACCAATGTACCAATGTACCAATGTACCAATGTACCAATGTACCAATGTACCAATGTACCAATGTAACAATGTACCAATGTACCAATGTACCAATGTACCAATGTACCAATGTACCAATGTACCAATGTACCAATGTACCAATGTACCAATGTACCAATGTACCAATGTACCAATGTACCAATGTACCAATGTACCAATGTACCAATGTACCAATGTACCAATTTACCTATGCCACAGCATTCATTTACAACTACGGCACTGAACAAACACCCAGCCCAACGCTTGCAGGTGACCAAGGGTAGGTAAGGTAAAGAAGAAGGAAGGTTAGGCCTCTCGTACTCTCATTGCAACATACTTCTACTTAAAACTTATCTTTAGTGAGCCGATCCATTCGTGCTAAGTATTCCATGTATAGAATGTACAAAAGTAAAAAATATTCATTAAAGGTGACGCCATCAGCACCGGACGACGCGAAACGCAAATTCGCGGTCTGCGCTGAGCCGTGCCTGCCCGTCGCCGGTCAGTCGAGCCCCTGCATCAAACATCAACCGACGACCGCTGATCAATTTAGTCATCAATGCGAAGTGGTGGCAGTGTGCCTCAGCGGTACAGCCTTGTCAAGCTTAACTGTTGTGCATAAGGTGCGGGTTCGAATCCCGTTTTAAGTGTTATTTTATTTTTTTATTTTTTACAATTTTAGGGAAACTTACAGCTAAAAAAGGTTCAATATTATATAATTAATATGATGAAGGCCAATGATCAGTTTCCACATTTAGGTATTATTACATCTTTACATACTAATGCTCAAAAAACTCAGGCAAATTAAGTTCTTTTAGAAATTGGGAAACTATATTAGAGATAATGAAAATCATTCAAAGTATTGATCACATAGGGCTTTCTTCATTCTAGTAACACTAGTGCAAAATAAATCCAAATCAACCTCTCGACTTGCCACATTAAAAGAACGACATGCTCGCAATAGGTATGAATTTTGTCTATATATAGTTCTTGCTATAGGAACGTACAATAAGTTCGGCCTGCGCAGAAACAATGATGGTGCGTACAGGCCCAGTTCCGGCAACTCAGCTGTACCATTAAATAAAGACATGAGAAACGTTATGTCCGATATTTTTCTACGCTCAGCTAAAGGCAAAATATGAAATTTTTTGCAGCGTGTATGATAGTCAGGCAGATAACAGTTAGATTTAAATTGTATGTACCTTAAGAATTTTCTTTGTATACTTTCAAGGCGGTCTATATAATTTTTATGTTTATGTTAGGGAAAAGTGCTCGGGTAATGGTAATAAGCTCGCTTCCTATATTAGTCAAACGCTTTTAAGATAGATAAGAGTGTGAATATAATAAAACAACTGGAATAAAAATGTGGTTAGTGTTACAATGTGCTTTCACACAATTAAGTATTAACTACCTATTGCCTATTCCAATGACTGAAGAAGGGCTACTTTAAAAATACGACTCCTACATACCTACTGTACCAAGCTATATGCAGATTGGTTACTTTAGTGAAATAGTCCTGTCTTTTTATATTATATCTCCCCCCCTCCCATTACCTTAAATTGCCTTCCAATATAATTTCATAAAAAGATTCGAATCATACTTTTCTACTCTTACAGGTTGCCGAGTACCTACAATTCCTCGCCCTGTGGTATATACATACACATAGCGCCATCTACTGCTTTAAACTATGTAATAACAATGAGCGCTATTCGCTGATAGGTGGCGGTGTCACTATTTAAACGTTCCGTTCGACGTAAATGGTATAAATTATTTTCGTTCATCACAAATAAATTAATTCAAATTATTGTCATTAGTGTCATTGTCACAATGTCACCTCGTTGCAATTGGTTTGTTTTGTTCGGTTGTGTTTATATTTAAGTTTGAACTACCAATGTGTTTCTAACATTTCTTTTCGGCCATAAATAACACGATGCCAAAACCAATATGTGTTCAGTGCAGTTCAGACGACTCGTTATTGTGGCGCAGCGCAGAAAACGGACAGATTTGCAACGAATGTCACTTAGCGAATACAGCCAGTAAAGAAGACAGGGTTGACGCCTCTGTGAAAGCAGAATCCGAAGACAAGAGGGATGATAAGGATGAGGACTGTAAGAATGGGAAAAGTGAAGGTGAAACGACGCCTGCCAAAGCTACCGGTAAAGGAACGAGAAAGAGTACGCGCTCGACTCGATATAAAGCGAAGACGCCTGCTCCGGCGGCTGCCAAGACACCCACACACCGCGGCCGCGGCCGCCGCAGTATGTTCAAGCGACAGCCACTTCGGGCACCGACAGCCACAGCCACAGTTGTGACGAGCGATTCTATCTTTTACAAGGGCAATTATATGCAGGTATCAGATTTCTATCGAGCCATAGTGATTGTTAATTAATATAGTTATATTTTTTATTGAATAAATAGTCAAACTTATGGTACACCCTTTCAATGCAGGAGTGGAAAAACAGATCCCGGGATTCAAAGTTCATACTATAGATGCAACTCGGTTGATGATCGAAATAGGCAGTTAATTTAGTAATAACAGGGGCAGAGAAACGAATAATCATGCAATAGGAGCACACACCTCTGACTTTTCGTAGTTATGTGTATATTAAAAATGTTGATTATTGCTTGGTTAGTAATGTGCCCGGTAGATGGCAAGCTCGCCCCCTATTACATTGGCACCTAAACATAACTGGCAAATCGTGGGTGTGCAATACACCTCTGCCTACCCCTTCAGGGATACAGGCGTGAAGTTATGTTATGTAGGAGCATCCTTATACTTTGATTACGAAAAACTGACTTTTATGATATATGAATTTCCCTGTACAGTAAGATTTGTAACCCAGCAACCCACCAAAATATCTGAGCCCAAAAATAAAGCCTAAATTTTCTGTACAATTTCTCTTGCAGATTGGTGACATAGTATCTATGACTGACATAGATGGAGGCACATACTATGCACAGATCCGTGGATTCATGACTGACCAGTACTGTGAGAAGAGTGCTGTGATCACATGGCTTCTGCCAACCAAGGCTAGCCCACCGCCTGAAAAGTGCTTTGACCCTGCTACCTATATTATTGGTAATCTTACTGCATTTCACACTTTTGTCATAAAGCTTATTAATTATTCCTTTATACATACATAGCTATATTATATACATATCCGCAGGTCCAGAGGAAGATCTTCCTCGTAAGCTAGACATTATGGAGTTTGTGATGCATGCTCCTTCGGACTATTACAAAGCAAGTGACAGTCCATACCCACTCACCGACAATGAGGTATATGACTACTCAGGGTATATCTGGACCTCACTAGAACCCAAGGAGAAAACATAAATTTGAAGTTTATATACAAATTGACTATTAAATGTGATTTCATGAATAAACATATATTTTTATTAAAATATATACGTACATTTCCTAGCATGAATGTGCCAGTGTAACCAAAGAAATATAATCAAATAAAATCAAATTCTAAGCGGATCGACGCGTCGACGTTACGAAAACAAGTTGACAACTATAAGGGCTGCCAGAAAAAGAAAACACTAGTCCTAAATAATTAATTAAAATATTTAATTTTGCACTATAATCTTTAACTACTGTACTGTTCATAGCTTTGACAGGATGAGAAATACTCATGTAAAGCAAGTTCTGAAGACTGTAAACAAAGGTGGCTCAGTTGGTCACAGCATTCCCCCTGTAAGGGACTGGTCGCGGGTTCAAGTCCCGTCCTAGATGTTCTCTTTTTCCGATCTAAAATCTTTAGAAATTGTCTAAGTTTTGAGGTGTATTGAATACAGTATCGATCTTCGTCTAACGATATCAAGGCAACATTATAATTTATAAAAAATATATTCAAACAATTCAATTCTACCCCAAGGCCCCAGTTGCCATCCAAAAATATTACAAAAAACCGGCCAAGTGTGAGTTGGACTCGCCCATGAAGGGTTCTGTAGCAGCAAGTAATTTTTATATTTGAGTTGATTGAATGAAAGGTAAATTGCGGTTTACGATTTATGACGTATTAAAAAAAACTACTTACCAGATCTCGTTCAAACCAATTTTTGGTGGCAGTTTACATGGTAATGTACATCATATTATTTTTCATCTCTCCTGTTCGGAAAGTTTAATTTTCATGGGTGGAAAGTAGCTTATTTCATCCCTAGGGCGGAAAGTAATTTTTTTTTAATTTTAGGGTTTGCCATGGAGCCCATGATAATTAAGTTACCTCATAATGCCTTGATATCATGACGCTTTTTTTTTATATGGCCGCCTAGATACTCGATTACAATGTAACCAATAGATTCGATTTTCAAAACTTTTCTAATGTTGGCAGTATGTACGTGAATTATAATTTTTTTTCAGAATTAAAAAGAAACAATTTAAGTTTGCTAAATAGTTAGCGGGAAAACGAGATTCAATTTAAATGAATACCTTGTGTTAATTGTGGTTAAAAATGATTTTGGAAAGTGATTCCAGTGACATGCATATTAATTTAACTCCCGATGAGATTGAAGAACAGGCAAAAGCTGTTGTTAATAATCCATATTCCAATTGTTCTAATTTTACTTTAAATTTTTAACTGATAATCAATATACCTGTTTCATTAAATGTGTGTGTAGTATTTTAATTTCCTCACATACATAGTCGAAATGAAAAGTAGAGTGTTTACCTCGGGTGAATGTCACCATTTAGAGAGAAATATCTCGGGTGAAATGGCTGACTTTCAACCCTTGTGTAACAATCTACTATTTTTGGCTTGTCATTCTCTTATTTTAGAAGTTACTGGGGGGGGGGGGGGGGGCATTTTACCACTTTGGAAGTGTCTCTCGCTCAAACTATTCAGTTTAGAAAAAAATGATATTAGAAACCTCAATATGATTTTTGAAGACCATTGATAACCTACTAGGAAAAAAAAATAGTTTCTGTTCAAGTATGGGGAACCCTCAAAATTTATAGTTTTTTTTTCTATTTTGTGTGAAAATCTTAATGCGGTTCACAGAATACATCTACTTACCAAGTTTCAACAGCATAGTTCTAATACTTTCGGAAAAAAGTGGCTGTGACATACGGACGGATAGACGCGTCTGTGAAGTTGGCATCTCAAATGTTAGCATCTCACGGATAGGCAGACATGACGAATCTTTAAGGGTTTCGTTTTTTGCCATTTAGCAACGGAACCCTAAAAAGCAACAAATGTCATAAATCAACTGTCAAAATTGGATAAGTCAAATTGACTGACTCGCTATTTGTATGTATTTTTAATTATAGTGTACACAATTTGGACGTTGGAACAATAAAACAGCAATGAGTCGTAAAGAAGCCTTGTCGTCTTTCATCCAACAGATCCACGGGCGGCCCGTCGTGGTGAAACTGAACAGCGGCGTCGACTACAGAGGTTAGTGGACGCTAACTGCCGACTCTTGCTTATTTACTTTACCTAAAATAACTGGCGGTGGCTTAAGTGGCTCTTCACTCGCCGCCTACAATGATGTTTAAGTGCTCTACGTACAAAGTGTTTGTTAGCAATAAATTGTTATTTGTATAATTTATAGGTTATGAACATTGTTATTGCTAATGATGCCATCATAACCTTCACTATTTTATTCGTTTGTCTTGTCATTTCAAAAGTTCTTCGCATGGATTATTTACCATGTTCTTATTTATTTCCGCCATGTTAATTTCAGTTCCTCATTCTTCAACTAGGCACTACTTATATGTTGTGGTCTGTGGACTGCTGTTATCCGTAACTCTGCCCGCGTGAAATACTGATAAAGTTCCCGCAACCCACAGGAACTTATTTTCGGAATTAAAAGTGGCCTATGTGCTATTCCAGATTATCATCTATTTGTACCCAAATTTCATTCTGATGCATGTTGCCATTCTAGTGTGATTGAGTAACACATATCCATACATACTCTCGCATTCATAACAGTAGTAGATATTATATATCTAGTTGTTAGATTTGTATTTTTGCACATTTCTAATGAAGTATAGTTTGACTTGACTGCCTTAATACTCATGGCATAAGTTTATATATATGATTGTGTGGTACAGTGTTTGATTACCAGTTTAATCAAAATATATTTGGATTTGAATTTAATACAACTAGTAGTAGTATATATACTATAGACCTATTATACATTACAAAACTGGTATTTTCAGGAGTCCTAGCCTGCTTGGATGGATACATGAACATAGCTCTAGAACAAACAGAAGAATATGTGAACGGTCAACTCAAGAATAAGTACGGCGATGCATTCATCCGCGGCAACAATGTGCTGTACATTAGCACTCAGAAGCGCCGGATATAGCTCTCCTCGTTCATACAGCTACTGTGATAAGTTAGGATTAAGGATTAATTAAAACATATTTCCAATTATTTGTCATTGTTAATGGTATACTACAAGTTTACATTGATTATTCTGTTAGTCCCAGGTACCGGTACAGGTTACTGTCCTTGTTTACAATCAAGTGTAGAACAACTTTACATCTCCATATACCTAAAGACAGAAACAGTTTAAATTATAGATTTGGATCAGAAATAAAGAAAATCTAGGAAATTATGATCAGAAGCATAGCCAGTGCAGTAGTTATTGATGGCATGTGATTATAACTACTTTAGGTGGAGAGTAATTGAAGGTATGTGAACTCTTTAAGCTCATCCTTATCATCATCAACCTATACTAGTCCACTGCTGGACATAGGTCTCCCCTAATGAGCGCCATGCGCCCTGTCTTCAAGCTTGCCGCATCCAGCATCTGCCTGCATTCTTTTGCAGATCTACGCTACACTACGATTGCAGAGTCGCGGTCTCCACTCAAAAACATGTTTACCCCAGCGGTTGTCTGTTGTTCGTGAAATATGGCTGGCCCACTGCCACTTCAGCTTGCTAATTCTTTAAGCTCACATGTGTTCAATACAGTCACAATGCTCATCACACTTTTGGAGGCTGATATGTACTAGTTTTTCAGTGCTCTGAGGAGCCTACCATCCTGATGTGGCTGTTGAATAACGATAAAAGGTTTGTAAATTGTAATGTTTGTTATTTAGACCACAACAATAGTATACGGTCTGCCTGATGAAATGTGGTTAGTGGTTTAGCTTATGGACATTGCTACACTAGGGGTGGCAAAAACACAATGCTCCAGTGATGGCAGGTGAATACTTTAACCGTTGTGCCATCCATGCAATCAAATATAATAATAAAATTGACAAGCGTTTGTCGCTCACCTTGTGATCGTTAGTATAGTGCCGAGGATCTGCGCCATTGCCCAAAGCAGCGATAAGCTTTTCTCCCCTGTACCCATAGTCGGAGGCATAGTACTCCCGAGCGGATCGCCCCGCAGTTGGATCAAAAACCACGTCGACTCGGTACTTCAGTATCCTCCGGTCGAACAGCGGCGCCCAGAAGCTCGAGTAGATGCACACGCACTCGTGGCACGCGAGCGCGGTGAGCAGCGACAGCAGCAGCCTGGCCATGTCGCGGGCGACAGGCGGCTCATTAAGGAGTGGCCTCTAATATAGTTGCGCGCAAATACAGCTTTGTTTGACGAGTTAACTTCGCTCAAGGATGCCTGGTGATGCGCTCCGAGCGATACGTTGTTATAGTAGGTACGAGTATATCCGCGTCGCGCGTCGGTAATACTTTGTTAGCATCTTTGGCACACCTCATCAGTGATTGATATATAACAATTTAGCTAAATTAAATCATTTGGTGGCGCAGCGGTAGTGTGCGACTGCTTTGCGCGACTGCCCACTGCGATCTCGGGTCGAGCGAGTCTTAGGTTATTCTGATAATAAATTCTCAGTCGCAAAAATCACAGTCGGGAAAAAGTACCCACGTACGCAATGGCAATACATTTGGCACTAATATATGGTACTAATAACATCGAAGTGTTGGTGTTAATATCTATAGATATAACGATGATCGAACGAGATAATGATATACTTAATAGACAAAAAACTATGGAATACTAGGACGCAACTACGCAACAGTCTTTATAGGGTAACAACAGGTCCTCAAATAAAATAGCGGGCATTAAACAATCGGTAAATTTATTATGTACCTGCATGCCAGAATACTAGCAGGAATTAGGAGTGCACACTCACACTGTGTCACATTAGTGTGAAGAACAAGCCAACTTTAGCTAATTAACAATAAGCCTACTCGAATCCGTCCGAGCCTGAGCCTCCTCCAGAAAAGCTCTTGCCAGGTGATGTGTTTCGGCTGATGCTAGAGAGTCGACATCGCATGAGGGACACCTCTAGTAAATGTTATAATAATGTTTTGAAAAAATAAACATTCAGAAAAGAGCTGACTCGGGAGAAATATGGTGGGGCGGGACCACGGGATACCACATACACAGTGCTCCCATTGATGGGCCCAAGCCCAAGTGGCCCTGGCTGTAGTATTCATCGGTCACACTGCGGAGTGCCGTCAACAGCGCTATGGACGGCAACCTGGAGTCTTGAAGCATCTTTTAGTTAAAATGTATATAATTATAGGTAGTTAGGTAGGTACTATCACTTATATTACTATACACAATACTGCTTATGACACGTGTGCGCCTAGTAGATGCCCTCGAGCGGCGAGTAGCTCTTGTACTGGAAGAGCTCGGGCCCGCCGTAGCCGTACAGCAGCTTGCCCTTGCCGTTCTCGTCGTAGTACGGGTAGCGGTAGTTCGGCCTGCAACCATACAACACGCGCATTACACCAACTTCACTTTGATATTCAATTGACTTAAGAAACTACACATAGGTACAGTAAATGGCCCGCCGCCACCTCCTTCTGCGAGCATGTAATACTCGCGAAGGAGATGGCGGAGCGCGCCCGGGAGAGATTTAGAACTCTCCCGGCCCGTCGAGCCCGCAACTTGCTCGCCGCGCGTCGCAGGCGACTCAGGCGCCGGAGGTCGCTTAACGACCTCCGTCCTCCATGAGTGCAGGCCTGGGGGTGGCGGGTGAGGCCGCCTGTCACCCCAGCAGAAGCAGGCCGGGACGGTGGGGCGACTAGCGCCCCTCCCCCAAACCGGGGCAAGACGGGGACACCGTAGTCCCCAAGCCCGAGGGGGCCATCTCGAAACCGGAGATGGCCCAGGGTCAGTCGGGGTGCGAGGGATATGCTCTATGGGCAACCTTACACCCCGGCGTCTGCAGACCTGAGACGGCGTGCGGTTTTAGTCGGTTCGAGCCCGACATAACCGCCCCCGCTGGCCGGCGGGGGGGTATCCGAGGGGATTTCCGCACGAAAAGAAAAAAAAAAAAAAAAAAAGGTACTACGTGAGAATTGTTACGTCCCGCGTCGGGAAGCAGAGATAGTGTTCGGCTAAGATCGGCTTGCTTCGGTTTTGTAGAGCGTTCTCTCTGTCGCACAACATTCTGACACTTTGATCATAAAGCTGTAGACAGAGAATAAATAAAGCCACGACACTAAAATAAAAAACTGACGTAATATTCGACTAGAATATATAGCACTAGTTCAGTAGGTGATGGCCGTTTTTCATGGGCCGTCTTAAATTATTCTCATGATAATAAAGCTAGATTTCTCAGTGAAAAAAAAACTATTCCTCTCTCGTATTCGCTGATAGCCAGTATATACTTTATGATCGGTCTACGTTCCCTGTCAGTCCGATGTACGACAGAGAGAACGCTCTACAAAACCGAAGTGAGTCGAACTTAACCGGACTCGCTGTCCCGCTCGCTTCCCGCGACGGCGACGTGCGAACCAAAGCGCCGCCGGGACCTGTATGCTGATGCCATCTATTTAATGATATACGAAACTGATTATGAATCTGGTTTTATACTGTATTTAATATCATTTTGTTATCAACTGGCAAGAAAATTACAAAAGATTCTCAGAAGTAGGTAGGTACTCCTTCTGCGAGCATGTAATGCTCGCGAAGGAGATGGCGGAGCGCGCCCGGGAGAGGTTCAGAACTCTCCCGGCCCGCCGAGCCCGCAACTTGCTCGCCGCGCGTCGCAGGCGACTCAGGCGCGCCTCCATGAGCGCAGGCCTGGGAGTGGCGGATGAGGCCGCCTGTCACCCCAGCAGAAGCAGGCCGGGACGGTGGGGCGGCTAGCGCCCCTCCCCCAAACCGGGGCAAGACGGGAACACCGTGGTTCCCAAACCCGAGGGGGACATCTCGAAACCGGAGATGGCCCAGGGTCAGTCGAGGTGCGAGGGATATGCTCTATGGGCAATCTTACACCCCGGCGTCTGTAGACCCGAGACGGCGTGTGGTTTTAGTCGGTTCAAGCCCGACATAACCGCCCCCGCTGGCTGGCGGGGGGTATCCGAAGGCTAATTCCGCACGAAAAAAAAAAAAGGTACCGGAATTGGATATATCCGTGAACACATACGTAGGTAAGTAATTTGTGCATGCAGATACACAACTACACTCTACGCCTGCTGTGATACTATCGAGCAGGACGTAGCTACTAAGTACTTTTTCTTCTTCTTTCGTTGAGACCTTTCCATATGAGCACTTTTTGGGTGAATAAAAATCATGGAAAGCGCAAGCGTCTCGGTGACGATTCGTCATCGCATCTCTTCCCACCTTGAAGTGAAAACTTCTTGAGGTGTACATAGGTATACGGATGGATGGATGGATCGTGGGAGCGTGGGAGGGATGGATGCATATCCTACAGGGATAATGATTTTTTTTGAGTGTTTTACTTCTGTCGGCACTCTCGGAGCGCCTGTTTTATTTTCGTGCAGAAATTATCTCGCATGGCTTCCCCCACCAGCAGGCGCGGGTAGTTATGTCGGACTCGAATCGGCTAAAACAGCACGTCGCCGCGCCGCCTCGGTTCTCATGCGGGGATGTAAATATAATAAGGTGGCCTAATAAGGCAATTCCCTCGCACCTCGGCTGACCCTGGACCATCTACGACTTTGAGATAGCCCGTTCTTGTGTGGGAACCACGGTGTCCCCATCGTGCCCCGGAAAGAGGGTTACGACCCGTTGCTAGGGTGACAGGCGGCCACACCTGCCACCCCCAGGCCTGCGCCCATGGAGGCGCGCCTGAGTCGCCTGCGACGCGCGGCGAGCAAGTTGCGGGCTCGGCGGGCCGGGAGAGTTCTGAACCTCTCCCGGGCGCGCTCCGCCATCTCCTTCGACGCGCTCGCGCTAGCGGGCGGACTGCCACGAGGTCACGCCTCGTCACCTTCCACGCCGGGGAGCTACTGAGTACCTAGTACCGAGAGTGGACGTAAATGAAACGATAATACCTCTCGAAGTACTGGAAGTTGGGCGCGCGCGGCTGCGCGACCGTGGAGGCGGCGCCCAGCAGCGTGCTCAGCAGCGCCAGCTGCGGGCGAGCGGCAACATGTTCGCATAAATCAATGTTGATCATTATCTTATAGCGAGGCTCTCGGGGCGTGGGCGCCATGAGAGAACCATGGCATCTTCACTTATTATCAATAATTTTTGGATTCCTTACCTCAAAAGATTCAAAAGGGACCCTTATAAGATAACTCTCTTGTCCATCTGCCAGTGTCACCACTTCTTTTCTCAGGAACGGGTGGATCTAGCAGGTTCACAATTATACCAGATACTGAGGTCTATAGTTCCTATGAGGTGTATAAAAATCAAGGCGCTTAGCCAACACAATGAAAACTATAACCGTATTATCCTAGTACCCTCCAGCTAAGCTAAATTGCTTGTGTTAGGAGTGGGTAGTGTAATGACCAGGATTCGAACCTTGGACCTCACGATCGTAACGCAGACACCTTAACCACTAAGCTACCGACGTTTCTATCTATGTGCGTGCACCACGCACTATACTTACGTGTAGTGTCCATTATGTTAGCGTACACAAGAGCTATATCGAGTTGGTTACTACGCCATTAAAAACAGAAATTAACATGGATTTTTTAATTATTCCACTGCGAATTCGCATAAAGTATTTACACTAATAGAGGCAGAATTTCACGCACTATTTATACATATAGCATTTATTAAAAGAAAAGTTTCCTTTCTATAAGAACTATTATGTGTACGCTGCCATAACGCCAGCTCCGAATGTCATTGAAAAGTCTTGTTCAATATCTCTGTCCCTACAAGAGCAATCGTTATGAAATTTTGCATAGCGGGAGAAGTATTAGAGCACTATTTTTGTGTGTAAACTCTGTTGCTTTACAATTAGCCGTTTTCGAGTACGGCCATGTGTACGCTAGCTTGATCGTGACGCCAGCGTACACAGTGAAAATGGTGTATATTTCCTAGACTAAAGAGGAAGGGTTTTTTTTATTTTTACACTAATTAGGCAGTATTTACACAGAGTTTAATGGCATAGTAACCAACTCGATACAGCTCTTGTGTACGCTAACATAACGGACACTTACGTGTACGGTGGCGGTGGTGTAATGGCTAAAGAGTTTGACATACAATTAAGGGGTTGCAGGCGCCCGATTCAGTGACGCCACGTTTTCAAAACGCGTGATTTCGATTCGATTAGTAAGAAAAACTGTAAAACATATTTTAGTATTCAGTATGATCAATCTGTCCAAAACAAAACCTACCTTCACTTTATTGAGGTTATTAAACATTTAGAACCAGTCATATTTCATTTCGTTTTCAAATAGATTTGAGATTTTAATGTTCGTTAGTTTGAAATCATACGTTTAAAAACGTAATTTTACTGAATCGAGCCCCAGGTTCGACCCCAACGAGCACCGTCGAGTTAAGTACCTGGAGGGGTTAGCGAGAATATATGCTTAGACGAAGATGTAGTTACAGCCCATGTCACTAGTAATTGATATCAAACTAAATCTTTTATAACATCGGCAAATGCAATACGGCTAGTTCCGGCCCCGCATCGAGTCACCCGCCGCATAGATAGATGAATGCGGATTATATCATCAGCCTCAGGTATTAGCCGGAACAAACGGATTATTTTAGAATTATATGCATTTATTAAGGAAAGTTACGTTTACTACTACTACGTTAACTATAATTATATAATAAGTAAATATTTTAAGACAAAGTACACAACGCCATCTAGACCCAAACGAAGCAAACTAACTAAACTAAACTAACATCTAGATAGGTGCCCAACAAACTTCTACCATAAAGAAGATTATTATTATCGTTCTCTTTAGCATTTCTGGTAGATAGTCCGAGATACTTGGAAACATCATTAACGATCGTGGCTTACTCGCCGTGCTTATTGTTGAAATCTTACTCTCAGTGACGTCACGCACATCCTCGTCAGTGGCTCACGGACGCGGTTTCACAATTCACAACACGGCACGGTTACACAACCGAACTGAACTGTAGGTACGTATGAGCACTAACCATCGCCAAAATGTATTTGAAACACTCCATCCTTGGTTGTTAAGCCGTCACTGTCAAATTGTTATCCACCGAAGTATTTTATTAGGAAATAACTCCAATTCCTTGTCACTTGGCAGTGCGCGTGTGTCCGCCCGCGTCCCTGGCGCCGAGTGCTGCAGTAGTGTTATGACCGCCGGGTGGAAGGGAAAGTACCGTTGAATGTTAACGGCCCCCGCCCCCGCCACCGCCACGCAGCATCATCAGCACCGAATGCATTAGAATGCTTAATGTGAACGACGACAGGCTTTTGGTTTCACTTTTAAACCTATTGCCGTTTTACTTACCTGCGGCGTTATGAAACAATGTAATTACTCGAGTACTATTTATCTAAATGTGTTTACATTTACTTATAAGTACCTATACCTTATTCATTAATGAAAATCATTAAAAAATAATGATGGTGCTGTTATAAACCGCTCACTGATTGAGGTGGCGCCCTCGTACATACGACTCTGCCTCCGCCAAGAAAGTGAAAGCGCTGCGACCGGTTCCGCGCTCGACGCTCCGACGAACTGCCGTCTCGTCGCGTCGCAGCGCTTGCGACTGCTGCAGGGCTGCTGCCTGCAGCCTGCGCACTTACTTTCGTGTAACTATTAAATACTTACTAATAAAAAAAGCGGCCATAGCCCCGTGGCGTACGTAACGGACTGCTGAGACGAGGCCTTGAGCTCGATGATCCCTAGTCTAGTAGTAGTCTAGTAGTAGTAGTAGTAGTAGTAGTAGTAGTCCTAGACTATGACTTTCTGACACATAGCTACTGTGTGTGTGTGTGCATATTAAATGTTAATTATCGCTCGCTTAATAATGTGCCCGGTAGATGGCAATAGGCTTGCCCCCTATTAAATTGGGATCTTAACATAACTGGCGAATCGTGGGTGTGTAATACACCCCTTCGGGGATACAGGCGTGAAGTTATGTTATGTTATGTAAAAAAAAATAATGATCATAGATGGTCAATTCATTGACCATCCATGATCATTGACGTCAGGCGGGGCGCCGCTCGCTGCACAAACCCAACCCGAGGCGCCATATCAACCAACAATAACACGTCTCCATTCTACTATAACATATTAGGTGGTTACATAAGAAATTGTCGTTTTTCTTGAACAAATTGGAGGAAACCCAATTTTCAGTACTAACAAATTTCCATTTTTTTTAGGAATGACCAATCCAAATTTGATGGTTTTTTTATGTGTGAATGAGACAACATTAAGCGAACAAGCAGCAACTTTTATTACATTTTTGAAAAGTGACAGCTGTTAAGTAATACGAAATTTATCATCAAAATGGATAGCATTTAGGAAGATCGAATTAATTTATCAAGCGACCAATAATAACAAAATTTAATACAGAGTTGCAAAATCTCGAAATCAACTTTCAAACAAAATATAAATAATGGAAATAGCTATTAAATTACAGGAATAACGAACTCATGAATTTGTAAGAAAATTTTGAAACCTATTGTTTTATCTGCAAAACTAGGTAGTTAATGTAAAAATTATTTTAGAAATTTTTAATAAAATAAAATCATCTCGAATGATATTCATTTATTTCCATCATATAAAAATCGTAAAACTAGCAACTAGACTAAAATATACAATTCTCACAGGTGCAGTTCCCAAAGGTTCCTGGGCCTACGGACAAAGTGACGTTACGTTCTTGTACTGGAATCGCTTCGAAGCGAATCGGTTTCTATTCGTTATCAATGAATCACGAAACTTCGGTGATTATAATAGTAATTTGAGCCACATTAATAACGAGCCATACATTACTGAACGTGCCTACCGGCGCCATCGCTAACAGCACGTCACTTAGTTCGCCCGAGGCCCCCCTATGCACCGCGGCCGCTGTTGACTAGATTGTAACTTATATACTGTAACGTAACATTATCTTTGTTGCAGACCAGCTCTCGCAACATTGACATTAACGACTAATAATACCCTTGCCAACTATCCAACCGGAGTGTACTAGTGAGTTCGACAAGTGGACGTGCGATTAACGATTGTGTGACAAAACTGTACTGCGACCCACCATAGTTCGAATGCACGCTATCGCTAGTGCGACACACTGTAGGTCGACAGGACTTTAGTGCGACAAACGTTTGTATTGTACTAGATGGCGTTAAAAGTCCACAGAAATGTAAAGGGGTTTTAATTTTTTTTTTTTCATGTTATTTGTGTTATTTATCTGGCTCGCTTGTGGTCACAGTTCTAACCTAACCTAACCCTGTCGATTTCAGTCATGTAAGAAAATCATATTAAATCAAATCAAACCATTGTTGTTACTCCTACGCTAATGCGACAATGATTTGTCGCAGTAGCGCAGTGTCGAACTACTGTCGCACTAGTCACTAGAGTAATGTCGACCTACAGTGTGTCGCACTAGCGCGCATTCGAACTGTGGTGGGTCGCAGTACAGTTTTGTCACACAATCGTTAATCGCACTTCCATTTGTCGAACTCACGTAGTACACCCGTCCCACCGCGTGCGATCCGAGCGCTGGGCTCCTCTAAACCCTCTTCACGCTCCGCTGCGAGCAACCGCCCCCCCCGTCCTCGCCGCCGCCCCCCCGCAGCTTGCTCCAACATGGAGTATATATTCCTAACTGCATATCAGTTTCATGTTGGAACGCGTTGGCACGAATGATGAGACAGTGCCTACCTTATATTATGATACCTATTAGCAAATTTTAAAAGTAGGTAAATCTGAAATTAATGCATTATAATATTTTGTAAGAAAATATATAGTAAACTAAATGAATCTAGTGTCATTATGTTTCATCCACATATCCACATACCTACCTACCTCCCTTACCTACCTAGGTGGAGCACGGCTCAAAGCGAGGTGAAGCCGGACTCATAAATATACAGAGTGAATAAAACAAAGAGGGAAATCTAATTTAACAATACCTTTTTCTTTTTTTTATCGTACGGAAATCCCTTCGGATACCCCCCCGCGTGCCAGCGGGCGGTTATGTCGGGCTTGAACCGACTAAAACCGCACGCCGTCTCGGGTCTACAGACGCCGGGGTGTAAGGTTGCCCTTAGAGCATATCCCTCGCACCCCGACTGACCCTGGGCCATCTCCGGTTTCGAGATGGCCCCCTCGGGTTTGGGAACCACGGTGTCCCCGTCTTGCCCCGGTTTGGGGGAGGGGCGCTATTCGCCCCACCGTCCCGGCCTGCTTCTGCTGGGGTGACAGGCGGCCTCACCCGCCACCCCCAGGCCTGCGCTCATGGAGGACGGAGGTCGCCTGCGACGCGCGGCGAGCATGTTGCGGGCTCCGCGGGCCGGAAGAGTTCTAAGTCTCTCCCGGCCGCGCTCCGCCACCTCCTTCTGCGAGCATAATAGGAGGTGGCAGCGGCCCACGCGCTCGCGCTCCGCACCATTGCCGCAATCATGCTGCCGAGCGAGAGGACTCCCCCCCCGATGGCTGCCACGAGGTCCCGCCTCGGCGCCTCCCACGCCGGGCAGTCCGCCAGCGTGTGCAGCCCTGAGAATTTAACAATACCTCGGTCACAAACTTTAGACTCTTTCATCCGTAGATCGAGAATAATTTATTTTCTATCATAACATTTGATGAACCAACACATGCACAGTCATAGGGGTCTTGGAACCAACACATTGCTGGTGCCTACTCGCAACGGCCAGCTGTGACATGAAACTGAGAGGATAGTTTGCATTGTATTGTAAAGCTAGGGAGATGTTTATTCGCTATCTATTATATATACACATTCACAGCAATATTGATTATAACAAAATGCAGTAACGCAACAGTAGTCTGACTACATAAATATCGTTTAAAACAGACAAACGAACAGGTATACCATTACTATCTTATTGTCCTATATAAAATTAATCATTACACTATTAAGATACTACGTGAGGAGTATCTTCGCGACTTGCGGCCCGTTTCTGAGTAACCTATCGACTTCCTTAAAGATGCATACGTGTATTTTGTATTTTGGATCCATAGATCAAATCATCATTTTTTATTGAATAAATATGGTAATTTAGGTTACTTCAATAATCCAACATAATAGTTTTATAGATATAAAAATATTTGTAGACAGCGAAGCTCGGTGCTAGCGCTTTCCCAACGTAAGAAACGGGCAAAGGTATTTCTTGCATCGGGAGAGCTTTAATATCTAAGTATTTGTATATACACATCGTTCAACAATACACGATTTCTTTACATAAGTAAGTATTCATTACTACAATATTAATATCTACACTTTTCGTAAATGCTTAAAAATATTAAAACGATTGAGCATTTTATTCCCATGTCCGCGGGTAAGTCCGAGAGCGATAAAATACTCAATAGTCGAGCCTTGCAACTAGCGTCCACCAACAGAGTTGGCGGCCCGTACGCAGAGTGGCATTCCATTGGTGGAATCGCTTCGCAGCGAATGGTATATCGTGTCCCTTGAAACTGAGTTTCCTTTCTGCAGTTACATTGATGAGCGCCGGCGTCACCGCTAATGGAACGTGGGCGCGCGTGGAGGCGTCCCCGCCCCGGCGCGCCCCGGCGCGGCCCCGGCGCGGCGCGCCCCGGCGCGGCCCCGGCGCGCCCCGGCGCGGCCCGGCGCGGCCCCGGCGCGGCGCGCCCCGGCGCGGCCCCGGCGCGCCCCGGCGCGGCCCGGCGCGGCCCCGGCGCGGCGCGGCCCCGGCGCGGCCCCGGCGCGGCGCGGCGCGGCCCCGGCGCGGCGCGGCGCGGCGCGTCACACGGCGGCGGCGCGGGCTTGGGCCCTGGGCGCGCGCGCCCGCAGCGCGTCGGCGAGGCGCTGCGAGAGGGCGCGCGGCCGCGCCAGCTGCGCCGCCGCGCGCTCGAACTTGGGCTGGTTGCGCCTGCGGGCAGGGGCAGTGCGAGCGGCAGGTTACTTCACGGGACGGGCCGCCGCCGCGTTAGGCGTGTGAGCGCGCGTAGGCACGCGCTGCCACGCACACGTTCGCACAGCACAAGGCAACATGCGGCGCTCGCAGCTTGGGCCGCACCGTGAGTGGGATCGTGGGGTCGCGCGCGTTCTCGTAGCGTACGTGGGTACTGTACGGCTGCTCGCATGCGCCTTCTCCCACTGAGTTTAATTTGATTAGCGCAGTTTATTTTTATTTAGCGGTTTATAACATATAGACGAGAATTAAATATTTATTTCGTTATCTGTAAATTTTATGAATAAATAATGAGGTATGTACTTAAAACGTCTTGTAAGTAATTAGTATTTACATTAGGAAATTGCATAAATTTATTAAAACGTTATACTTACGTATAGTAGGGTCATAATTTCAAAATATTTTTTTTTCTTTTTACTAGGTTTCACGTTCATACCTTTTTTGTTCTATTTTCTTTTTATTTCATTTCTATATTTTATTACTTTTGAAAAAATTTGAAATCCGTCGTTTTGTAGTGGCAGCCATTTTGGATTTGAAATCTGTTATAGTGTACATACTACTGTTCAAAACCTTTCATTTGATACCCAAAATGAGAATTGTAAAAAAACCGAAGGTAATTCGCCATTTTGTGGCGATCGGCCATCTTGAATTTGAAATTTGTTGTTTGTACTAGTCAAGCCCTTTCATTTGATACCCACATTGAGAGAGTTGTGAAAAAATAAATGTAATCCGCCATCCGACTAAATAACCTTTCAAATAAAATAAAAAATCCAAATCAGTTCATCCGTTCAAGAGCTACAATGCCATAGACAGACACACACACAGAAAGACACGTCAAATTTATAAAACCCCATCGTTTTGGCGTCGGGGCTTAAAAAATCTAGTGCTGCTCATAGTACGTATTTGCGTATAATATATATATTTAACGAAAAATAAACGTGGCAACCATAGGCGCCAACGCAAATTAGGTAACCAACTCGCCGAGAGGCTTTAGAAAACCTCCTGTTCTCTTCCTATACTATGCACGCGTACTGTGCGGGTACTGCTCGACTCCTGCACTTGTTATGGAGCGTGTGTAGGTGAGCTGTAGGTACACTCGTATCGGGGCTTCGACCGCGCCCACCTCGCGGGAGCTCGGACCCGATGCCGCGATGGCGCAGTGATGCCGATTTGAGGCACCGAATATTAACTAGGGATGCGATGCTAAGTGCATTGCCGATCGCAAGAACATTGAGCTGAGCGAGCATTTATTTTACTTCAAAATCTGAAAAATTCAATTTTTGCGCGTGCGAACTTTTTCCATTAGTTTCAATGGTAAATTTGTTTTTCGGTGATAATTCCTCAATAGTATGTCTGATTTTTAATTTTATGGTCTCAAAACATGCCCCTAGATTGTCGTTATGACCATGCCAAATTTGGTTGAAATCAGATTTGTGGTTGCAAAAGGACTATCCGAGTTTGTAAGTGGCTATCCCGCGTATAAGAGCGCAATAAATGTCACTGAGAAATAACCGGGTTAACATTTTAACCGCGGCAAATATAATTGTAACTAATCGGAATACTATCGTCGTTCGTAGTATCCGTTGCCTAGCCGCCACCTACCGGATGTAGGCCGCCGTGTCGACCAGAAGGTTGTCGAGCTTCTGCTCGTCGATCTCGTCCATGGCGCACTCCTCCATGAGCGGCGGGTTGAAGCGGAAGTAGTTGCTGGGCGGCAGCAGGTCGTTCAGCACCAGGTGCACACCTGCAGCACGACACGTTCCAATGAGTCAAATTAACAGAGTAAACTCATACTCATCATTCATCCACGAAACCAAAGAAGTAAAAGGAAGCTGTCTTAGGAACAATGAGGATTAGGAATTAGGAACACTTTAATAAATAATTGATACTTTTTTTTTTTCAAATATTAAAAAAAAATTATAATAATTTGTTACATCAATCTTTATTAAAGGAGGACGGCCGAAATCGTCTATCCGATGGACAGCTGTTTCGTAGCAAAATGAACATGGCGATAGTCTTCTTTTATTATAAAACTAGCTGACCCGGCAGACTTCGTACTACTTCTATCGATAACAACTTCCATATTTATTCACCTTTTAAACCTCCTCTGGACCTCCACAAATAATTCAAGACCAAAATTAGCCAAATCGGTCCAGCCGTTCTCGAGTTTTAGCGAGACTAACGAACAGCAATCCATTTTTATATATAAAGAAGATAATATTAGGCACAATGTTGTAGTATCAAACGAGTCCATTTTGAAAACGTTTTTGAAAATATTTAATATGATTGAGTTTTGTACAATTCACACAATTCATTATCAAAAAGGTGGTTAATGTTGCTTAGATAAAAAATCAGTGGAAAAATAATTGATTAATAAATTGAAATGTAATATAACAAGACATTTTCAAAGTCTGTTATCGAAATGTTTTTTATTTAAGATGAAAATGTTATGATATTGAAAAATTGTAAAGCGAATGAGTATTTTATTTTTTTACGCTAGCAACACTCGACCATCTTTATGTCATTCGCTTGACGTGAACGGCTGTTATCATTTCTTGTTTTTATTTCTGATTCAAAATGGATCGTGATAACTCTAACGACGACCTCGGCTTGCACTCGGACCCTGTATCTGCTATGAACGTTGACCCTGGCAATTCTTTGGATATTGTACCCGCTTTACATGGAGACACGCTTGGGCGTGGATAACCCGAATTCAACTGTTGATATGGAACTTATACATTGTATTAATGCAATAAAAGATTTAAATGCAATAAAAGAATATTACTGTAACTGCATTGTTGGCCGAAGGACAGTGGGTTGTTGCTCTCATATTATGTCTGTCATCTGGTACTTAAGTTGGGCAAGGTATGAAACTGTTACTCCGCTAGCTAGGTTCCTGGATAATATTTTACTGATATAGAAAATTAAATAAAAATATTCACATGAAACCAGAGTTTTTTGAAGTAAGCCTGGGTACTAAACTAGTCATATTATTGGTTTCTACATAGCTTCAGCTACTAAATATCTGTAACGACGGTTGTGGCTACACTTATTTGTGATAAGATGATATAAGGATGATAATTAGTACGGGGACGGTTAGTGTGGGGCGCGAGGGGGCGGGCGCGGGGGGCGCGCGGCTTCTTCGCCACAGCAGGGTGACCACGGCTACTACAGCGATCAAGCCTCCGGCCAACATATATTGAAGGGTGTAATGATGCACGTCGTGATTATTCAATTGTTGTGATGAATCTGCCTTCATTTGCTCTATCTGCGCCTTCAGCTCGTTCCAGGTCTTTGGGTGAGTCTCCTGAAGCGGCAGATCGTCGTATGGTAAGCTGGTGTTAATGATAGTATTCAACATTGATATTTCAGGAACTGTGATCTCTTCTGGATGCCTTTGGATACTATTGAAATAGTTTTGATGGGAGAAAATTGTAAACATATCTCCTTTTACGGAACAGCCCTGACCTAGGCTAAGTATTCCATTTCCTGATAGTGTCAGTATGTCCATCCCAGCTATACAATGAATACGTATATTGCATTGTTTACAACACGAGTAGAGCCAGCTGTTTCGCCGGAGTCACCTGATCCACTTGCCGGCGGCGCGCGGCGAGCTGCACCGCGCACGGCGAGGATGTTATACTATCTGTATGTAGTAACTTGATGTCGCATATAGACTGCTTTAAGTCGTATATCGGTTTATTCAGGGAAAATATAAGTTTATCCGTTAATGCATGTATGCAAGATTCCACGTCGCTATTAGACAGTAAAAATGCTGAATCTCTCTTCATATTGAAGGCAATGTATGGAAAAGTCGGTACAGTATACTGAAAATCTTCGCCGCGGGGTAGGGGCACGGTAATAATTTGATCCAACTCATATATCTCGTTACTTATGAGCGGTATTCTAACCTCTATTATAAGGTAATCTTTAACGACTCTCGCAAACACCTTTAATAATTTATATAACTGCTGTGCATTATATTTATCTGTAGGCAGTGTTAGCTCGCCGGTCAATTGTCCCTGTATGATACTGATTTGTTCTTCTAGTTGCTCCGGCGGCAAGAGATGGGCGTCGATGCGGCCATGACTTATGTCTGTTATCGTGTTAATCAGTGTTTGTTGTATGCGTCGCAAGTTGGAAATGATAATATTCAGGGCTAACGCCGATGAAGTGATATAGGCGCTGTTCTCACTATCCAAGCGCACTTTGTTAATTTTCACAGTCATATCTCGTAGATGTTGATTGATTATGGACATCTGTGTGTTCATAACTTTCTCAGTTCGACGAAGGATGTTATATTCTGATTCAATGATAAGTGTCTGATTTTTTATGAGATTTTTTAGATGGCCTTCATTGTGGGTGATCTTCTCAATATCATTTCTATATTGCTCGGCGAACCGCTCGTCCAGCACGCCAAAAAGCGAGTTCGCTATGTAGCCTATACTGTTGACCAAGCCTCTCTTTAGTCTTTTGTTGGGCGAGCAACTCATCCGCGGTCCTTCGGTCGTCGAGGTGGATGTCCATGTTGTTGCTGACAGGGACGTCAAACGTGTCGTCGTCGTTGTCAGACACCTCAACAGCCGATGATGTCGATGCAACAGGATAAGATGCGATTGTCTTCCTCTCAGCTTCATAATACTCTTTCATCCTTGTGTAAATGTTGTTCGTAAAGTAGTCATGCTTCTGTTCCTCATCTGCGTTCAATAATTCGTTATTAGAGTCGAACTCACCCCAAAGAGAGTCTAGCGCTGATAATCTTTTCTCAATATACTCCTTAGTCTTGCGGCTAGGCCCGTCTTTAGAAAAGTTTATGCAGATTCGTTCGATGATCTTGATAATTTGGCTTTGGCGTTTGAAGATTTCTTCCATGATGATTGTAAGATTCACGTACTGATGACAGGAGTAAAGTTCAGACACGATGATGTAATGGCCTTGGAATGTTGATGATAATTGATGGCACGCTGGGATGTCACTTCTACTTCAATGAATTTGCAACCCCTATGGTATTACGCTTGTCTCAATTCAATCGGTGAGACCCGCTGGTGGGAGGCCGATGGAACCGATGCGCTACCACAACGATATACAAATCACAAAGTAGAATAGCTTTAGCGATGATATCTTCAGTGGGTACAATTTGTAACCACTAACTCCCGAAACCGCGGCTCGTAGAGAACGCGAAACCGAGGTCCTGGGCTAAGAGACGGTTCAATAATAGCTGGAAGGACCAATAAATGTAACGACGGTTGTGGCTACACTTATTTGTGATAAGATGATATAAGGATGATAATTAGTACGGGGACGGTGTAAATAATATACAGCGACCGCGCGGTATGAATGCGTTTATTGCACTAATTTATGTAAATCGAACATACATAGTTCATGTCATCATTTTAATATATTTTGCATGCGTACGGTGAACCGTACAATATCAGTATTTTTATTTAAATAAAAAAATGTCCACGCCTGAGCCGAAGTTCCACACAAAGTGGCCAGTGTCCTCTGACTAAATTCTCTTGTTCTGATTTTTTCTTCTCATACATAATGATACAAGAAGAAACTGAATTGATCCGAATAAAAAAAATATTCATCGAAATTACTCATTTTTACGAAAAGCTAACGCTTGACCAAAACTACGCTATTCAGGGTTCCGTAGCCAAATGGCAAAAACGAAACCCTCATAGATTCGTCATGTCTGTCTGTCTGTCCGTCCGTATGTCACAGCCACTTTTTCCGGCAATATAAGAACAACTATGCTGTTGAAACTTGGTAAATAGACGTATTCTTTGAACCGCATTAAGATTTCACACAAAAAAAGACAATAAATTTTGATGTGCAGCGCCACATACTTTAAACTGAAACACAAAAAAAAAAATTCATCTAACCCATATCGTATCTATGGATAGGTCTTCCAAAATGATATTGAGGTTTCTAATATCATTTTTTTCTAAACTGAATAGTTGGCGCGAGAGACACTTCCAAAGTGCGCTACTATACGGCCACGATATTTATACGGATTTCTCGAAGGCCTTCGATGTGGTTGATCACAATCGACTTGTTCAAAAGTTGGCTCACGCGGGTATCTGTGGATCATTGCTTCGATGGTGCGAATCCTACCTCATGAATAGGTCACAACTTGTTAAAATCAGAGGCTATAACTCTGTTTCTAGATCGGTTCCATCTGGTGTGCCCCAGGGCTCACACTTAGGACCACTCTTTTTCTTAGTCTACATCAATGACGTATGTTCTAAAATATCCTCCAGCTGTGAAATGTTTGCAGTAGTTCTAAAATTGTTCCGCATTGTCTCCAATCGTGGTGATATAGATTCTCTGCAAAGTGACAATGAAACGGTTAATCAATGGTGTTGCTTGAATGGGATGACGAAAAATGCCTCCAAATGTTTCCACATCAAATTAACACGCAAAATTAATCCCATGCCTGTCAATTATTATATTTGTGATACTCAAATCACTGAGGTTTCTGGGCGTAGTGATCGATACTAGTGATTAGACTTTCATGAACACATGGAAAGTATCGCCAGTAAGGCATCACGTTTGGCTGGTTTTGTCATTCACCAAACAATTTTTTTTAAAGATCTTGACATTCCTATCCTTCTTTTTAACTGTTGCGTGAGGTCAATTCTTGAATACTGGAGAGAGTTCAGAAGAAGTTCTTGTATCATTTATCTTACGCCCATAACATGTGTCGCAATCTGACAAGTTACGAATCTAGACTTACATATTTCAAAGTCATGACACTCGAACAGAGGCGTAAAGTTGCTGACATATTGTATGTACACAAGCTTATCAACGGAATCATAGACTGCCCTTCTCTTCTTCACAAGCTTAATTTAGCTGTGCCGCGGCCGGGTAGTCGTCTCCATAATCGTAAAACTTTCAGCCTGCCTTTATGTCGCACTAATTACAGTCAACACTCACCATTGTACCGTATGTGTTCTGCTTACAATAGCGTTTGTATCGAGGTTGATATTTTTGGCTCATCTGTATGCTCACTGAAATATTATTTGAACGAACGTATACACCGGCTACAGGATCTTTGATAATCCTCCTTGCTTCATAATTGTGCAACAATGTACCCCTAACTTTATTTAGTTTTGCATGCAATGTTCACTTCCAGAAGGACAGACACTAACCTACACTAAAAATTTCGCATGTTAAGCCCATTATTATGTAGTGTGTGTCCAGTTTAGTGAACCTAAATAAAAAAAAAAGTGGTAAAATGTGTGTCACCCCCTCCCCCCTGTAACTTCTAAAATAAGAGAATGATAAAAGCTAAAAAAAATATATGATGTACATAACCATGTAAACTTCCACTGAAAATTGCTTTGAACGAGATCTAGTAAGTAGTTTTTTTTAATACGTCATAAATCGTAAACCGCAATTTACCTTTCATTCAGTCAACTCAAATATAAAAATTTTACTTGCTGCTAGGGAACCCTTCATGGCCGAGTCCGACTCGCACTTGGCCGTTTTTTCTAGATAAATATTGATTTAGGAGAATTTCGTCAATGTAATTTATTTTTAAACAGTAAATAGCTCCCTGTAGTACACCTCAGCTATTCATTACCGAAGACGCATTCACTTTGACCGTGTAACGTTGAACGCGTGTGCTATGTTGTGTGTTGTAATGAAGGTAAATAAGTTACAGTGCGTGTTTTGTTACTTAAATATCTTAGCTTTTATGCATACATAGTTCAACAGATCAAAACCTTCATAAAGTTCATAAATTTAATTTTGTGATCTTTATGAGGCTTTCGATCCGCTAAAGCAAGAGTATTGAAAATTGTGTTAAAACAAGTCGGGATCGACATAAACTTTGACCCGTCGCAGACGTATTTATTTAGGGTGTGGATGTACAGGTCGGCTGGACCTTCGGTGTCGGTGGCGGAGTCCAGGATCTTGTTGAACTTGTCGCGCCAGCTGGTGGGCTGCGGCTCGGGCGGCAGGCGGTAGTCGGCGTGCGGGCGGCGCGCGCGGCCCGTGCCCAGCGACACCACGCAGCCGCGCGCCACGTCCGCCGCGCCGAACAGCAGCCGCGCCTCGTGCAGCCCCACGCCTGCGCACGACACGCCACGTCACGTCACTACTAGAGTACTTCATAACAGGTAACTGCATCCAAAAGTAGGCCCACGAAATAGGGAAATAAAAATGTGTTTCCGAAATAATTTGCCAGTAGGTTTACCTGCTTTATTATTCTTATGCAACAACTAGCTGATGCCCGCGGCTCCGCCCGCGCGGAGGTCGGTTATCGTTTTTTGGTCAGATCTCCTGTTCTTCTTAACCAATTGCAATCAAACATACGGCAAATTTTAGGTCGGACCAAAAATAGAAAAACCGCATCAAAATCGTTTCAGTAGTTTTTGCTTCCATCGCGAAACAGACAAACAGACAAGAATTCCAAAAAAAATAGTTTTGTGTTCAGAATCGTTCTGTCAATGTACAAACACAGCTAAATTATAATTATATGACAGTATAGGTTTTGATGCACAGAAGCGACGGGCGTACCGGTGGGGTTGTTGACCATGATGCCGCCGTCCTGGTGCAGCAGGCCGTGCAGGCGGAACTCGTCGAAGTACGTGGGCGCGGCGGCGGACGCGCGCACGGCCTGCCACAGGCGCGCGCGCGCCGTGCCGGGGAACACGGAGCGCACGCGGTAGCCCACCGAGTACGAGCGGAACAGGAACGGCGACAGCCGCGCGCCCGCGTTCACCACGCACGACACGATCGCCAGCTGGGCACCAACGCCAATTGCTCGTATTACTGAACCACCCTATCTAATTGTACTACATTGAAACTCGTCAATAAACAGGAGTTCCGGTGGCACCCGCATGATGAAAGTTGACGAAGTATCACAGTTTATAAAGCCTTTTGAACAATACGAAAAGAAAAACTGTTATGGACATGACAAAGGCTTTTGATTTCGTATACTTGTAAAAATAAACGAAAGTGATGCTTAAACATTACTAGTGACCTTTGTATAATTGCAAATTATTAACAAATAGTAATAAAATTAGCTCCAAAATCAAAACTAAAAGTATAAATTAAAAAACACTGTACATGAGTTAAGTAGTACCTCAGGGAAGCGAGCTTGGCCCGACTCCTATATCTAATTATACTACATTAATTCCGGACTATTTTCACTCCTATTTTCGATAATGACTGTTCAAGAATCAAGTTAATTACTGACAAAAGTACAGGAAATATAGTAGATACAGTGTGAAGCAGTGCGAAGCAGTGCGACTAACCTTGGGCATATCGTCCCTGTTGCAGTGCGCGAGCGTGCAGTCCTTGAGATGGTCCTGCAGCATGCGCTCCCAGGCCTGCGTGTCGTAGTACGAGTGCGTCCACACGAGGCGCGAGGCGCCGCCCAGGCGCGACGTGCCGCCGAACATGTCGCGCGACAGCGACACGTACAGGCGGCTGGCGTCCGCCAGGCTGCCGCCGCCGCCGGCCACCACGGCGGCGATGATGGCGCCCGTGCTCACGCCCACCACGAAGTCGAACAGCTCGTGCACGCGGCGGCCCGTGAGGCGCTCCAGGTGGCGCAGGATCTCGATGGCCACGATGCCGCGGATGCCGCCGCCGTCCAGCGCCAGCACGTTGGCGCCCGCGCCGCGCGGCGCGCCCGCGTGGCCCACCAGCGCCAGCGCCTCGCGCGCCGCGCCCGCCGCCGCCGCCTCGCCGCGCGCGCGCACGCGCAGCAGCGCGCGCACCGCGCCCTCCTGCGCACACCACCACAACTAGCTGGCACGGCGAACTTCGTTCACCTTACGATCGACTTATTTTGGCTACCTTATCAGCTGAATTTATTACGTGAATGTTTCATACTTGCACGGTTTCCCGAGGGGACCATCTAAAAGCCGTAGATGGCCCAGGGTCAGCCGGGGTGCGAAGGAATCGCCTTAAACTCCGGCATTAAGACCCGAAACGACATGCGATTTTGGTCAGTCCGAGTCCGACAACACTACCTTCACGGTGGGGTAAATGTGGGGACTTCCACAAAAAAAAAAAGAATGGCACAGTATAGGCGGAGACAAATCTAAAAAATCAAAGATCATGAAAATCGTACCACCCGTTCTCGAGTTACAAACGGTCATCAATAACGCGACTCTGTTTGAATAATATATATAAGATAACATTTTTTCGGTAGCTATACATTCAATTCAAACAAAACAAAAAAGCAATTTCTAAGATTTTCGGTAAATGGCTCCTACGTCACCCTAGGATATTTGCAGTAAAGAATAACCGCAATCGCTCCGTATCGATTCTAATTCTACAACCACTTGGCAATATCAATAACAATTTGGAAGCCACGTGTACAAGAACTTGTCGAACGCTAAGTCTATTCGCTCGTACTCTTACTTAGTCTATGGTCTCGTCGGTAAACATCATTTAGAAATTTTGGAAGTGAGATGTTTTCTTTTTTAACTCATTGTTTTTATCAAACATTCGCCATTTTGTAGCGTTATCTACTACAGGTGTTAGCGTTTGTCAAGTGTCGTATGTTAGCATTCGTATTCACTTGTCAAAAGTACCACTTGGCTACGATTTCTATAGAGAATAATGTACTTCTCTGACGGATCGTTTTATCCAATAGACTACAACATTTGGCTACCATATTTAAGTTCTATTCGTTGAAATCAAGTAACAAGTCGTAAACATTATGTCAATTCTATACATTGATTGTTGTATTCTATTCCACAAACGACTGTGCCACATGTCTAGGCCTGCAAGTCCATTCAACCTACGATGCATACTGACTCCAGAAATTCCATGATTGCTACTCGTTAGATTATTGATATTCGGTTTAAACTCAGGGTCATAATTCTAATGGTAAAAGTATTTACATAGACCATTCTATCCAGTGATAGACTAACTAGTAGGCGTTGCCGTGTACAGTCCGTATGTTGTATTGCAGACCTGTACACAAACTCAAATCAAAAAAATATTAATCAAAAAATTAAAAACCTGACTGCCCTAAAAAGACCGAAACAAATTTGATAGTACGTGGGACTCATTAATTTTGTTTCGGTTTATGATTTGCAAATGGGTCCGTTTAAATCTCTTTAATATATACACACACCGGCAGAATTAGCGGAACACAAAAAAAAGGAAGAATTAATATTTTTTTTCGTAGCACTGGCCGGTTACATTACTTTTTTATCAATATTTTACATAATTTTTTTAGAAACGTCTAATTTGAAAATGGAACATATGTCAACAGTCATTTTTTTCATTCGTTTGCTTTAATTTTTCATTCATACATCTCTATCGACTGCTTCGAAGTAGATTTTCCATTTTCGTAAAGTTCGTAAATTCCACTTGAAAAACATTGTATTGCAGTTTTATGAGACTTTTGTGTTTTCTCGCTTATTGATAAGTTACGAACATCTAAGTATGCCTGATTTAACGCTACCAGAAATCATCAGGGCAGATGAAATGAGAAGAAATGGTCAATCCTACAGATCGATTGCAACAAGACTTCGTCGACCGTTATCAACGATTCATCGTAGCATCAAACGGTACAGATTGACGAATTCTCTAGTGAGGAGAAGAGGGCAAGGCAGGAAAAGGTGTACTTCAAGGAGAGATGACCGTTTTCTACAACTTCAAGTTCGTCGGAACACGAGACTTACGGCGGTGCAGGCCCGAAATGCATTGGAGGAGGTTCGAGGAGTAAGAGTGAGTGAGCGGACAGTTCGCAGAAGATTCAAGGAAGTTGGTATAGGCTCATTTATACCCGCCAAAGCACCAAAACTTGAGAGACACCACCGCACAAACCGACTATACTTTGCTCGTGAACATCGTCATTGGGACTTTGACGAGTGGGGACAGGTTCTCTTTACTGATGAATGCAAAATTCTGTTAAATCAGATTGATGGAAGGCAGCGAATATGGGGGTATCCGAAGGGATTTCCGCACGTAAAAAAAAAAAAAAAAAAAAAAAAAAAAAAAAAAAAAAAAAAAAAAAAGGCAGCTAATATGGAGACGCAAAGGAGAGCGTTATTTACAGTCTAATTTTGAAAATACAGTGGCATATGGCGGCGGCTCAATTATGGTCTGGGGAGGGATATGTTTAGGAGCTCGCACGGAGTTAGTGGTAGTCGACGGCGGAAATCTGACTGCTGATCGGTATATCAGGGAGATTTTAGAGGAACATGTTGTGCCATTTGCCCCATTTATTGGTAACGACTTCATTTTAATGCAGGATAATGCTCGGGCTCACAGTGCTCGCTCAGTACAGGCATACCTAAACCATGTTGGTGTTACAGTGATGGAGTGGCCAGCACGGTCCCCGGATATGAATCCGATTGAACACGTTTGGGACTTGCTAAAGAGGAGTGCCAAATCAAGAATGCCACCTCCTAACAATCTGGGCGAGCTGCGAAACACATTAGTTGAAGAATGGCAGAGGTTGCCCCTAGAAATCATTGACAACATCATTCGCAGCATACCCAGACGGATGGAAACCTTAATCAGGGCACGAGGGGGAAACACTCGTTATTAAACATTCATTTAATTAATTTTAAACCGTCATTAAATCTAAAAATTTCAACTGTTTCTCTGTTACTACGAAATCTAAGAAAAATGCATTTTCTTTAGTAAAGTTTTTTTTTTATTAAACTTTAAGTATGGTGTTGTAAATTAATGTCAAAACATGTTAATTTAACTGTTGTTTCATGTTTAAATATTATTTGTTTAAAAATAAAGCTAACTATACTGTCCTTTTTTTGTGTTCCGCTAATTCTGCCGGTGTGTGTATATAGCTGCTCGTGCTGATTCACTGACTCACTCACTCACTCATTGATCACCTCTCCTGAACAATTTTGTATGAAAATTTTTTTTTTCACTGATGGTTTCGTCTAGAGGATCAAAATTCATTCGGAGGCAAAATATGGAGAGAGCGGATGAATGAGGATTTCGGAGATGGGTGAAGAGCACGCTTAAGGTATTGAAGACAGGTTGGGGGTGCTTGAGCAAATGTCATTCGAAACGTCATTCAATTGCCAGTGACCAAAAAAAAATTCAAAATGGCGACAAAAAAATGGCCGCCATACAAATTTCGTCGGTGTCCATCTCGGAGAGTATAAAAGATGGAAGAGTAGTTTCTTCGCAAAAGATGATCAGGATCCAAAGGTCTACTCGATGAATAGAAAAAAAATTCAAGATGGCGGAATTTATTTTTGTATAGAAAATGTATGGCGAATATTGAATAGACTACAAGTTTTGAACTATGCAAGACTTTGATTTATGGTTTCTTTTTTAAATGTTTTTATGGAAGAACTCTTAGTCAGAAATATGTAGATAGTATTATATATAGCTCGATTACCACTCACTCACTCACTGACAAAATTGTTCTCCTAGAAGGAGTAATGGGGGATATAGATGATGTATGGGAAAAATGTAGAGAGAGCTGAGGTGACTATGGGAAAAATCCGAAATGTCAAAAATTCAAGATGGCGGCCAACATGGTGGTCGTTTCTCCGCCATCTTTGACGACATGGCAACATGGGTGTCATTTTTGAGTAAATCGAGGCTTCTGATTTTGAATTTTTTTAAAAAGTTGAAAAATCCAAGATGGCGGATCGATTTTTTTATTTGAAATTTAGCAATTTTCAGACCCTACTACAAAAAAAAAAATTGTTTTTTGAATGTTGCAATTTCGATTTATTTTTTATTTTGTAGTATTGCCAGTATCCTTGAGTATTTAGAAAAAAATATGTCATAAATAAAAACCAGATGGCGGACGCTCGGGGAGTCATTTTGTAAAACGATGAAATTTCTATGAAAATTAAATCTATTTTGAGACAGTTGGCAACACCGGAGCATTTTGAGTTGTATGGGTCAGTCGTGTGGGTCTTTAAGATGTGTCGCCAGATTGAAACATTTACCCGATTTTTCGGGAAATTTACGAGATTTTCCCGAAAAACCTGAAACATGGAATTAACGATATTTTTAAATCAAATTTCATATGACAGGATAGTTTGGATCCTCTTTAATGACATTTGACTATTTTTATCCCTTCTAACTGGCAGCACAAAGAAACAGTCCAACTTTTTATTTTTGGGCAGAGCCGACTTTGAAAAGATAGTTTGTTCTACGAAAATTGTAATATCAAAATTTTTATTATATAGTATTGTTGCCAGTATCCTGTTGTATTTTTATAGTTTCACACTTGGTTCGAAATTCAAGATGGCGGATGCATTTGCCACTGATTCAATCACGGACAGAATTGTTCTCTTAGAAGGAGTAATGGGGGGAATAGATGATGTACGGGACAAGTGTAGACACGGGTGAGTTGCGTTTGGGAAAAATCCGAGATGTCAAAAAATTCAAGATGGCGGCCAACATAGTGGCTTTTCATCCGCCATCTTTAATATCATGGCGACATGGGTGTCATTTTCGAGTAAATCGGGTGTTCTGAATTTGAATTTTTGAAAAAAAAAAGTTAAAAAAATCCAAGATGGCGGACCAATTTTTACTTTCGAGCGTCCGGAGGGCGGAGAGAAAGTTAAAATTGTATCTAATTTTACTGGAGCGCTACACATAACACTCGCGAGCTGCTTGCAGCTCGCGCACCGCACAATATACTAGTCATTAGGTATATAATACCGTACTCGATAAGTTTGAGTGAAAATATTATTTTATAACATGCATTTTAGTGCCAAAAATCCGCCATTCTATTTTTTTTATTTTGTTATGTTTATATCTAGTACTGTAGTAGTAGTAAAACTGGCGAAATGTAGGTGCTAGCACCTCTGCCTACCCCTTCGGGGATATAGGCGTGAGTTTATGTTATGTATATCTAGTAGCATTCTCACAGTAAATACGAATCTAAAGACACCTCTCAAGCTAAAATCCATCGAGTCGTTTAGACTGCAGAGCGTGCTAAACAATTATACATACATACATACAAAATTCTAGAAAACATAACCCTCCTTCTGGTGCAATTGGATAAAAATAGATAGTAACTGCTTGTGTGACTAATATTGAATTACTCTCAGCTTCTACTGATTATGTAATAGTGTGACGCGCAAGTAATGCGCGGCCACAATTATATTTAAAAGCATTAATTTAGGTATGTTTTCATTTAAATATTATTCGTTTTCATTGAAACTACCACTCGTGAGGTAGTCAGAGGCGTGCAGATACGAAGGGGAGAAGTATGTTGTACTTGTAAAATCGGCTGCGAGAGGAATCCTCTCGGGCCAGAGGGGCTGGCTGGTGCGTGGTGCGCGGTGCGCGGCGCGCGCGGTTACCTTGATGGCTTGGTCGCGCGTCTCGGGGAACTCGTGCAGGTGCTCCACCAGGCGCTCCGTGCGGCGCAGCGCGCTGGCGGCCGACTGCGCGCCCGCCAGCGCGCTCACCACGTACGCCGTGCGCGCCTGCAGCGCCGTCTGCAACGCGCGAGCTGTGTCATTGTCAGGGCATGGCGAGCGAGCGAGTCTCAGGGGTGGAAACCTCGTCTGGCGATTCGCCTTCATCTATTTCTAATTGTTGAAGCTTTTGTGTGTCTCGAGTGTCTTTCGTTCTTTGAGGTCCTAGTGACTGTACTAAAATAAATTAAATTATGTAAGTATAGAAATGCCTTAAATACCGTCATAACTAAATATATTCTGTGAAATGTCTCTTATTTGCTGCATACAGTTTATACCAATTCTGAAATCGTCCCTTACGATGCCACGACGAGTACCGAGAACGGGCACCCGTAAAGCGCATCGAGCCCCAAAGGCCGCGAGGATAAGATCTAGATTTCGAACAGCAGATAGTTTTGTCATGATAACAAACACGATGTGGCGCGAAAACTACGCGTATTCACTGTTACGTAACATCAGGTGATGTGTAACGAGAACAAATACGTCGGATGCGGAAGACAAAACATGTTTTGCTATAATATTATCTGCCCGAGAGCGGGACGCGGGACGCGGGACGCGCGACTGCGTCTGGCACATTTCTAAACCAAGTCGTGCTCGGTCCACTCAACACTGCAAAGTTAATATTGCAATGACTGACTAGTTACCGGACAGAACTGATGACGAGAACTCGGCGTTACTGGCATCTGCCAGTTCGAGTTACAGCTTACAACGACGCTTCAGCAATACTCGTAGCTTTTCACTCCTAGATCCTTCCGTAACCTTACTCTTTTAATTTTGTACTAGTCGTTTTAACTTTGTTTTCTTATTTTATTTATTATTGTGCAGATACGAATTTTAGTGTAACCAATAATAGTGATTGGCAGAAATCGTAACATAGCCGTAAGAAAAATTATTGCTAACCCTAATGATACACGTCCTCGATACTCAAAATAAAGATTATTTTCATTATTAATCTGAAGATGCCCAGTTGACAGCAATCGACTTGTAGCGAGAGAACCCTCCCTTACGTGGGACTGAAAATATAACTGACGAAATATAAGCTAGTATACGAGTCTGCTTCAGGAATATATCCGTATGAACGTATGTGTGTGTACACAGTGTGTTGTTTCAAGTGGGACAGTATGAGGCAATTCGAAGCCATAGGAGGGACAGGGGGTAGTGGTAGGAAATATTAGCTCTTTTTAACTAAAACTTTTTTGGCATTCTAAATTTGTTAGTCAAGAAGCATTAACAATAAAAAAGTTAAAACGGAAATATCGGCCACCTAGAAGATAGGTGGACGATATTAAAGGAGGCATATGCACGAGAACTGCTAATGACAGAGAGGAATGGGAAAGGTTGGAGGAGGCCTTTGCCAATGAGTGGCCTATAGGCAAGGTTGTCGATGCATAATAGTAAAGCGTACAGTGTAAGATATATAGAATATAATTGTCACATATATAATAGTTAAAATAGATAGGTACCTACTGTAAATATTATTATTATGTAATTCAACATGTCATTTAAATGAACCAATGGTTGTCTATACTTTTAAATTAGGTATTAGCTGACGTAAAGCAAAAAAATAATATGAAGCATGCTCATAACACTCCTGCTTAGCATGTGTCTCTATTATCATCTGTCTTTCACTCCACATACTTGTTATTCTTACTTTGTGCATGTGTGGGCTGCGTCACACAATATCACATCATCATCATGGGTGGTGCACCATCACGACATGCGCAGTGATGTCGCGGGCCACTGGCACCGCACACAGCTGGCATGTCTGTGGCAGCTAACTAATATGATGTTGTTTGCCACTTATTAAGGCAAACACAATAGCAATACATACATATACAATTTTAGTTGAAATATATATTAAAGGAGCCATGTAGTCATGTAGTTTCACCCATGTGAGCCTGATCCCATGGGAGTATCAGGATAAAAAGTAAGATACAAGTATGTTGCTCAGATCAGATCTGATTGATTACAAAGAATCAATTTTTTCCTTTTTATAATATTAGGATAGATATAGATTAGATATTAAAAATCATTAAGTTTTACAAATTGTTTATATAGCAGATACACATCTTTGTACCTGTTACATCAAATTGACTATATGGACCCCCTTTGCATAGGTGTAACAGTGGCAAAAGAGCAACAGAAAAGAGGAGCAATACAGTGTAGACAGTTGCCAATAGAATTACTCATTACTTTTAGTTTCACTAGCTTGGCAAAACATCTTTGCTCACCTTAGTCACAGATTGTTTGTTGGGCTTCCACGATGGCTCAGATATCTTGCCCAGGTGGATGTCTTTCTTCAACTTTAGTCCCTGCCATAGACCTTCCATGGTCAGGTTTCCGAGGATAGGAGTGGCCTCTTTCTGTTTTACTTCTTTGGTTTCATTTTCATTATCCTTTATGTTGGTCTCAGATTCTTTTGCTGGCTTCAACACAGTGCCAGTGGCATCTTGCGACTTCTCCACTGTCACCTCTTTTGTAGCAACAACCTGATCCGACACCACCTTCTCAAACCTCTTGATCAAATCTATGAAAAGGATATTATGAATAATTATTAGTCATTTATATCAACATCTGAGCAGCTGCAGAATATTCGACTATGTCTGTTACGTCTGAGCCGCGTGTCAACGGCCGCAAATCAATCGCAAACATAGAGAAATAAAGTGATAACGAGTCTAGTTTCATTAAGAAGATCTGTGTGTATGCGTGTGTGGGAGTACTCACTGTCCCACTGTTCAGGAGTGGCGGGCTTGATCTTCTGTATTAATTTCTCCACCTCACTGTGAAGGTTGTTCAGCGACAGATAGTGTCGAATCACACGCCACTGACTACCCAACGAAGACATCTTTACTGTTCTATCGCACAAGCTACAAATTATTAACATACACTCATTAGAACGCACTATTGTAGCAATAAACACGAAATATTTCACTATTATTTTCTGTTGGTTGCAGTTTTATTGGTGCAGAGCAAAAGTCAGCTAATACTCTTAAATTAACTCATACAATCATGCCACAAGTCTAAACAATAATTCTGATTTTTGCGCAAAACCTTGACGCGAGTAAATGTTCGCAAATATAAATAAATCAATGACAATGACAAGTGGCGTGCGTGACGTCAAATCGGGTGATATTTAGACAGTGCTACCAACATGAGCAAATCAAAACAAAGTAGTTTTCGTTCTGTTACACGTGCACAGATTGGGTTACTATAATAATAAAGGTATAAATTTATAAATAAAATATAGAAATAAATAAATTTCTAAGAGTATTTGGCTATTGAATTTCTTACTAAGTTATAGTTTTTTTCGAATATCTCCATCTTATCTCATTCGAGTTACGAAATAACTTTCAGGACCAGGGAGCTTAAATTTCACTTACATTGTAATTTTATTTCAGTTTGTGACGTAACGTTTATAGATGTATGTTTATTTGTGTAACTCTAACTCAACAATAATAATATAGGGAAATATCTTTGCTCGCTCTTATATTAAGTAAAGATTATATTACTGCAGCACACTGCATTACACTGAGTAGAAATAGATATGAGATGCGGTCTTTATAGCTTTGCACTGTCATTGAAAACATTAGAATATGAAAACATGTAAACATGTTTTGCAGAAGTTCAATGAAAACACCGCGAGGTAGGTAAACTTCGTGACGGCAACGCATATCGTAGCACATCGTACGGCAATACGTCTCATTTGCCACACCTCTCCTGCGGCCCACTCGCCGAGATACGTTTTGTAAACAAACATCGTACGATCTAATTTTGTCACTGTGCCAAGTATTTCCGCATCAAAACAATCGCTCTACTTACTGACAAAATGACGATTAGTCATGAAGCTTCCTAAAAAAATAAAAATATATGTTTAATAGCGTTCTTTACTCGTGGCACCGCCAAATGATACACATTTCTGGTGATGTCCCCACAGGGCAGTTGCTATTCCCTATGACACCCCCCAGTGTTCATCATCGTCACCTTAGCGTTGTTCCCGGTTGCATCCGATGCGTTCACCTTGGATCCCGGGGCCTTCTTACGCGCGTATTACGTCGTAACGTCGAAACGCCAGCGCATGCCATTACTCCTACTCGTCCTTTTGGTTTGGCTTATGCGGCTTTTATGGGAGTGACTACCGTCTGACCTCCCGACCCTAAAAGGAAAGTCTGCGCCAGAGCCTCGTCCGTCAATCAGCAGGTGTACCGTCCTGCTGGTGAGGAATTAGTTTTGACTCCGAAGGTCTTGGTGGTGCCTCATACACCCCCAGAGGTGTCACTTATTTGCTGTTACACCATCGAAAGTTGGTGAAGTTATACAAAACATTATTAAAATTAGTGTCTGTACATCAGTAATATAAATAAAATAATTGGGTTATTTCAAATTAACGATTCTGAACCCAGATTTCTTTATTGAATTCTTGTATGTTTGTTCGCGATGAATGTACAAAGTACGGACGGATTTTAATGTGGTGTTTTTTTTAGAAAGATCTTGGTCCGACTTAAAATCTGTCGTATGTTTCATCGCAATTGGTAGAGTAGGACCAGTGATATGACCAAAAGTCTACATTTTACACACTATTTACAAAAGAAAATGAATTAAGTGTGTTTATCCGGATTCTAGAACCCATGTTACAAATAATTTCAGCGGTTCTTGCTTTGGATCTATATAGCGCTGAGTAGTATCACGTAGAATATTATTTATTATCCTTGTGACTGGAACGATTGCGCGCGCCATTTTGTCACGACTGAATCCCCTTGCCCCGCACTGCTCGGGCGGGGAGGGATGGTTGCATTCTTTCGACGATTTCTCGATGATTTGGTATGAATGCCTACTAATGTATATCTAAATATATTTGGGTTCATTATAAAATTCCCTACCGATTAGTATGTAAATATTTTATGATTATTTATATTGTTAAAATTGCCAGCCATTATGAAGGAAGCAAAAATACACATGTACATGTGTAAAATAAAACAGTGTGTTCAAGTGCCTGATCAATCTGTCACCGCAACAACACACTTCCTATTAACGGAGCTATATACCTGATTAGATTGACCGAGTTAAGTACGTAGCTAGATACCTACTTGTTGCCCAGGGTCAGTCGACACCCACACAACCTTACACCCCGGCGTCTGTAGACCCGAGACGGCGTGCGGTTTTAGTCGGTTCAAGCCCGACATAACCGCACCCGCTGACAGGCGGGGGGGTATCCGAAGGGATTTCCGCACGAAAAAAAAAGGGTACCTACCTACATGTTTTAAGCACAAAGTTATTTTGTAAGTCCAGTCTACGATTAAATATTGCACAGTAATCATCAAAACTCGCCCAGTTGTTTTTTTCTTAATTTCTGATTTTCCGCACATGATGGTCCATTCGTCCCGGATATTGAACTAGCGAAGAATTTGTGGAGGATTAAGGAATATCAATAAAATTAATTGAAGAAATCAATTCGCCGATAACCCTTGAAAGTGGTCATAGCCGGTGGTTTGGGTGTGTCTCTAATTTCTTTGGCAGTTGCTGTGCTAATCTTATGGTATCGTTACCCAACACTCGTATAGGTAATATAATACGTTAGTTAAGGATTTACAAGGTCAGTAAGTTACTTATTATTGTATTATCAACTTAATTGTACTGTTTGCCGTTAGGGTTTTTGAATACCGTCGTTAGTGAATTTAATAGTTGCGGAATGTAATAGTTTTTTGCAGGTAAATAAATTTATATTGTTAATATTACGATATAGTAAGCATATATAGGTGCTTTATTAATTTATTTGATTGATATTGCAGTAGGTAATATTAAATAAATCACTTAACTTTGAGTTATGATTGGCATTCTTGATAGTACGATTTTGTGAGTGCTTATTTGTTATTTATTAAATTCTTATTGATATGTTGATACACATTAGTGAAAAGTATTCGTATCAATAGTTATACCTGTAGTTTTTTTTGAATCCGTTAATTGCGAAGTTGTAAGTGAGTCATTTTACTGAGTCCGATTTATAAAATATTCAGCTTGTTAAAGTTGTTATAGGTTCAATTAAGTCGAATTTATAAATTTTATATAAATATACAAGATAAATTCAGCGGTAATTAAGTATAGGTAGGAAGTACCCAATTAGTTGTACATTTATCATTGTTAACTGATATCATCCCTGCTGCGGTATTGTCTTCTCAATTTGTTTTATATAAATTCCAGGTTGACGGTTTTTCAGACAGGTTTCCCAGTATGTCTGAGCAAGAAAAGGTCAAGATTAGGAAGCGAGCCAGCTTCAAAGGTTAATAAACTATGTTTGCTAATTTCCTTGAAAAACCACAGACAGCTGTGATGTTACCGAGTTACAGTTATGGATTAGGAAGATGGAGTTGTTGTACGACAAATATGATGAGGTACAGTTACAGTTAGAATGCGCCGCGGACGATCTTCAAGTACCTAGTTAGCCGAACGTTCAGAATTTGAGTTGTTGTATTTTAAGTGCATGTCTAAGGGAAAAACTTTATTAAATAATTATACTAAAGATGCTCAAGCTGTAAGTAGTGGTAGAACTACACCAACTAAGACACGTAAGCCGGTTAATTTTCCTATCATACATTTACCAAAATTTTGTGGCTCATACTGTAATTGGCTAGAATTTCATGACACCTTTACTAGTCTTATTCATTCTAATGAGCATATTGACGAAGTGAACACGTTTCACTATTGACGGGCGTCCCTGGAAGGACCTGCTGCCGTGATATTTCAATCAATTGCTCTTTCAGCTAGCAACTGCACTGAAGCTTGGAGTTTGTTATGCGATCGATTTAATAATAAGGATTGTTGGGGACCAGAAAGGGAGATAAATTACGACTCCAACTCCAGTAAAACGTGGTACAGATACAGAAATACAGAATAAAATATTATGTATCGACATAAGTATTGCTTGGACGCTTGTGGTCCGCGACCGTAGTGCCGCTGCAATCGGCCGTATCCCCACCTATCCGCTCGTTAAGAAGCTCGCTGCGTGAACATCCTCCCGGCCCTGGAAGCCTGCGGGTTTCAGCGGTACCGTCTGCTTCATCAGCCGTTTCGATGGGTAGAGGACAAATCTTGGAGAATGACCGGTGAAGCTCTCCAGAGGCTGTTCGAATTCTCGCAACTCGTGAAACTCCATCTCTTCCCACGTAGACTTGGTCGACTCGCCCGAGGCGCCATTTCAACGGAGGCGCTTGGTCGTCCTTGATAAGAACAAGCCTGCCGAGAGTGATGTCAGACTTGTTGACCTTCCACTTTGTTCTTGTCTGCAGCTCGCTGACATATTCCTTCGACCACCGCTGCCAAAAATGCTATCGCATTTGCTCGATCCGGTCATAACGGGGTAGACGATCCGTGACAGCATCGCTCAAATCGTGGGGAGCCGGTGCTATGAGTGGACGCCCGATCAAGAAGTGTCCAGGTGTCAGTGCTTGTAAGTCGCTGGCATCTGCCGAAAGAGGAGTTAGCGGACGGGAGTTCAGGACAGCCTTAATTTGTATCAATACTGTGTTAAATTCTTCAAATGTAAGATTTGAGTTCGCTACCACACGTCTCAAATGGTACTTACAAGACCTCACTCCTGCCTCCCATAAGCCACCAAAATGAGGAGAATATGGGGGAATAAATTGGAATGAAATATTATTTAAAGCGACCTTTTCAACAATAGCCGACGAGTGCTTCGTTAAAAAATCACCTAGCTCGTTAGCTGCGCCGACATAATTTTTCCCATTATCCGAATATATCTCGGCTGGCTTACCCCTTCGTGAGATAAACCTTTTAAGGCAGAGGAGATAACTCTCAGTGGATAAAGTTGTGACCAGCTCAAGATGCATGGCTCGAGTGGCAAAGCAAATAAATATACATATATAAGCCTTCACTAAACGCGAGCCTCTCCCTTGACGGTGCAAGACATATACTGGACCACAGTAATCGGTACCGGTACGTAAAAATGGGAAACCCGGCAACAGCCGTTCGGATGGGAGGTTGCCCATTATTGGGCTGAACGTTTTCCCATTCAACCTAACGCATTTTAAGCATTTATGAACGATAGAACGCGCTAAATTTCGACCACCAAGTGGCCACCACTCTTCGCGAATAGTTGCGAGTAGTAACTGGGGACCAGCATGGCATAAAAAATCATGTTTATATTGAAATAAAAGAACAGTGAACATGTGTTTACTACAGAGCAGAATAGGATGTTTCTTATCGTAAGAGAACTCATTACAGTTACTTAATCTCCCTCCCACTCTTATTAATGAATCTTTACTAAAGAATAAATTAAGTCCTGACATATTTCGTGAATATTTAATATTTAATGATTTATTTAACAATGAATTGTATTCCTTTGAAAACGAATCGATTTGAGACAACCGAGCTAGTAAACAAGTTGACCTACTTAGTTCATCTAATAATAACGGGCCGTGTTTGCGCTCGGTTTTAAAACGAATATTATGGATGAAACACAACACGTAAGCTGCTGATCGAATCATTCGTAAAAAAGATGAAAAACGCTCAAAGGGAAATACATTATTTGAAGAATCAGAAGCAACAATGTGCGATCTGAGTTCAGGTAAAACGGAAAATGGCACATCGGAATTACATTCATTGTAATTAGCGTCGAGAATGAACCTTGGACCGGACCACCATAAATCGTTGTGAATAAGATCCGGTAGGTTCACTCCGCGCGACAACATATCAGCGGGGTTACACACGCCTTGTACGTGTGACCACACGCAACCCGAAGTTAGGTCATTAATTTCAACTATTCTGTTTTGCACAAATGTCTTCAGTAAAGTCGGATGAGTATGCAACCACCCCAAAACAATCGTTGAATCAGTCCAAAATAAAATCTTATCGAACTTTAAATTCATTAAATCAACTATCTTTTTATAAAGACGCGCACCTACTAATGCACCGCACAATTCGAGGCGCGGGATACTAACCGGTTTTAAAGGGGCAACCTTACTATTTGCACACAATAATCGAACGGTGACCACGTTCGATTGTTTACAAACGCTGCGTATGTAAACACAAGCCCCGTAAGCATCTTGTGAGGCGTCCGTGAAAATATGTAATTGTAATTGGTTTGCATACTGGGTGATAACATGACGCGGAACGCGTACGTCACGTAAATGTTGTAAAGACGTTACTATTCTATTGAATGAACACAGCAAGTCATCAGGTACGGGTTCATCCCATCCGACTTTACGAAGCCAAAGTTTTTGCATAAGTATTTTTGTAATAATAATAGTAGGAGCTAATAACCCTAGCGGGTCATAGACCTGTGATATAATAGAAAGTACCTTTCGTTTAGTAATTCGCAAAACATCCATTTCAATATTTAAATTACTATTAAAATGCAGTTCGTCAGTGTTGTTACACCAACCCAAACCGAGTGTTTTACATTGTGTTGTCTTATCGAGGGATAACGACTTTGTAAAACTGTCTGAACGATTTATATCAAAATTGAATGCCCATTTGCGCAATGGAAAGCAACCAGAATTTAAAATGTTTCTAATACTTTCACACAATAATAATAACTTTTCTTTATTATTATGAGAAAAGATTAAATCGTCCACGTAAAACGAATTTAGTATTAAATAAGAAGCTTGTTCATCAGCGCAGTCTAAGGCTAGTTGCCGTAAACACCTCATGGCGAGGTACGGCGCCGACGCAATACCGTACGTTATAGTGTTTAACTGATATATACCTAACGAATCGTGTTTATTTTCACGCCAGACGATCTGTTGTAGGTGACGTTGATCAGGATGTATAAGTACCTGGCGGTACATTTTTTCTATGTCTGCGCAGGCCACAAATGCGAACTGCCGAAAGCGTAGAAGAATACCGATCAAGTCATTCAACAACGGCGGGCCAATTAATTGTAAATCATTTAATGATTTTGTTGAACTTGTCATTGCACTTGCGTCGAATACGACCCTTAACTTGGTAGTCGTACTTTCCCGCTGTACACAATGATGTGGTAAAAAATAACACGGCGATGTAATTTTATCAATGCGTGTCATGTGTCCTAACGTTTATAAAAAAAAAAAAAAAAAAAAAAAAAAAAGGTATTCATTTAAAAAGTCGGCATACATACGTTTCAACTCGGGCGAACGATTCAGCCTTCTTTCTAAAGACAAGAATCTATTTTTCACGGACTCATAGGAGTCGCCAAGTGAGTCAGCTGAATCGCGTAATGGCATTCGTACCATAAACCGACCATCACAATCGCGGATGGTGGTGGAAGTAAAAAGTTCCTCACAAACCTTGTCCTCCTCGGTAATGTAGCACTTGCTACTATACGCACCTTATTTTGGCAGTTCCACACTGCATATTGGAGTTTTCACATTGCATTTATACATTGTTTGCATTCCTTGCACTCGATTTACTTACATAATAAAGGATAATTACACAATTACTATAATTGTAGATTTAATCTAGATCCTATTCAAAACTATTTACATTTTCATTGTTGGTAGGTCACTCTGACGTTTCTGACAGTCATTTGCCACAGATTATTAATCGATGGCTTGATACAAACATTTTGATGCATATTTACTTTTAGATATAAATAAATTGCTAATAGTAAATAAATAGCTAGTAATAAATATATAGTTTTTAATTATATAGTTATTTATTATTGTAATAACCGCGTTCGGATTAGATAATTCACTTGGTCCTAATTAAGCGATGGTCTGTTATAGATGATTCGGGTAGCGTTTGGCGATGGTTCAACGTCACGTTCCACACAGTAGGCGAATTTCGATTTGCAATATTTGAACAAGAGATTAATTCCGGCGGAGCGTAATATTTGGCCAATAAACTTATTCTCAATTCTGGTGGCGTGAAAGAAATGAAAATGTGAAATAGTCACTTTTAAATACGCGTTTGTATTTGTTTGAAAAGAGGAAAGTTCATAGAACCTTCTAGAATGTTTGCGTGTCGTGAAATGAAACATGAGTAGCGACAATTCCATATTGAGGCGGAAATACGTGCTTGTGCCATACTGTTGGACCGCGATTGGACATTAAGTCTGAGAGGGGAACGATGGTGAAGGAAAACCATTTCTGGTCGTTTTCTAAATTGGAGGTGCCGCCAGGTGCTTACAATTATTATAACAAGACCCGCGATAAAAGGTATTTATGATTTTATCAATAATTATCGTGAATCGCGAGTATTAATACGTTGTGCAAATATCGTGTTCTAATGTCATCGTGTTTGTCTTGTCTACACAGCGGGTTTTTTCCTACCGGTTCAGTGCCTGGGTCTCTTCCACCCTGACGCCTGACACGATCAGCTGAGAGGTGCCGATAGCACCCCCCTGCGCCCAATAAGACCCTGGTTCCGAATAATGGATTGCTGGTAACCGATGTCAAACATCGGCCTCATTGATTATCTTTGTTTTTAACGTCGCCACCTACGAATGGCACACGCAAATTGCCGACCTCCTTCTGAGTCAAGCAACTTTTACGCTCAAACTTAAACGTCGCAGTCTTGATGCACATAGCGGCATCAGGTGAAATTTCGCTGAGCTGGTGGTAGTTTACTGACCCCAAGATTGCTATATAATCGTAGGGCCAGCCCAGCGCGTTTCGTCTCCGTGCAACAAGTACTTCTAACGGCAACATTTTTTTGGTATTGGTGTAGTGCCGTTGCACTAACATAATATTGTAATTTTTGTATCAAACAGTCGGTTGATATTCGGATTTACTCCCACAGTCGGGGGCGACTGTGTGTAGCACATCCAGAGTCATCCGCTCATACCTTTTACTATTTATAACACATAACTATAAATAGCTCATAAGTTTAAGAACGATGTGTTTATTGTGTTCTGCATGCATTATTGTCTTATGTAACCATTAAATATTGATGCAAGTATAAAACAGTGCTTTCTTTTCTGAATCCAATGCAACAATAACCAAATAACCAGTCAAATACGGCCCTTACTCTAAAAGGTCCAATGTATCTGCTGGCTCCGCTTTCCAGGTAATCCCAATTGTTTCACATCACTATTTTATTGTTAGCGTAACGCACATGATCTTCATCGCCGTTACGCTACAATAAATGGCGCCCGAATATTCTTTTTATGGCGCGTTATTTACACTGAATGGCGCGGTTTAAAACATTATTTCATTGTTTCAATTGTTGCATTTGGGGTTCGGAAAGGAATTTTCTGTAAACTTGTAGATAGTACTACAAATTTTAATATTCTTTTTAGAATACAATCTTTATAAGAAAGTTATTATGCTTTATAAACATATATAGTAACGTTAAAGTGTTCATGTTTGAATTAATAATTAAAATTTAATTTTTTCAAATTCCATCGTTCTCCTCGGAACAAATCAAATTTTTTTATTTTGCTATTCTACTTGTTTTAACAGTTTTGTCTGATCTCTTACATTGTTTAAAATTTATATTGGTGACAATCAGGCCAAAATAAATGATCACATTAATTTTATAAAAGAAATTAAGTTAATTTTTTTGCATTTTTCTTGGAGATTGTATAGAACTTCTATATAGAATTACTATCATTAAGGTGATACTGCTGGTGTTATATTAAGCATTTAGAGGTTAAGTATAAGCTTTTTGAAATGTCTGAAACGCCTGATGCGGACATGGGTGACTTTGGTTCACCGATGAATAGCCATAATGTTACACAGGTTAGTTCTAGCTCGCCACATACACGACCATTAGAGGTACAAATAACAATGGAATCTGTTAATACACGTCCCCGCATCAACGTAAACTTTGATCCCACGTCGGTCACCGAGGCGTTGACTACCTCTACTGCTAGTCATTATACATCTTCGTATAGCGGCACGCACGAAACATACGTGGCACAAGAACCGATTGCACACGCATATAAGGCATTTCCCATTAAAGCTAGTGAACATTTCGATAACCTTAACTTCGGCAACAGTGTAGCACAAGTAGTGGCACCCCCTCCAAGCGCACATATTTATTATAAATCTTTAAATTTAGCTTCTCTTAATATTAAATACAACGGAGAGACTGATGTTGATGAGTTCCTACTTAGGATTAGTGAAACGCGTATAGCGCGACAAATAGACGATTCAACAATAGTTAGGGGTTTTTCGGAATTGTTATCTGGCACGGCATTAAAGTTTCATCGAACGATACAACACAGAATTGGCTCATGGTTTGACATTTGTAATGAGTATCGAAAGTTCTTCCAGTCTAAGGACTACAGCTATAACATAGAAAAGCAAATTCGTGTAATGAAGCAGCAGCCAGGTCAATCCGCCTCTTTCTTTATTTTGGATGTACAAGATTTAAACAATAGGTTAACTTACCCTATTTCTAATGACAACCTACTTAACATAATAAAACACAACATGCTGCCTTCATATGCCCAACTGTTGGCGATTAACGATGTCACTACTTTTGAGCAATTGGTCAATATAACCAAGAACTATGAGGCATATTCTGGTGTTTTGGGTCAATCTCGACCAGCAGGTAAGCGCGAGGTCAATGCAGTAAACGCCAGTAAGTCACCCGATAAGCGCGGCTCACCACCTACCTGCCTGAAGTGCAAAAAGGTCGGTCATAATTACAGGGTATGTAGGTCGATACCAGGCTTAGTATGCTTTAAGTGCGGCGCAAAAGAGGTGACGACTAAGAACTGCTCGAAATGTAAGGCAAGCGCGCAGCCTGCAACTCAGGAGCCGAAACAAAAAAACTAATTAGGCCCCAGAGCAGGTCACTACATACACAAACTGTCTCTACACCAGAAATTTCGTCGTTTGTAGGGGATTCGCGTTTGTTTGTAAGTTTCTCTTCAATGAATAGAAGTTTCGAAGCATTGCTCGATCCCGGGGCACATCTATCAGTTATAGGTGCAAATAAGCATCGTTTTTTTCAAAAACTTGGTTTAAATTTACATACTAAGGGAACTTCTGCTGTTCCTGCAGTGTTCTTGGCTGATTTGTCTCAAATTAAAGTCATTGGCACAATGTCATTGCCAATAACTTGTAACGGGATAACAACCGATTTTGATTTTTTAGTTTGCCCAGACATACATCACGAACTCTTATGTGGTATAGATTTCGCTGATGCATTTGGTTTGGTAGATATTTTTAAATTTGGAGATGTCATTAGGAGAGGCACCTCCACAGATTATAGTGTACGCGGTGAATTGTGCGAAGTTGGAGCTTTGATACCCAGAAACGATCTACCAGTAGAACGAGCCAATCGTTTACAAGAAATCGTAAATGAATTTGAAACAATTTCATCAGATAAGAAAGGTTTAGGGAAAACACACATTGTTACTCATAAAATCGTTACACAAGGTGAGCCAATTAAACAAAGGTACTATCCTTTATCGCCTGCTAAGTTAGCGGCGCTAAATAAGGAGGTAGACGAGATGTTGAAGCTAGACGTCATAGAACCGTCGAGGTCGCCATGGTCTAACCCAGTAGTCATGATTCCAAAGAAGGATGGATCGTGGAGATTCTGCCTCGACGCGCGCAAGCTGAATGGCGTCACAGTTAAGGACTCGTACCCCCTTCCTTATATTAATTCAATCTTAGACAATCTGCGTGGTTCTCACTATCTTAGCTCAATCGATTTATCATCCAGTTTTTGGCAGGTTACGTTGTCCGATCAGGATGGCGCTGATGGGCGAGGTACTTCTCGTGAGAAGACAGCTTTCGTGGTCCCAAATAGAGGTCTTTTCCACTTCAAAAGAATGCCATTTGGTTTATCAAATGCTGGAGCGGAAATGCAGAGGCTGGTGGATTCGCTGTTTCTGCATAAGTTCGACGGTAAAGTCTTCTGTTATCTGGATGATCTTTTGGTAGCCACGGAAACGTTCTCTGAACATATGGAGATACTTACTGCCGTTAGGAAGTCACTCAGTGACGCTGGTCTCACCATCAACTTGAAAAAGTGTGATTTCTGCAAGGGGGAACTCAAATATCTAGGGTACATCATCAATACCCAAGGTTTGCGCACGGATCCGGAGAAGCTGAGCAGCATTCAGAACTTCCCTCAGCCTAAAACCGCCAAGCAGCTACGGGGATTTATAGGTCTATGTTCATACTATCGTAGATTTGTGAAAGACTTTTCCACCATCATAGCACCTATGACGGCGTTGGTAGGCAAGAAGAAAGGCTGCGATGGCATACAATGGTCTGAGGCAGCAAACGAATCTTTTAATACCCTTAAACACGCACTGGTAACAGCGCCTGTTTTAACGTCTCCCGAATTTACAAAACCTTTCGTTCTTCATTGTGATGCATCATCTGTTGGTATAGGTAGTGTCTTGACACAGGAAATAGATGGAATCGAACGTCCAGTAGCTTTCTATTCACGTTTACTCTCAAAACCCGAAAGGAACTACAGTACGACAGAGCGAGAGCTGCTAGCGGTGGTCGATTCGATAAATCATTTTCGTGCTTACATAGAAGGGACAAAGTTTACGGTCGTAACAGACCACATGAGCCTCAAGTGGCTCAAATCGTTAAGTAACCCCTCGGGCAGATTGGCCAGATGGGCGATGCAAATATCCTCTTTTAATTTTGATATTTGTCACAAGGCAGGTAAACTTAATGTAGTCCCAGACGCACTGTCCCGAATTTCAGTTGATGCTATTACTTTCAAGGGAGATCTCTCTGTAACTTCTGATGAATGGTTCACCAAAATTTATAAAGGTTGTCAAACGTCACCTTCTCGATTTAAAAATTTTCAAATTCAAGACGGTAACTTATTTAGATTTTGTAAAACAAAAGCCTCTAATTCAATACATAATTGGAAATTGGTAATTCCTAAAGAGCTGGTTGACGTATGTATCAAAACTAATCATGACTCCTTTTGCAGTGTGCACCCAGGGGTTCAAAAAACCTATTTAAAACTTAGGGAGCATTATTACTGGCCAAATATGTTTGAGAACGTCAAGAGTTTCGTCGCACGGTGTGATAAGTGCAAGGCTTATAAGCACTCCAATGCACCACCTCACGGACTCATGACTAATCAAAAGGAGGTAGATGTTCCCATGCACACTTTGTCCATAGATATTATAGGCCCATTCCCTAAAGCTTATTCGGGTCACGTATACATTCTGTCAGTTGTAGACGTTTTCTCAAAATTTGTGTGGCTCCATCCACTTCGCACTGCAACTACTCAAACAGTCACTTCATTTTTGGAAAAGGAAATAATTTTAAAATGGGGTACCCCCGCTATTCTTATTTGCGACAACGCAACTATTTTTAAAAGCAAACCTTTTAAAGCCTTTTGTGATGGGTATTCTATTCCAAAAATTTTTTACACTGCACACTATGCTCCTCAAGCAAATACGGTCGAACGGTATAATAAAACCGCGGAGGTCTGTTTGTCAATATTAGTTGATCAAGATCAACGAAACTGGTCTAAATACCTACAACAAATCCAGCTATCACTGAATAGCACGGTGAATCTAGCCACAGGTTATACTCCGTACTTCTTAGCTACTGGTCGTGAGATAGTCACCGACGGTCAATTCCATTCGATTTTGAGGGGTTTACCAACTTCGGCTGACGATCTGACGATTGGCGACAGAAGCAAGGCGGCTACATCGTTATCAGAGCTAGCAACGATTTTTGAAAAGGTAGAAGAAGCGTTAACTCAGGCGTACCAAAAAAACGCGCAACGTTATAATTTACGGAGACGACACTTCTCGGCGAAGGAAGGTGATGTGGTCTGGCGAAGAAACTTTGTGCAGTCCAACGCCGCAAAGTACTTCTCCGCCAAGCTGGCGCCGAAGTTCGTTAAGTGCGCAGTAGTGAAAAAGTTGTCAAATGTAGTGTACGAGTTACGTGAGTTAACGACTGGATCAGTTGGGAAATTTCATGTAAAGGATATCTTGCGTGTAGATTAGCCTTGATCGGTTATTCGGTGTCATGACTCTCCTAAGTTTCTATTAAATTGGCAAAATACCTTTTCTTAAGGTAATTGCATATTGGTCGTAAGCACAATGGTTTTCTGCCGATCCCAAGTACACGTTACGTAGGGTTATGCTTATGACTCAACATTACTTTGTTCAACACTTCACTTAGTGACGGTGATCCTTTATTTGTTTTTATTATTTCGAATATAAAAACACACACATTTTTATATTCAGATGCTAACAACATGCACAGTCAAGTTTTGTTTCTTCGACATGCATTCAATTTTGGAGCTGATTGGTTGACTATAGTCTAATAGGTATAAATGGATGACAGTGGATATAAGGGATTGGAATATTAGGAGGAAGAAGGTAAGTGATGAATAGAAGTGTGATGTAACAAGAGGGTTATAAATGATGATGGACGCACATAAGCGAGTGGCTATGTCAAGTGATGGATGAGAGATGATAATTCCATGGATCTGAAAGGGGGTTTTCCAGGCTGTGCCGGTATTGAATTGTGGGTAGGAGATGAACTCACTGATAGTGTTGTGGTATTTTCTGATGTTTTTTTTTATTCTCGGATTTTTTTGTCACAGACGTGTGATATCGACACAGGCAGGTGACCAAAACCTTTTTTATGGTTGCCCCTGCTGTTTCTTTCGGTAAACCTTCCGGTTTACCTCTTTTCCCGAGAAGGAGGGTATTGTAGCACTTGCTACTATACGCACCTTATTTTGGCAGTTCCACACTGCATATTGGAGTTTTCACATTGCATTTATACATTGTTTGCATTCCTTGCACTCGATTTACTTACATAATAAAGGATAATTACACAATTACTATAATTGTAGATTTAATCTAGATCCTATTCAAAACTATTTACATTTTCATTGTTGGTAGGTCACTCTGACGTTTCTGACAGTCATTTGCCACAGATTATTAATCGATGGCTTGATACAAACATTTTGATGCATATTTACTTTTAGATATAAATAAATTGCTAATAGTAAATAAATAGCTAGTAATAAATATATAGTTTTTAATTATATAGTTATTTATTATTGTAATAACCGCGTTCGGATTAGATAATTCACTTGGTCCTAATTAAGCGATGGTCTGTTATAGATGATTCGGGTAGCGTTTGGCGATGGTTCAACGTCACGTTCCACACAGTAGGCGAATTTCGATTTGCAATATTTGAACAAGAGATTAATTCCGGCGGAGCGTAATATTTGGCCAATAAACTTATTCTCAATTCTGGTGGCGTGAAAGAAATGAAAATGTGAAATAGTCACTTTTAAATACGCGTTTGTATTTGTTTGAAAAGAGGAAAGTTCATAGAACCTTCTAGAATGTTTGCGTGTCGTGAAATGAAACATGAGTAGCGACAATTCCATATTGAGGCGGAAATACGTGCTTGTGCCATACTGTTGGACCGCGATTGGACATTAAGTCTGAGAGGGGAACGATGATGAAGGAAAACCATTTCTGGTCGTTTTCTAAATTGGAGGTGCCGCCAGGTGCTTACAATTATTATAACAAGACCCGCGATAAAAGGTATTTATGATTTTATCAATAATTATCGTGAATCGCGAGTATTAATACGTTGTGCAAATATCGTGTTCTAATGTCATCGTGTTTGTCTTGTCTACACAGCGGGTTTTTTCCTACCGGTTCAGTGCCTGGGTCTCTTCCACCCTGACGCCTGACACGATCAGCTGAGAGGTGCCGATAGCACCCCCCTGCGCCCAATAAGACCCTGGTTCCGAATAATGGATTGCTGGTAACCGATGTCAAACATCGGCCTCATTGATTATCTTTGTTTTTAACGTCGCCACCTACGAATGGCACACGCAAATTGCCGACCTCCTTCTGAGTCAAGCAACTTTTACGCTCAAACTTAAACGTCGCAGTCTTGATGCACATAGCGGCATCAGGTGAAATTTCGCTGAGCTGGTGGTAGTTTACTGACCCCAAGATTGCTATATAATCGTAGGGCCAGCCCAGCGCGTTTCGTCTCCGTGCAACAAGTACTTCTAACGGCAACATTTTTTTGGTATTGGTGTAGTGCCGTTGCACTAACATAATATTGTAATTTTTGTATCAAACAGTCGGTTGATATTCGGATTTACTCCCACAGTCGGGGGCGACTGTGTGTAGCACATCCAGAGTCATCCGCTCATACCTTTTACTATTTATAACACATAACTATAAATAGCTCATAAGTTTAAGAACGATGTGTTTATTGTGTTCTGCATGCATTATTGTCTTATGTAACCATTAAATATTGATGCAAGTATAAAACAGTGCTTTCTTTTCTGAATCCAATGCAACAATAACCAAATAACCAGTCAAATACGGCCCTTACTCTAAAAGGTCCAATGTATCTGCTGGCTCCGCTTTCCAGGTAATCCCAATTGTTTCACATCACTATTTTATTGTTAGCGTGACGCACATGATCTTCATCGCCGTTACGCTACAGTAAGAATGTTTAATTTGCTGTTGTCAACTTCCTCTAATTCCCAAAATCGTTTTAATTGGTCATCTAGTGAGGTTGACAACGCTTTGCAAATCATATTACTAGAATACGACATATTCGTAGACTGTTTATTAAGAGATAACGCACACGAAATAATCCAGCCTAAATGGGTATTTTGTAAATAAGGTCCTTTGGACAAACGTATCCGACCTTCCTGTAACAAACTCCAAAATATGTCAGCACCAATCAGAATGTCAATGTCTGAAGGTACGTGATACCCTGGATCCGCAAGTGTAATGTTTTGTGGGATTTGTAACGAGTGAACGTTAATAAATGTATTCGGTAAACTAAAAGTAATCTTAGGTAAAACGGAACAATTTAAATGTGTACTAAAATTACTAATCCTCGAACGCATGAGTAGGTTACAAGATTGCTCTGATCGCAGAACACTGTTTCCTATTCCAGTGATGGTTAGAGTGGACTGTATTGTTGACAAACTTAATTTTTTACATAATGACTCTGTAATAAAACATCGTTGGCTGCCACTATCGAGAAGTGCACGCGCAACTATATTAATGTTATTATTAAAGACTTCAACGAGTGCAGTCGACAGCAAAACCGGTTCTAACATAATAGATCGCACGGCTTGCTTCGAGTGATACGAGTGTGTGAGTAACGAAGATGCATCGTTCAAGCTCATGTCCGCGTCAGTGTGCGTGAGCGCAGAATTTGAACTAATTGAATTGCAACTTAAATTATTGTCTATGTGAATGAGACTGTTATGTTTCTGTGTACATTGCCTACATGGCCCGTATTGACATTCTTCTAAAGAATGACTCTGTGGCGGAGGCCACTGACTGGCAACATTAAAATGTGTCGCCGAATTATCAACTCGTACGACAGTGGAGTAAAAAAAGAAAAAGTTAGCAATATGGCTACACTATACAGATTGTACAATTGTAGGTTTTCTACTTGGTGTTGATTTTAATAAATGTACTGTGTCCTGGTGTATAAATACAAGTTGAAGAACATCTCCGTGTTTTATTAGCTACGAAGAAAATAATATAAATAGCGATAGGCCACGGCCATCGCTATATTGGTGACCCCGAGCAAAAACACGAACCGCGTGTTGCCTACGTGGCGGCATTCCTTGGGAAAAAAAACCGCATCGCCACGTCACCGGCTAGTTTCCTGGTCTGCGAAGCCCCTACTTACTGGGTGCACGGCTGCTGCTGTCAGGCATCTTTGAGAACCTGGTGCCTTGCGTTTCAAACGTGGGCTGGATCCCGCTGGAATCTGGATCCTTCCCGCTTTATGCACAACCACGCCTGCATCGCCGGGAATTCGCAAGCACGATCCTAACACGCTTATAATCTTTTAACGCTTCAAGCAAGGAACGACGTGGGTAGAGACTACACACTGCTTGGTTTATGGTAACAAGCCCTTTCTGGTGAGCGAGCTTTTACTACCTAACCCTACACCCTCCTGTTCATATCCAGCCTGATATTTCATGCAGACACTAACCTGTGCAAGTTGTCACATGCCTGCATAACAGTGAAGTGTACATTGTGTGTATATTATACTTTTCTTTGCACGGACAAACTTTCACTTTTTAACCTTCCATATTCATTTTGTGTGCAACAGACACTGAGTTATCTGTCATATAGTGATCTAATAACCTTTCAGTTAGAGGGACAATAAGCATAACTTACCTACCATTCACCTAATGGACCTTATTTTGAATTTATAGGTATTAATTTTGTTGTGTTCACATAACCGTGTTACAAAGTAATACTGCTTACCTGACTTGTTTTCCCATTTACCAGGGACCTATTATACTAATTACTAATTTAGATATAAGTTTCATGGTATCCAATTTTTGGTATCAGGTTGCTTTAGTTAAGTTGTGTGCCTATAAGTATTTTCATTTGGTGTACATGTAAATAATTTTGAGTTCAATTTTACTTCAATTAACCCTTGTTCTATCATATGTTTTTGGTTTACATATTGAACATTTGAATTTGATTTCATTGCAACTTAAATTGAATTGTTAACCCATTGTGCGCTTGCAAAGCAGAACTTTTAACATTACTAAATTGTTGTCATTGGTCGTACAGAGTGTATCATTTGCATAAAATTTGTACAAAGTGTAATATTCATCCTATATCCGTACATGGTGTACTAGTGTACTTTACAGGGTGAATTTGTAAATTTTAGTTCCTTTTCTTACTTTGAGATAGTTAACCCTAAAGTAGTTAAGGTTTTAACCTGTTTTTTTTTAACTATCTTCAATATTTTTTAGTTGTAAAAATATTAACCCTATAAATAGGTGTTAACCCTTTTTTTTTACTGTCGTTCAAATATTTTTTGTTGTAAAGTTATTTTATTTTATTGATCATGGCTACTTCTAATGATGAAGCTAAAATAAAAGAAGACATGTTAAAGGAAGAAATCAGGCTACTGCAAGAAAAAATTTTTCAATTGCAAAATGAGACAACAACACACACAAATGAGCCAAAAGTATGTGGTGTATCTGTTAAATTGTCAACTTTCTGGCAGCACAATCCCATTCTCTGGTTTGCTCAAGCAGAAGCACAGTTTGAAATTTCGGGTATTAAGACCGATGCAACAATGTATGGTCACGTCTTGGCTATGCTTGATGCTCGTACAGCTGACGAGGTGGAGGATGTTATTTCAAATCCTCCCCCTACAAATAAATATGAAAATTTGAAAAAAGAACTTATTCGCAGATTTTCCAAACCTCGGGAGCAGCGAGTAAGGCAGTTGTTGAGTGAGGAACAGATGGGAGATAGAAAACCCACTTCTTTCCTTAGACACTTGCGGTCACTCGCAGGTAGCCAAGCCCAGGGCGCTGACGAGAGCATCATACGGGAATTATGGATGCGGCGTTTGCCTCAAGAAGTTCAGAGGATCTTGATGGCCCAAGTAGACTTGCCACTCAACAAGGTTGCAGAAATTGCTGATGCGATTGTAGATTCGCCTAACTCTGCAGTGCCTTCGGTTAATGCTGCCAGCTCACCGGCTCTTAATCTGGACATGCTCATGCAGCACATAAACCAGCTGTCAAAGAAGGTTGATGCGCTTGCAAACGAGCGTCCTGGCCGTAGCAGATCCCAATCCCGTTCTAAGCCCAACACCCGTTCCAGGTCTTCTTCTGCATCTGGTACCAAACTTTGCTGGTATCATAAGAGGTATGGTGTGAAGGCTTCTAAATGCACTGCGCCCTGTGGATGGAAGTCCTCCCAGGGAAACTCCCCGAGCAGTCAGTAGAGGCGGCCTATGACTGCAAATTTTCCAGCCGCCGCTTGTTTGTCGTAGATAACAAATCCAAGCTAAAGTTTCTTATAGATACTGGCTCGGATTTGTGCTGTTTCCCGCGACGCCTTCTTAAGGGTCGCTACAATGCGACCGACTTTGATGTTCGCGCCGCTAATGGAAGCTCAATTAAAACTTACGGCACCATCGCTCTTCGTCTGGATTTTGGCCTTCGTCGAGATTTCACTTGGCATTTCGTGATCGCTGATGTCAGTACACCTATAATCGGTTCGGACTTTCTGGCGCATTATCACCTTCTGCCCGACTGTCACCACCGACGTCTAATCGATAGCACCACAAAGCTCTCGACGCACGCGAACATCGCTGACATAACCCAAGCCAGCGTCAAAACAGTCGTCATTTCCAATGACTCGCCTTTTGCCTCGTTACTGCTGGAGTTTCCGGATCTCACGAGACCACCTGGTCGTCCACGGGTGACCAAACACTCCACAGTCCATCACATCGTGACCACGGATGGGCCACCGGTTTCCTGTCGTCCTCGACGCCTTGCTCCGCAAAAGCTGCAGGCAGCTAAACAGGAATTTGAGGATATGATGCGCTGCGGTACAGCGCGCCCCTCAAATACCCCTGGGCGTCGCCATTGCATATGGCACAGAAAGGTGAAGACGGATGGCGTCCCTGCGGTGATTACCGCGCATTGAACGCGCGCACAGTGCCGGATCGGTACCCCGTCCGTCACATTGCAGATTTTGGACAACAGCTTGCAGGGTCTACGATATTTACTAAAATCGACCTTGTTAAAGCCTACCATCAAATACCTGTGAATCCGGACGATGTACCCAAAACGGCGATCACCACACCATTTGGTTTGTACGAGTTTCCGTACATGACGTTTGGCCTCAGGAATGCCGGTCAAACGTTTCAAAGATTTATCGACGAAGTCACCCGCGGCCTTGACTTTACGTTCCCGTACGTAGATGACATATTGGTGTTTTCCAGATCTTCGGCCGAGCATTCCGAGCACCTACGTCAAATATTCCAGTGTTTGACCAAATATGGTGTGGTGATCAACCCTAACAAGTGCGTTTTTGGAGCCAAAGAGGTTCAGTTCCTCGGATATACCATTTCCGAGAAAGGTACCTGCCCACCCACGGAAAGGATCGAAGCTCTACGGAGTTTTCCCTTACCAAAAACGGTTCAGGGCCTCCGCAGATTTTTGGGGATGATAAATTTTTATCGGCGTTTCTTGCCACAAGCAGCTGAATATCAAGCCCCTCTAAATTCTATTTTCACCCCCGATTTAAAGGGCAACAAACCGGTTCCGTGGACGCCAGAACTGGAGGCAGCATTTGCAAAGTGCAAGGAGCACCTTGCTAGTGCTACCCTCTTGGCTCACCCAGTAAATGATGCGCCGCTTGGTTTATTTACCGATGCATCTTCCACTCATGTAGGCGCTTGTCTCCAGCAGCGTGTTGCTGACGATTGGCAGCCACTTGCCTTTTTCAGTAAAAAGCTCACGCCCAAACAATCTGAGTGGCCAGCATATTATCGGGAGCTTCTTGCGGTGTACGAAGGCGTACAAAATTTCCGTCATATATTAGAAGCACAACATGCGACAATATATACGGATCACAAGCCTTTGCTGTATGCCTTCGCACAGAGGCGAGAGAAATTACCTCCACCCCAGTTGCGACAGTTGACATTTATCTCCCAATTCACGACGGACATTGTCTATGTCAAGGGAATGGACAACATTGTAGCAGACGCCATGTCACGGGTGGAGTCTATCCGCCTCGAAGAAAATTATAACTTACTAGCTGCAGAGCAAGCTAAGGACCAAGAGCTGCAACGAGTCAAGGAGGGCTCCTCTCTCAAACTTGAGAAAATTCGTATTCCTGGGACTGATATCACCTTGTGGTGTGATATTTCCACAGAAAAACCCCGTCCATATTTGACCCCTTCCTTTCGCCGGCCCTTGTTTAACAAACTGCATGGTCTTAGCCATCCAGGCGCTAATGGTTCCGCTCGGTTGGTGGCTGATAGGTTCGTGTGGCCCAGCATGCGGAAAGATTGCCGTAACTGGGCGCGCACTTGTGTTGCGTGCCAACGTAGTAAAATTACTAGGCACACCTCGACACCCCTCGGCACGTTCACCACACCAACCAAACGTTTTCGCCACGTGAACATCGACATCATCGGCCCTCTACCTCATAGCAACGGCTACCAGTACTGTCTGACTGCAGTTGATAGGTTTACTCGCTGGCCGGAGGCTTGGCCGATGGTCGGCATAACGGCGGCAGAAGTAGCGGAGACATTTTTTAGAGAATGGATTTCCAGATTTGGAATGCCACTCCAGGTCACGACGGATCAAGGCCGTCAATTTGAGTCGGGAGTGTTCCAGGCTCTTATGCGACTGTGTGCTATAAAGCGTATACGTACCACGAGTTATCACCCGTGCGTGAATGGCTTAGTCGAGCGTATGCATCGGCAATTAAAATCTGCCCTGATGTGTCATCAGGAGTCATGGTCAAAGGTTTTGCCTGCTGTCCTATTAGGGATGCGTGCCGCGTTAAAGGAGGATCTGCAGACTTCTGCAGCTGAGCTCGTGTACGGTGAACCCCTGTGCCTGCCCGGAGAGTTTTTATCTCCAACCTCCCCCGACTGCGTCGAAGACCAGTCCAATTTTGTCACGCACCTTCGACGGTACATGGCCCAGCTACATCCTGTTCCGACCTCTGGGCACGGGCAGCGTTCCACATTTGTGTCCAAGGATCTAGCGAATTCGTCGCACGTTTTCCTGCGTAACGATACCGTCAGACCATCTATGACACCACCTTACACCGGACCGTTCAAAGTAGTTTCTAGAACCGACAAGACTATTACGATAACCGTAGGTGACAAAAACACCACTGTCAGCCTAGACAGAGTAAAACCAGCTTATCTGGACGCAGATTCATCACCCTCTACTATCCTGACGCCAGGGGTCGGCCCTGATGCTCCTAAACGTGCGTTGTCTGCCTCTCCTGAGGTTCCCCTCCCTCCATCTACGCTTAACACTCCTACCTCTCCTGCCCAGAATGGCAAGAAAACAGAGTACACCACACGCTCAGGGCGCTCCGTGCGTTTTAAAACACCTATAGATATGTAGTTACTTGCAGTTCCCTGAAGTTCCACTCTCCGTAGGGGGGTGGTGTGGCGGAGGCCACTGACTGGCAACATTAAAATGTGTCGCCGAATTATCAACTCGTACGACAGTGGAGTAAAAAAAGAAAAAGTTAGCATTATGGCTACACTATACAGATTGTACAATTGTAGGTTTTCTACTTGGTGTTGATTTTAATAAATGTACTGTGTCCTGGTGTATAAATACAAGTTGAAGAACATCTCCGTGTTTTATTAGCTACGAAGAAAATAATATAAATAGCGATAGGCCACGGCCATCGCTATAACTCGAACGCAAGCAATTAACACAAATATTTTTATCTGAAACGAATTTTAACCTATCTTGCACGGACAGATTCAGAAAACTAATACACGAATATAACGCGTGATTAGAATCGCACATAATGCATAACGGTGCGCGATTGGTTCGCTGTACGAGTAGGTGTACCTGTGCGAGACGGTTGTTTGGTTGAAATGAAAGAACGTATTTTTTGGGTAGCTTTAGGTATACTTACAGTAGGCTTTTTTAAAGATTCATTAACTTGTTGGTGACCTTGAGCTTGTATCATTTCTAGAACATTCGAACGGTCTTTTAGAAATTCTAAGAAGTCATTTAAGGTCGGTTTTAAGGAACCTTTACACAACAAACTTATCCTGTTTTCCCACCCCTGAGCAGTAATTGAGTCTAATTTGGAAACCATCAAGTAAATAATTAATGTATGCCAACTTTGAGTGGGCTCACCCATGATCTTTAACGCTCTCAAGTTTTTTAATATCGAGTCAATTAGCTGCCGTAGTTGACGAGGTGACTCTTTTATCATCGATTTAATACAAAGCAAGGACTTAATGTGGTTATTAATCAATAACCTACTGTTATCAAATCGGTTAATTAATAAATCCCAAGCTATCAGATAGTTATCTGAACTAAATTCTAACGATTTTATAACTTCTAAAGCACTACCTTTCAATGAAGAACGTAAATAATGAAATTTTTCTATTGGAGTTATATCATTAGCATTATGAATTAGCGACATAAAAGTATCCCGATACTCTAACCAGTTTTCAAATGACCCGTCAAAGGAAGGCAACGCGATAATGGGCAATTTTATATCGCCATTTTTGTTGTGAGAACACTTGGTAGGCACATGTAGCACTACCTCGTGTCTATTGCAAATGCACTTGGCCGTCGCCATTATTGTGTAATATTGAGATTCAATCGACTCCCTGATCTCTAACTGCTTCACTAATTCTGAATCACTTGAAATAATGTTTTCTATTTTAAGCTGTAAATCCTGAAAATCTTTAAATATTTGCTCAGCGTTAACCACGCGCAACTTTAGCTCAACAATTTGTTGCTCACCCACTGAAGATTTATCTAATGAAGAAATAAACTTCCCGAAGAGTGTAAGCCTACCCCGCAAATTACCTCGAGTTTTGACTAGGTCGCGCAACTCGAGATTATCACTGGCTAACGAAACACTAGGGGGCTTTGGCTGTAATTGGCCTAATTCATCGGAACTCATTTTGGTGGCAATGGAAAACAAATAGGAACAGGTACTTACAAGGATCACTGAGAACGAAGCAGCCAGCGGCGCACACTGTAACGTAATTAACACGGTATTAATAAAACTGAAAACGTGTCCGTTATCCACCCGTGCCAACCTCTTAGACGTGGGGAATCTTCTGATCCGACTTCCGGCTCCGAAGGTCCAATGTTGGGGACCAGAAAGGGAGATAAATTACGACTCCAACTCCAGTAAAACGTGGTATAGTATATTGTAAAAAATTACAGAATAAAATATTATGTATCGACATAAGTATTGCTTGGACGCTTGTGGTCCGCGACCGTAGTGCCGCTGCGATCGGCCGTATCCCCACCTATCCGCTCGTTAAGAAGCTCGCTGCGTGAACAAATTTATTGATTCAAAATCATGTGTCGCAATTATTATCTATAGACCGTATCGTCAAGGAATCTCCTAGTTCGTTAAAGAGTTTAGTAGACCAGCTGCAAAGAAACTTAAGAGCCCTCGAATTGTTAGGTGAGCCAGTTAATAGTTGGGGCACACTTTTAATTCATATTGTTGTTCGTAGGCTTGATCAGAACACGTCTCAGGAGTGGGAGGAGTTTAAAATTCGGTTAGACCGAGACAGTGTCAAAACATTTGAGCAGTTTATTGCATTTCTACGCGCCCGCGCTGATTTACTCGAGTCTTTAGAACTGCAACGCACTCAGTTTGAGACGGTTGTTAGTTCGCTTCCTAAGATTAAGTCGATGGTTACGGCACAAGCTTTTCACAGTTCCGATGCAGTAGTCACAAATCAAGTATATCCGATGTGCAAAGGTGATCATGATTTAATTAAGTGGTCACAGTTTCTAGCTATAAATAATGACGAACGTCGGATGTTATTGCCCGCTTACAAGGTTTGTTTTAATTGTTTTAAGCATGGTCATTTTGCGAACCATTGTAAGAAGGCAGGTTGCAAAATATGTAAGCGTAGGCATAATTCACTTATATATTTATCGGAGTCTATGGAATAACGTTGCATTGTCGGCAAGCATTGGTTTTAATTGTGACGAACGTACACAGCGCGTTGTGTTGTTGTCAACCGCTTTGGTTAAGGTATTTGATTATAATAACCGTGAGCATTTAGTTCGTGCGGTACTAGACAACGGTAGCACATCTTGCTTTATGACGGAAAGGTTGTGTTGTTTGTTGAAATTAAATACGAATCAAGTCGTTAGGTCGATTCTCGGCATTAATAACGTGTCCTCACACGTAGGTAAAATATTGTTACAACGATCGTCGATATCTCGGAAACTACTGATCGAATCTTCTAGAAATTAAAACGCATTGTTAATGTCGAAGTACTCTATCGATCCGTTTAGAAAAATCCAGAAAAGTCAATACAAAATCACACGCCCTTTGTCTACCTATACCTACTTGACCTACAAATCGCGATAACAAGGGCATTCACCTCTATCGTCGGCACGACTGTGTAGGTACTTGTTTTCTCGAACGCCCCAGTAAATACCTACTATTCTCGAACGGTCTAGTGCCTTATCTCTAGATGATTCCGGAATATTCTACCCCGCTTAATAAGAGCTATAAAAGGGCGCCCGGCTATCGACACGAGCAGTTTATTTTCGAAAGTGAAAGCGAACACATCTTACCGAAGTGAACCAAGAGAGTTATACCTGCGACTTAAGCAACGACTGTGGACTACTGTGAACTACTGAGCGACTTGAACTGTTGAAGAGTACTGTGTGTGCTAATTATTTAGTTGTCTAGTTTGTGGTGAGCGAATAAACCTCTTTGTTGTGCAAACGGCATTTAATTTGTACCCCGCGCACGTAACAACTGGTGTCAGAAGTGCGATGCCGTTATTACCACGTGAAGACGAAGGGCGTACTCCACGGACAAGACGTCAAGTGGAAATGGATGCTGCACGTCAACGGAGCCTTGAAGAGGAAGGGCGTCAGGCTGATTCTGCTATCTCGACGGGAACTACGGCAGCACCAGATGGAACCTCGTCAGATACCAACATGATGACGCTGTTGGCTTCTATGCAGCAGATGATGCAGGCCTCCTTACAAGACATGCAGGCCAAACAAGAGGCTAGTCGACAGACGATGCAGGCCTCCATAGAGGCTAAAATCGATGCAGGCGTCCATGCACTGGGAGATAAAGTGAAGAACCTTGAAGAAGGCCTGCAAATGCTGAGTAAGGAAGTAGCTTTGAAGACTGGGACCATGGACGACCGCTTACAAGAGGTTGAAAAAGAGATGGTCAGGCTAAAAACCTGCGGACCTGTTGACGACCGCCTACAAGAGGTTGAAAAAGAGATTGTCAGGCTAAAAACCCGCGGACCTGTTGCCGTGACCTCATCATCATCAAGTTCGTCCTACCACACTTCGATGGAACTTCCTCGTGGACAGCCTTCAAGTACCAATTTACACACACAATAACACAAGTTGGCAATGGAAATAGTCTGATCATCGAGGCCATCTTAGACAATCAACCTTGCAGTTTAACAGTGGATACTGGAGCTTCACGTACGGTTGTAAGGCCGGAATTGCTGAAACGGACCATAAGGTGGGAAAAACGATCTCCGAGGTGCCAGCTTCAGACAGCTACTGGCCAGCCAGTGACCGTTCTCGGTGAAACAGATGTGGAGGTAAGAATTGGCGACCAAATATATCACCAGTCAGTATTAATTGCTAATATTACTGATGATTGCATTTTGGGACTGGATTTCTTGAGGAACCACCGATGTGTCTTGGATATACCTAGAGGAGTGCTGAAATTTCCTGTTCAGGAAGTTTGTTGACAAGTATCGCACCCGTGCACTCTTTATTGTTTAACGGATACGACGTTAGCGCCTAAATCGGAAACATTAGTCAGAGTGAGGTTTCCTGCGAAGACTGAACAAAGATGTCTTATTGTGGAAGATACCGGCAGTCATCAAAACTTAATAACAGCGAGAACCTTACTGATGCCGAATGGAATCGCCAGGGTGAGAATTCTCAACCTCAGTGACGAAATAGTTCTCCTGAAGAAGAATAGTGTGGTAGGAAAATGTGAGGAAGTAAAGTACCTGAGACGGCTGAACAACACTACGACTAAACAAGGCGGTACAGAAATCTCCGAAGATCACATCCAGCAACTTCTCGAGAATTCAAAGGAAAACTTATCGGTATCAGAATTGCGTCAAGCCAGAGACCTCTTGCTACAATTCAGAGACATCTTTGCAACCGGAAATGACTGTGGAAGGACTGGGCTCGTGAAACACCGGATTGACACAGGTGACTCCAGGCTTATAAAACAAAGACCTCGACGTTTACCATGGGCAAGAGAAGAGGAGGTAGCAGTTATGATTAAAGACATGGCCGATAACAAGGTGATTGAACCTTCTACGAGTCCATGGTCATCACCCGTGGTATTAGTGAAAAAGAAGGATGGCAGTACAAGGTTTTGTGTGGATTACCGAATGTTGAATAATGTCACGAAGAAAGACAGTTATCCTTTGCCTAGAATCGACGATACCCTGGACATGCTTAGCGGTATGAAATGGTTTTCAACCATCGATTTAAAAAGTGGCTACTGGCAGGTGCAGATCAGTCCAGACTATAAAGAGAAGACAGCCTTTAGTACAGGAATTGGAAACGGTTTATGGCATTTTAATGTCATGCCATTTGGTTTATGTAATGCACCAGCCACGTTTGAACGCCTCATGGAAAGAGTAATGGTGGGTCTACTCGGAGACGTCTGTCTGGTTTACCTGGATGATGTTATAGTTATGGGACGCAGTTTCAAAGAAAACCTGAAGAACCTGGAAAAAGTCTTTACTCGGATTCGTGAGGCTAACCTTAAACTGAGTCCAAAGAAGTGCGCTTTATTTAAGAAAGAGGTCAGCTATCTTGGACATGTCATCTCAACGGAAGGAGTCAAAACCGACCCCGAGAAGATAAAAGCCGTTCAAGAATGGCCTGTTCCAAAGAACAAAACGGAGGTTCGCGCGTTTCTGGGACTATGCGCGTATTATAGACGCTTCATTAAGCATTTCTCGGATATTGCA